>JBBPCX010000088.1:14194947-14205223 GCA_037974365.1 Hydrocynus forskahlii | reverse complement strand
GAGCAGTGTGTGGGGACGGGACCAGGGGAGCAGTGTGTGGGGACGGGACCAGGGGAGCAGTGTGTGGGGACGGGACCAGGGGAGCAGTGTGTGGGGACGGGACCCGTGGAGCAGTGTATTGGGACAGTGCCTTGCGCAAGGGTACCGAAGTGGTGCCCCTGGCAGTCCTGGGATTTGAACCCACAACCTTCCAATCGCAAGGGGAACTCCCTAACCTCAAGCCCACCAGCTGTTTTCTCAGATAAAACCCATACACACACACACCAACACCAGCACCACTGAATATTTTCCTACACATTTATATTATTACTTAGTTCCAGCCTTTAATTTATTATAATTATATTGTGCAGTCTCAGAGTTACATTTCACTGAATGTTATTTTTAAATCACTGTGAATGTGACTAATAAAGAGTCTTGAATGTAGATATCAGTTAATGTCTTTGGGGGCTGGGGGGGTTGTCTGACAGGCACCCCTGTCCAAAGTTGTGTAATGTTGCGAACCCACCCCTGCGAGATTCTCTATAGCCCCCTGAACCAAACGGAGGGATTAGTTCACACTGTCTGTGTCCAGCAATTTTTTAAGTGATGCTGGAAAATTCTGCTCTCTCACTCAAACTTCATTACGGAAGAGGAAAACCCACACACACACACACACACACACACACAAGCAGGCACGAATGACAGTGGCCACGTCCAACCAGATCTCCAGCATTCCAGGACACGCGTGGAGAGCCCGTGACGTCACGTGGAGGTGGGCTCCGGTGGGTAGCTATCCGAGGCCCAGGCCCCGGGCTGGAGGTGCAGCCCCCTTCCAGGGTAGGAGCAGGAGAACCGGGGCAACACCTTCCACCTCTTTCCCCCTCCCGAACCAGGCAGCACCGGTGCGCCTCCTCTAGAGAGGAGCAGAAAATAAACACCCCCCATATCTAGGGTCCACTGTGTAATGGGGAGGCTTCCTTTACAAAACGACCGAGCCGGCTGAACACAACAAACACGAGCAGAAAAAAAACAACAACAAGAAGCCGCTTACCCAGAAGCTCTCCAGGAAATACGGCGTGATCATCTTGACCTCCTCCCTGTCTCTCCCTGCGCCTCTTCACGCACTCAGCCCGCAGAGTTTCTCCTTGTCTGTCTCTTTTTCTCGCTTTCTCTCTGTTCTCGTCCTCCCCCCTCGCTCGGCTCCGCTTTAGCTCGGTCTTTCCTCCCTCCGATCCCGAGACTCCACCTCCTCCACCAGTGGAGCTCTCAGACCTTCTCTCTCCATGCAGCAGCAGCTCCACCAGAGGCGCTTCGGAGGAACAGGGCCGTGACGTCACGCTCTCAGAACCAGACTCGGAATCAGTCAGGACACTGAATTATCCAGGAGAAACCCGTTTATCTGCACACACACTCTGAAACAAGGACAATATAAAATATATGGTCTATTAAGTCTAATAAAAAAAGAATATGAAATACAGTTACGCTCCAAGAGCACCCGCATGTGGTGAAAAAACGCAAATATGTGATGTGGTTAAAAAAAATAGCCTAAAAATGTCTATTTTTATAGTGTAAGCCCTAAATGTGCCCCCAAATATGCTCCCAACACACTTTAATTATATTTTAAACTCAGCTTAGTACTTTGCCATTAAAGAAACTGTAAAGGTAAACCCGTATCCATACTGTACAGTTTACACTTAACTCCTGCAGTGCTAGAATGTAAATACCGTATAGCCTGTCCTCATGCACGGGCGTTTTCTTTGGTATGCACTGTCGTTTTCATTGGTATAAGCAGGAGAATACAGTAATAAATTAATTTAATTTACAGAAATAAAAATAAAGGGCTTTAAGAACAAAATGAAAAACACAGAACACTGGAGACGCCCTGCATGAAATTTTGGATGCGTCAGAGATGCGTCACTGGGCAGCAGCCAATCAGCAGTAAGGAGAAATAAATAGCGTTCTCGGATTGGCTACTTTCAAACCTCCCGACTCGCCCCCTCGGTCTCCTGCTGGTTATTTCAGTTCAGGTGTCTGAGTGCCTTGGTAACTGCCGCGCCCAAACATAAACAACCAGCACGAGGATAGGGGGCGTGGCAGACGAGGCCCGGACGTCACAAAAGCAAAACAATGCGGATATCTGCAGTTACGGGGATTTCAGCGAATAATTAGTTAGGTTCTCAGAAAAAATCCGCGAGAGACAGAAGTACTGACTAAGCAAATAAGTGGGGGAGTTTCTGTACACCATATGGACAAAAGTACTGGGACACCTGACCATTCCACCAACAGGGGCTTTTAATGACACTGCATTCAAATACATAGACTTTAATATGGAGTTGGTTTCCCTTTGTAGCTATAACAGCTGCCACACTTCTTGGAAGACTACCTACAAAATTTTGGAGTTTCTGTGGGAATTTGTATCCATTCATTCTGTAGAACATTTATGAGGTCAGACACTGATGTTGGACAAGAATGTCTGGATCACAATCTCCATTCCAGTTCATCCCAAAGGTGCTGGATGGGGTTGAGGTCAGGACTCTGTGTGGGTCAGTCAAGTTCTTCCACACTGAACTCCTCCAGCCACGTCTTTATGGAGCTCGCTTTGTGCACTGGGACACAGTCATGCTGGAATAGAAAAGGTCCTTCCCCAAACTGGGTCCACAGAGTTGGAAGCATGGCGTTCTCCAAAATGTCTTGGTCTGCTGAAGAATTAAGATTGTCCCTCACTGGAAGGGGCCTAGCCCATACCTTGAAAAATAGGTGTCCCACTACTTTTGTTCATACAGCGTACACTATGCTAAATGCTGGTGTTTTAATACTATAGATAAGTAAGCTACTTATTGGTCGATAAGGGAATAATGCATCCACAGGCCCACGGTGGTGCCTGATGATGCCATAGTGCTATTATAATAACTGTATTCTGGTGATATTTCTCCACACGCACCCAAAAAAAATAGACCTGATTTCTCTTGAATTTAAATTATTTGATAATGTAAATGCAGTCTTACGGGTGGACTCAGAGACACATTTCATTACAGGGGCAGTTGGTGGTCTGGTGGTTAGGGAGTTCATCCTGAGATCAGAAAGTCGTGGTTTCGAATCCCAGAACTGCTAGTGGCACCAATGAGGTACTCTTGAGCATAGTACTGTCCAAACACTGCTCCCCAGGGGCTGTGTTCCTGGCTGCCCACTGCTTCACTTGATGAATGGGTTAAATGCAGAGAAAGAATTTCACTGTTAACACTGTGCTGTGGTGTTCACATATGATCACTTTACATGTTGTGTCATCATGTTTGGCACAAATAAAATCTTGTTCGGTCTGAGGATCAAAACACTGAGACTGAAGTCAGCCTAATAGTTTATGAAAACAGTTTATTCTCAACAATGTACAGATCCAAGCGGTGATACAAACTCACATCCATCACAAGGTCATACAAACGTCATTACAAAATTACTACAATATAGATTCTTTGCATGATCCAAAATATTTGGTGGCCCCAAAAGAAATGATTACCTTCTAGATTTCCATCTCTGAAATTGAGCAGCTTGCCAAAAAAAACCAAACAAACAAAAAAAATAATAATGAACATTCTCTTTTATATAAGAGCAATGGGAGCTAATGAGCAAAGATGATTTACATGGTTACATTATTTTCTTAACTATTATCTCCCCTAACATAATACAGTAGTTGGTGCAGTGCTAAAGTGACAATTATTTTTTAAACAGTACTCATAAAAAAACTACTGTATTTAATATTGTGCAATCTCCAAGCAAGCAGTCTCCTAGCAGTACGGAGGCCCCGAAAGGTATCGAGTCCGATATCAAGGCATCACAGTAAATACTGCACTTAAATGTCCTTAGCATTAACATTATAGTGGAAAGCTAAAAGACATCACACACTTCTACGAATGTGCATCTTTTCTGTCTTTGATTTCCTTTTTTTTTTACCAAAAGAAACATCTTCATTAGGAAATATCATATAATTAATTCATTAATCAGTGCCTGGAAGTCTTTAGTACTGTAGTGTTAGGCTAATCTGGTGGACAAAGTGTTAAAAATGCTACTTGATCTACTCTTATGATGGTAGAAAGTATATTTCTTTTCTTTTATCAGTAAGAGTAAAGTCGCCGTGTTACTCATTATTGGGGAAAAAAAGGGGTGGGCGAAAGAAAATCGTATATCAAATATAAAAACAAAATCGAACAAAATACAAATGGTAAACATGCCTCCTGAGGATTCTACAACATAAAATATTCAAGTAGAAAACATCACATAGCAGCGTTCATATATTTAAGACAACACTAACAGCGCTCAGTTTTTTTTAAACCTTTTTTTCAGTGTAAGAAAAGCGGTACCACCGAATAAAGCCGAGCCTTTCAATCTCTGAATGGGTTGAAAACAGCTGGAATGTGACAGACAATCTTAAACACACCTACTGAACAAACGTTGACTCAGTCAAGTCCAAAAAGCCTGAGAATATCCCACGGTGTTTCCATGGCACTTTTGAATCGATCCGTTTCGAATTTCCCTAACATCTTAAAATCTGAACACTGACCTTCATTTTTTAACTTCTTTTTAGCCTTCCTTTCACCTTTACCACACTTTATTCCTAGAGGGACTAATGAAGGTTTATCTTATTTAAATTGGGCAGTTTCGCTCATTTGCACAGAAGAACTTCATTCAAATGGGGAAAAAAAAGAATTTAATAATTAAACCTACATAGATTTGTTAGTAGCTTAAAGCTTTTTTGTGCTACATGGACTTTTGTACTACATGCAAAGATTGCCATAATATGACATACTGTGTCAATGGCTCTGACCTGCAGAGCTATTTCGACTGATTTCTTCATCTGAAATGAAATATTTAGAATCTCTGACACTAGTGAGAGACTGATTTTCGACAGAACGCCCTCTCTTTTATGCCTTGGGATACATTCAGGCAATTTTAAGACTTGCAACAGTATGCAAGAAACACTGACGAACAAAAAGCGGGTTTAATACGGGACGAGTTTTCGGGAGGTCGAGCTAAAGGCAATGAGCAACACTGAGCAAAATAATGTGGGTGACTTTGCCTTACTTCCCCAAGTAAGGGGGGGATTGGGGAAGGGGGGGTTAGCAACATAAATTGCTTATAGGGCCACCAACATGCATGAATCAAACACTTAAGTACCATCGTATTCTAGTCAGTCAGTCAAAAATGTTATTACAAGCATTTGCAAAATCATGCTTTTTGTAAACTAATTGAAAAACGAGTAGACATTAAAAATGTCAAAACGAAGAACGATTCCTGGGTTTGGGGTCGACCAGTCGGTCTGTGACAAACCTTATAATTGCTATTGGAGATGATCACAGTTACACATGAGGGGCAAAACAAAAGAAACAGGAGATGAGTCTGATACCTTTGCACAGAGGGAAATAGACTGAGAACCACTTACTCAAATACAGCCGTGATTTTCCTCTCTGTCACCTTATTCATGCTTAAGGTAATGAATATTTTTAAGACAAACCACTTTCTTTAAAAATCACAAAAAAAAAAAGCACTTTACGTACTTATTACAAATGTTTTGTGGACCCTCACGTTTCTACAGTTATGGTATGAAGCGGTATCTAATGTTTAGACAGCATAACCTTTTAAACAGCGTTTTCTTCATCAATTTTCCATCTACTGCTGTGCAGTGCAAAAAATTAAAACAAAAAAACAAAAAGGAAAATAAAAAGCATGGACTGCATTGCACTTTCATGCAGTGAAATCGTGAAATTATACCTTGTAAACACCCCATGCGCAGTCCTGTTACATTCTTGTCTAGTAGGAACTTCCACTTGACCCAGTTTCTGTATGGTTTGATCCAGCTGATTATTAAAGACACCCTCCTCTTTAGACATCATCTTCATCTGGCATTTTCATCTAAACCTCAGTCTGGACGTGTTACAGTAAGAACATTTCTTCTCCCCTTTGATATCCTGTCTGGGTTTCAGATGAACAGAAATGAACAATAACAGTAAAGGAGTTTCCGAAAGGTTTTCCACTCTAGTTTTGTTGGCTGGGTGTTTAAAGGTTTTCTTTCTTGTTGAGTTCAGCCGCAGCAAACAACACCCTCCCACCCCATCCAGAGGCGCGTAGGGGTCCGTATACCCCACCCCAGCCCAGCCACACCACCCTCCCCCCCGTAAAGGGCAACATGTTCCCTGGGGACTTGAGGCTCCCATGATTTTTTTCCCCCTGTAATCACCTGAAAGAGAGAAGACAACAGTTTCTGGTGAGGTACTGGTCACTTTTCAGTTTAACGGAATTATGTTCATCCAGATATTGGTTTTTCTTATACAAAATAGGGTGCAATAAAAAAATATATATATTTTACTCAGCATATTAAATATCTGTACAGATATGTGTACAGAAATGAACTTACAAACACAATTTTATACATCACAACATACGGGACAGGCTACAGTGTTATTACATTATTATTATTATTCAATTTGCCAGCAGATATTGGCAACTTCAACTTCCTTTACGATCCAAATTACACAACAACATTAAATAATAAATACTGATACTTTGCAACAATGTATCATCACGGTATAAGAACATGCTGGCAAAGCAATATGATATGTTTCAGACATATAATACACAATACTTTATTTTATACTGATTATATAATCAAATATTCCAGAAATTATATTTTTATATTGATTATAGATATATTGATTATATATCAAATCATATATGATAAGGAAATGTAGCTATGTGCATAGGGATATTCCATTAATTATCTTCATTCAGATTTTTCTAAATATCACAATCGAAGCTGCTATCAAAATCTGGGTTAACAATTATTAGAACAAATTCTGCTGAAGACTCACTACTAATGGACATGGTGATGAAAAATGTGAGTTATGTAAATGAAGTGTAAATTCTCAGCATGTAGATGGGGACGTATCAGAAATCTTTTACTGAAATACATAATTATAAATAGTTTATTTACTGTACCTTGTGCAACAGGCCAGTTTCTCCAGAAGTGCTTAGACTCCATAGAAGGCTGCGAGTCGCTCCTTTAGAGGCAAGGGGAACTGGTCTGAAAATCGCCTCCAGTTTTCTTCTCCAACTTGATTCTTAAACCCATGTAAGATCTAACAGAAAGCACACATCATAACAAATCAGTCTGAATCAGTAGGTTGTAACACACAGCAGGCAATATGATTTGAATTAAGTAATCAGAAATCCAAGTATTATAATAAGGGCTGGGACAACAAGCAATTCAGGATGTTTTTTCCAACTTCATGAGACATCATCTGACTCTGCCATCCCTACACACAAGGCAAACCCTGTCCAGACTGGTCTTACTCATGGTTCTCTTAAAGAGTCTATTAGATAGATCTAATTAGAAAGCATCTCTTATCCTGATGCACTATCCTAAATCACACTTGCTCTTCTGATTAAAACTTGCATCATCTTGCACGACACCCTACTTAAAAATTTAGTACTCTGAAGTCTCTTCTGGTTTTCACGCTGTCCTGAAACTTGAGTGTTTCTCCAATTGTAAGTTGCTTTGGATGAAAGTGTCTGCCAGATGAATGTAATGTAGGTTAAAACTATGGGTATTATGTTGATATAGGACAGATTTCCAATTTATCTACAGTTCTGGAGATATTCAGACAGTTGCAATTTGGGCCAAATAGGGTCAAAGCTCAAGACAAAAGCCCAAAACACATCACATTATTTGCCCTTGGCTTGTTTGTGCCTTCTAATGTTTGGAAAGCCAAGCCAAAGCAGATCCTCAAAATCCACCACACACAAACATACAAACTGCTCCAGAGCTCCAGTGAGTCAGTTGATCTCCTCATGATATTTGCTCAAAATTCTCAGCAGCTTCTTAGCAGTGGCTAATATTTAAAATCATAAATTCATCGTCCACAGTTGTGAAACGCATCCAATTCTGCTTCCTCTCATATTCTTGGTGAAAAAAAAAGCTTTTATGTGGAAGCTTAGGTGAATTAAACCTGAAAGATGGACTTGGGGTGAAAAGAAGTCAAGATGACTAAACATTACACCACAATTAAGGATTAAAAATGCTTCTACAAACCATACCTAAAAGGAAAAAATAAATTAAATAAGTTATGGCTGTTATTGATACTTGTCAATAAATCACTAAGTAGTCCCAGCTCTAATTAAGTACATGTTCATGTAATTACCATCTCCAACTACCTGAATAATTACTAGAACAAAGACTAAAATAAATATATTTCCTAGGAAGTGTTTTGGCAGAGGAGAAGATAAGCCTTGGAAAAAATATTTCACATCCCAACTCTGTATTTAATCATAATAAAGGAGTTTACCTTATAAAACATGTCTCGTAGATCATCTTTAGGGTTCACCCAAGATGCAACAGCATCACAGAAAAATATAAAGTCCTAGAAACAAAATGATAAAAGCACATTTTATTGGATGGTTAATCTGCTGTTGTGGCAGAATTTACAATCAGTAGTCTCGATACAGTAGGTTAGAATGGCTTTAATGCATCTCACCTGCACCACACCGCCCGGGTTGACTGTGATCATGGTGCAGATTCCTCTGAAGGCAGAGTCTTTTTCTTCATTGTCTCTTATATTGCGTAGCGAGGTGCACCTATTGAAGGAGAAAAGTCCATTTTCAAATAACAAACGTATGAAGTTATTCTGCAACTGGAAAACGCACACTTGAGTATGTTACCATGTCTAGCACCTCAGAGCACCTTAACATCAAAAGTTGTATTTCTGTAATATTTGATTAAAATTTTCTCCAACGTTCAACTTTGCATATATCTTAGACGTAGCCTAAACATAAAGTGCACCGTTTATGTCCTGTTTATTATGAATACATTTTATTTATGCTATTTTAAAGCTTCTTTAATGCATACTTTAAACATACTCATGGGGGAAAAAAATGAACAGTGCCACAGATCTGTAGCTAGCGCTGGACATTAACATCTTTAAATTCATTTTACTGGAACTGACCATTTGGAACACAACAATGTAAATTTATCTGGAAAAAATTTTTTTTAAAAGCACCTTGTATGCTGCCAATTACTGTCAAGGATTTATGCCAACAGAGGTTTTGGGAAAAGGTTTTTTTGGAATAGCATTGTGTAGCTAAAGGTCTAGTGGGACCTTTTAATTTTTTAATTTTTTTTTTTTTTACTTTTTCAGGGGTTTTCTAAAAAAATCAGCAAGCATCTGACATTATCCCATGCATTCAGATAGTCGTTAGCAACAATAAAAGACAGCAACAGAAGTAAAAACTAAAATAAATCAATACGGAATACATGAAGGTGCTACTGAGGCAAATTAAACAACAAGACCTAGAAGGACAGGGTTAGTCACATGGTAGGTAATGATATTGAGTGAATCGTACAGAACAGAAAAGAGACAGAGAGAGTGACAGGGGAGGGGAGGGCGGGGGCAGAGAGAAAGAGAAAGGGACAGGAAGATAGATGCCCCATCCCAAATCTCTTGAACCGACTCCTACAGTCTAGATTTTTTGAAGAGCCACCTGGGCAGATGCATAATGGTTTGTGTTTAACTACTCGGACCATTTTTCAAATTGTGATTCGGCGGGACGTGGGAGCAGGAAGGAGGCTTTTTAAGAGTAATGGGACAAGGTTATAGAGCATGTAAGTGGGAGAGAAATCGAGAATGGGGAGGGTACAGAGAAGACAGAGAGAGAGAGGGAAAGAGAGAGAGAGAGAGAGAGAGAGAGAGAGAGAGAGAGAGAGAGAGAGAGAGAAAGAGAGAGAAAGAGAGAATGAATGAAATAAAAGATTGAATAATACACACCAGGGTCTTATAAACTGCTGTAGCATGGGTGCCACCTCTTGAGGACAAACGTAACCAAGACGACCAATTGTTATTGCTAAGGTAACGCAATCACGGTTATACAGCACCAAACGCCAACCAAGACATGAGCGAATGGAGGGGAGGAGGAGAAAACAAAAAGAAAAACAAACAAACAAACAAACAAACAAACAAACAAGACAACTCAGAAACAGAACTCAACAGAATCTGTGTATGAGAATAAACACAAGATTTCACTAGTGCTCTTCACAGCCCCAGACTAAGGGGTAAAATGTAAAATATGACAATCTAAAAAGAAACATTTAAGGGAGACGTCTTAGAAAACAATGCATCTATCACACAAATGGTAAAAGGTTTATTTAACTAAACTGAATTGAGTTTTTCTTGGATTCCAACCTTCATGTTATTGTTCTAAACACCATACATACATACGTGTGTGTGTGTGTGTATGTGTGTGTGTGTATATACACACA
>JBBPCX010000088.1:14168259-14185257 GCA_037974365.1 Hydrocynus forskahlii | reverse complement strand
ACACTGAACTCCTCCAGCCACGTCTTTATGGAGCTCGCTTTGTGCACTGGGACACAGCCATGCTGGAATAGAAAAGGCTCTTCTCCAAACTGGGTCCACAAAGTTGGAAGCATGGCGTTGTCCAAAATGTCTTTGTCTGCTGAAGCATTAAGACTGTCCTTCACTGGAAGTAAGGGGCCACCTGAATTCCATAACTAAGAAGTGTGTCCCCATACTTTTGTCTATATAGTGTATTGTGTGTCCTCAAGACCAGTGGTTTCCAGTTACAAATACATTATGGATTTATGGTGTCAGGGGGTCAAGATAAACAGCAAAGCTTGTTCATTTAATCAACTGTATCATTTCACATTTCTAGATTGTATTCGGATGCGTTTGTATAATCTGTACACACCCTCAGCAATGGCTCCGAGAACGAGTATGCCCGACTCTTTGATAACCCAGTCTGGGTGGAAGAGCAGCTCTTTCAGCAAAGGAAGAAGGTGTAGCAGCAGATCTTCTCGGAAAACGTTTGCCAGAATGTCCAAAGCTGCTGCAGAGCATTTCCCTGTGAAGAGAGGAAAAAGCAAGCATTAGCCTTCCTCTGCCAACAGTGACTGCAACAGCCTTCCTCTGCCAACAGTGCATGCTGAACATCAATTCTTACGCAAGTTCCAGTCAGAGATGGTGTCGTCATCATCCAGGTCATCCTCATCATTGTCTTCTTCATCCTCAATGCTGTCCCCACCCTCATGTTGCTGAGCAACAGTACGTGAGCGATGGAATCTGGGCCGAATGTCTTGCTCACTATCCGGGATTGCTTCATCCTCTTCCACGTCACCCTGGAGACACATTAAAACAAACATATTACATGACTTTTTTTAATACCTTAGGGACTAAGGCAAGTCTAGGCAGTTTACTTATTCAGTTTACTTATGTGGGTTTTTTTGCCTACCTTTAGCAGAATGATGTCAATCTCAGAGTATTTCATGCCATTTACCAAAACTGGGACCAACCTATGACAGAATGGCAGTATCAGACCATTACACATCTTAAAAGTGGTACACATCTGGTGCTGAACTGATATCTAACAATCAATGTATATTTTTAAATACACTGTATTATTTCATTGCTCATATGGAAAAATAAACATTTGAATGAGTGTGCTGAGGACTGCCTTGGATACAAAATAAACCTGGTATTACAAGTTTATCCTAAGAATACTTTGGTAATATTCTTTTTAAAAATGTATAATAATTTTCTGTTTGGATGCATATTTTGTTCACATGTGCACTCACTTAGACAGGTGTCCACAGAGCACATCTTTGCACACAGGCTGTTCTGCGAGGGTGAGCCAGAACTCACAGGCTTCCAAAGCAACATTCTCATCCTGGTCCTGTGTCCTTTGCAACATGTACTGACAAATATAACACAGTGATGTTTATTTTTTATCCATTTAGATTGCTCAATGCTTTGATATTTGAATGGAGATGTACTGGTATACTTTGACCACCAGAGGGCATCTTAGTTACATCCCTCCTCTCTGTTTTCATGGTGCGTGTTTCTGTGGCGGCTTTGCAGAAAAAGATTACACACACAGACTAAAATGGGTTTCTAAGGGTGATGCACTACTGGCACTGCAATTATGTCCAAGACTAAGCCTAATCCATGTCTATGAAACTGGTTCTTAGTGTGCTGGGACTAGGCTGCAGCTACTGCATTTTAGCAAATGGTATCAGCATTTTATCGAATGGTATCTAAAATATCTAAAACGTTTTTCTATAATAATAATAAATATAATAACATCAAATTATTTTTATATTATTGCAGTATGTCTATTTATTTAAAGTACAGTACAAGGTAAAAATAATAAAATGCCATATTCATCCTTAACAGCTGAATATGAGGCCCGAAGAGCAGCTACCTAACGCATTCTCATTGCATGTATGTATTAATATGTTCGCCGTCAGGCTCTGAGAGGCTCTGTGAGGCTCTGTGCTCCATTCTTATGGGACATTATAAAGAGCAGGACATTGCCTCACCTCTGTAATGTTGTGCATGTGGGGGAGGAGGCGGTCCATGCGGACCTCCAGCAGCATGACCAGAGCCCTGCACACGTTCTTCCTCACTTCAGGCTCTTCGTCCCCCGCCAGCGCAAACAGGTTCTGCAGCACACAGACAGGTGTGGGGTCAACAAATCTCCTGTTTTTATGGTTCATAATAGGATACTACTCTAGTAGCCTCTGTGTTTTCAGGCAACATTTCATCTCCTATCAGAATACAATGAAACATACTGCCTGAGGTGTAGGCAATATTTAAGTTACTTTAAGGCACTTACTTCAATGAAGGGATCTATGTGCAGCATCAGGGCCTGTGTTCTGCTGATGATAAACTGGTTCACACAAGCAATAGCATGAGATCTAGAATAAAAAGTAGCATCATTAAAGGTTATTTCTAGTTGTAATGCTTTGAAAGGAACGCTTTGCAAACTCACACCCTAACTGGCTGATGAACTGTGTTGTGCTGACAGCACTCTGACCCGCGAAGTAAGGAAGCACCATTTCAGAAAGCATGATGGCACAACACTCCTACGTTCATTATGAATTCCATGATAAATCTGGAAAGCAATGCTGTTTCCCACCTGATCTTAGGGCTGCTGTGCTTGAAGAACTGCAGAAATTTTGGTATCATGATATTGAGAGGTCGGTCCAGCATGTCACTGTCCAGAATCTCGGCCGAATCCTCGCAGATCTTCTGTAAAGCTCCAAAAGCACCCTACAAAAAATGGGAAAGAGGTTGAGTCTTAGTCGTGGTGCACCAACACATGTGTGCAGTTGGTTAGGAGAACCTAAACTGAACCCACACTCACCAGCAATTTAATCAGAAGTGGCTACTAAATAGGTACACGCTGTAAGTATATAGTTACTGACTATACTGTAGCCCAGCTTTTACTTCACTTTATCAACCCCCCTCTACCCTGTTGATCAATGGAAAGGAACCATTGTAGGACCACCACTGACCATACACTCATACCAGCACAACACACGGTTATATCATCGTACCGTGTCGTCAATGCTATGCTGAGAATGGTCCATTACCCTAATAGGGTATCAGGCCCAGCAGTGTTGCTGTGGTTTTTAAGCACTTAATGACTACTTTATTCAAAACACTGGTAACATTTTAGCTGAGCCCTACTACTAAATGACATAACCATGTCATAATTATGATTGAGTCAGACGTCATATACTTCATAAACGGTGATGACCTTTAAAGCCACTGTTCACCAGGAATCAAATGTCTCTAATTTCTCTGTTGTACTGGACATGATACAACAAGCCCTAAAAACCCATCCAGTCTGCCTACAGAGCCCTGGGAATCATAAAACTGCCTTTCACGAAAGCACAGTTGCCTGCATTAAACCACTTAAATTACCAAGTATGAGGATACTTTTTTGTTAAGAGTAGAACAATTAGACTGAAGCTTTACATGAATTTCCTTTGTACAGTAATCCTTTAAGCAGGTTCATAATGCGGCTCAGGTTTATCTGCAGTGTGGCGTCCAACACGCCCCTATCTCCCTCTCACAGCAAGCAGAGGAATCCTTCCTTTTGAGCTCACGCACACTTCCACCTGCGAGGAATCTAATCAGGCCATGAGACGCAAGCCGCTGTGGCAACAAGAAATGTCTGGGGCTGGCTGTCACCATGGCAACCGCCTCCCCCATCAGCCAGCTCTACCTGAGTTGCTGCATGCGCTGACTTTGAGAGCAGCAAATAGTCATGAAGCTCTCAAGGTCAAAACAAGCCACAGGTCATAATATAAAAACAATGTTTTTGTTTCATTTTTATCAGTTCAAATCAGTGGCTGTGTGTCCACTCTCACTGAATTTCATTTTTTGGATGCGGCATGTTACAGTACCCTTTATTCAGCCTCTTATCTACTGAAGTATGTGTCTTAGAAATGTAAGGAATCCTTTATTATTACCCTTATTAATACTGCTAGTGGATGTAATTAACTTAGCAAGTGTAAATATTGACCTCTAGAATTGCACTACTCCTACATAACGTCGCTCTGGATACGAGCGTCTCCTAAATGCCGTAAACGTACATAAAGATTTTAACACTTAGTACTCTCCTCTGGTTCTCACACTGACGTGAAACTTGAGCGTATTCACCTTTCTGAATACGCTAATTGGCTAACATCCAATCAGCTCCTTGTTACTAAGCAGTTTTGACTTGACAGAATGACCCCACTGGGAGTTTACAGGCTCTCTACAACACACAATTCAGGGGTGCAACGACACGGTCAACTCGCAATTCAGTTTGACAGATGGTTAAGGACTCAAGGTTCGATACGTTCACCATACAGTCAACAAAGCAAAGACTGACAACAATTAAATCTTCTCACAATATTCACCATGAAATCTGAATGAAGAAAAATGAAGACCATCTTCAGTTACCAATGAAATTACAGATGAACGTGGTAGGACGTGATCTATGATACTGAACGGGCTGGACTAGGTTGTTGACTGGCACTGGTTTAATGCTATAAACAATGCAGTTACATCAAATATATTTTAGAATAGTATAGAATGCATTATCACATGTCCTTAATGCCCATCGTCACATTTTTGTATTGCGATAATACAATATTTTGATGCATTGTTACACCCCTATAGTAAAGACCTACATTTATGAAGTATGCAAGTATCAATATGTAGTTTCTATCGATATTGAAAAGGCTACCGTCATCTTGCCCTCTCCTATACGAAAATGATCTAATCATAACTTGTGTACAGACACTCATGAAATAAATTCCAATCCATATATATCTCGATTGGTCAATAAAACTCAGTCATCCAATACAATTTATTGTTTTTATTTAAATGTAAAAAAAATGACTAGTGAGCACTGACCTTTGCATTTAACAACTGAATAATATCGACAAGTAAAGCACAGTATAAAATTCATTCATTCAATCGTTTTTTGTATCCACTTATTCCTTACTAGGGTTGCAGGTAAGTGGAGCCTATCCCGTTGTCTATGGGCACGAGGCAGGGACTCATCCTAGGCGGGGCGCCAGCCCACCACTGGACACACTCACACACCGTCAATTTAGAGCCCCCAATTCATCTGACACGCATGGACTGTGGGAGAAACTGGAGACCCCAGAGGAAACCCACGCCACCACGAAGAGAACATGCCAATTTACGCACCCACACACCCACACACCCCCACACACCCACACCCACCCACCCCAGATTCAAACCCCAAATCTGATGTAGTGCTACCCTCTAAAATTTGAATCTAAAATATGAGTAGTAAACATATTTTTACAAGAGTGGCCTCAACACTGGCCACTAAATTCCTGCATTGGTCAGACCCTAGTTTACATCACAGCATTATTCGCTTACTTACTGTAACGGTGAGCACATTTCAACATTCAAAACACACCACTGAGATAACACATCACTTGGTTGACAAGGCTGAAACAGGCAACCACTACAGAGCATACAAATATTTGCCGGCAAAGCTAAATAAAGTCACCTGCAACATTCTGGAAATGTTTGGAGTCTCACACCTGCTTCAAGCTTTATATAGAATTGAGGGAACAAAACTGCACTACGGCTGAGGGGCCATTCCTGCTTCTGCATTTGCACTGTAGCGTGTAACCCACAACTAAATGAGAGTCAAAGTGAGTTAGCAAGCGTGTTCCATCAGAGGTCGGACATTATGCTGTACATCATGTTTTAATTTGGTGATGTTGAATGTGAGAATTGCCATTTTAAGATAAGTGATCCTTTATTAGTCTCATGGGTGGGAAATTTGCTTTGTTACAACACAAAGTGGATAGAACAAGAGAAGAAAGTAGAAGCAGCGAAACAAATAGAATAAAAGCTATACAAAAAAGTACACTATACAAATATTATACAAATATATGAGTTTGTGTGTTTGTATATACACACGCACACACGCGCACACACGTACACATTCATACACACATACACTACCAGTCAAAAGGTTTTGCACATACTGAGATTTTCTACATTTGCATGTCACTGACGTAAAATTCACTAAAAATAAACTCAATATGCTTTGCTGACAAATAAATCTACATTATGTTCACCATCTGAGTTCCTTCATTAGCCAGAAAAAAAGCCCCATGACCTACAAAAAGGCCTCTACTATAATTATAATTACAATGTGGATCACCAGACAAGTGTTTGATTTTTAAGGAGCTATTAAGTGCTGAAACAGTTAACGAGTGTATTTAAAGTTAAAGGACAGTCTAGAATTTGACTCTGCATCAAAACACAACCAGAGTGAGAGTGAGACAAAGATACAGTTTTGCTCATAGAATTATTTCATTAGTTCAGACTCATTGGTCAACTACCATGCAGAGTCATACACACATTCCTGCTGGATTCCCTCCAGACACCGCAAAGCACTGTGGGAAAGAATAACTATTTTTGGGTGCTTGTTGCAAGGGAGTATTTACCTACGCTATCTGGAGCTTGAGAGGTCCTGGGTAAAACATACACAAACAGACATCTAGGAGTTTTGGACAGGAGCATTTTCTGCACTGACCATAATTGATGCACATAGGGTTTGAAGGCAAAATGACTATTAATATGAAAAATGCCTACATTAACAGTATAGTACTTTAAGTACATCTGCTTTAAAGGAGTATTGTACTGACTGGTGTCTTATTACTAGCATTTAAAAATACTTTATTATTATTTTTCTATACACTTCACACAAAACAGGCCAAAAACCTTAAACCAAAATCTGATGGTAACCTACAGTCAGTCAATTAAAGTGACTAAACAAACCAGTATCATGTTGTAGATGATAAAAAACTGACAGCTGCTGAAATCACTGAATTGAACCGACAGCAAGATTTGAAGTCAGTACTATTTAGACCTTCAAAAAGCAAAAACATCAAGTTTAATATGTTTTTTTTTCCTGGGATCTTGCTCCCATGAATCACTTTCTGTAAACATTTATGTCCATGTTTCTCACCTAAAAAACAAATAAGAGCGTCTAATGGAAACTGCCAACTAGGCTCGTCACAGTTATTATAAAAACACCTGCTCGCAACTATTAAGGCTAATAGTGTGGGGTCCTGGGGGTCTGAAACCCCTTGATTGACAAATGAGACACAGAAATCCTCAACTGTAAAATTTTCAGGGAGAGGTCACTGGGAAAAATCTTTAAGATTTTTTATCACTTGAAAATATCACTAAAATGTATATTAAAAGCTCACTGTGTCAAGTATGCATGAATGCAACACAAAATTTACAAGTAATGCAAATGCACAAATTGCTAACGACAGGAGATAAATGGGCAGAGTTAATTGTGGATGGACAGAGTTATACACAAATGGGGACAGTTTATTATGGCAAAACCACAAGTGATGTATGGTTGGCAAAGATACAAATAACACTCCAAACAGATCTAGTTTATACCGGTGTTAAAGCTGTGTGTAGCTGTTAGACAGATAAAACAAACAAAAAAAGCACTCTTTATCTAAACAAATCGTTCAATAAGCAGCAACAAATACATAACATGATCTCTGGACAAGTCAATGGGAGATAAAACAAAGACTGAAGCTAAAGAAACAGTTTACAATATCAAGATTAATACATGTGAATGGAGATGAAGAAGGAACAGCAGCACCGTTTATCCTGCAGCACAGTTAAATCTACTGGCGAATTATAAAGTAAAGTGGCCCCTTATAGTCACATGTGAACACACCACAGCACACAATGTGAACAGTGTGAAATTCTCTCTCTGCATTTAACCCATTCACCAAGTGAAGCAGGGGGCTGCACCAACAAGGGGCTTCACTGATTCAAACCCACAACCTTCTGATTGCAGGGGCAATGCCCTAACCACTGGGCTACCAGCTGTGCATTTTAAAGCGAGCAACAGAGACAGGAGTTAATCAGAAGCGGATTGTCAGCTCATTTTATCTTCCTGCTCATTTACTCTTGTTATTTGTTGTAGCAACACATGACACTGAATCCACAGCATCTTTAGGAAATGGGTAGAATGCATTTTTGTTCTCAACCCCATGGAATTTAAGGTATCCAGTATATGCGTTTTTAAATGCAAAGCTTGAGCTTATCAGACATGCGTGCCTACTCACAACCTGATTAAACCATCCGTCTTTACAGGCAGGTATTAGAGCGTGTGGCGGGGTCAGGGGCAGCCTAAGCAAGTACGGACACATTCCTCAGCCAATCTATGCACTTACAGAACTCGCGGAGCACTGGGTAAAATGAGATACCCTTTAATCAAGTTCAGCAAGGAGAAAATTGTTTGGTACGTCTTGCCTCCCTCCCTCAAGTGCCACTCTAGACAAATGCATAATACGCTAATTATGGATGCACCGGCCTCACTTTTAAATTTCCATAATGCTGGGGTGAATTTTATTGTATTGTGCTGTACTTCATAGGTGCTAATATGTAATATGTATTTCTAATATGTATGACGTGACCCTTTCAAATCCACAAGACAAAAGAATGGCCAGTTACTGATCTGGTAACGTTCTCCCTGTCCTTTGCCTGTTTTGGCTTTTTGTGTTGTTCAGTCTACTCCTTGTTTTCTTGTCTATGTTGCTTACATTCTCCATGTGTCTTTGTTTATGTGTCTGTTCTATGTGAGTGGTTTGGTCTTAGCCCCACTCCCTTGTTATCCTGTTCACCCCTGCCCAGGTGTTCTCATTTCCTTAACTATAAACACCCCTGTACTTTTGGATCCTACGATTCAATCCTGGTTGCCGCAGTCCGCACGTCATTACAGCCACAAACACAGTTATCATATATAGAATATGGATCGTATATATCATTACAGGACTTCCTGTGGCAGGATTAACATTTATAGTGTTTTAATAATGGAAAATAATCAGAAAGGAAAAAGAGGAATGCAGAGGTCTAAAATAAAAAATAAACTGCCTGGATATTTTGAGATTATCTCTTCCAGGAAAGCTAACAGCACAGCAGAACTCTCCTTTCTGACCCCCGGAGTAAATGACAAAGCCTTTGTGAAACCAAGAGATATGACAGTGGTCAAAACGACCTCGAAATTACTATGTTAAAAAAAGTGGTTTTGGGGGACTTACTTCACATGTGTTGTAGTCCTCTGAATCCAGCAGCAAGCAGAGTTTGGGCAAAAGCTCTGGCCAGTTCTGTAACTCTCCTTTGGAGGCTATTGTGGTAATGAGTATTCCTGTGAAACAAAATAACCATAGATAAGTTTTTGATAGCTACAACAAGTTACGGTGCTTCCGATACAGAAAATCCACAATTCCAGTTTTAAGATCTGACTAAAAATAATCATTTGAATTCTTTATCAATGCTGCAAGTTATTAAAAGAAAACACGGTGCCGTTTATTAAGTTAATTTTATTAACTCATCTTTTATTGGTATTTTGTAGCCTACTGCTACCAAATTACACAGTCTGGCAGGAAAATTGTTCATTTGTTATTACTGATAATGAAATTCACTATTTAATAAACACTGATGTATTTTATCATACTGGACTTTGACAGTGTTTTATATAAGCAAGACTAAATACTAAAAAACTCTTAATTGCTCTTGAAAATAACATGCATAATGTAAACAAGCATAGTGGAGATTTAACATGAAATTACACCAACAAGCCATTTAATTGGATATATTTTCCTTGTCTCCACACTAATTGTCCATTTTGTCAGTACCATGTATCACTTTGTAGTTTACAACTACTGACTACAACTATTCCATGTACATCTGACCCTAAAAACATGCCCAGGATCAGTGGATCCCTTCGGGTTAAGTAGAACCATAAGCATGACTCACTGAGAAACAATCTACAAACAGTCAATACAAATGACCAAACTAACAAGCACCATGTTGAAGAAGATTTAAAAAAAAACTGCTGCTGAAATCATAGAATTTCTCTTTTTCGGGGAGGTTAAGAATTTCTTAGAATTTTTGTTCGTCTGTGATTCTGCTTCCATAAATGATTACCTATAAGAAGCTTATGTCAACGTTCCTTACCTAAAACACAATTTAGGAACATGAAAATGTCTGCATTTAATCCTTTGACATTTACTAGAAACTGTTTTATTTCACCAGATCAGAGGGCAATTCTTTATAGCTCGACTGGACATATCTTTTCAAGGACAGCCACACTCCAGAAGTTATAGCGGCTTAGCAACAACTACAAATAAGCAACAGATTAAAAAGTGGCATGATTAAAATGGTCCATTACATTTTAAAGCTGTGCCTTAGATGCTTGACTGTTTTTAAGAGACTGCAGGCGGCTTACACCAAAACACTGCAGGAGACAAACATTTTAGTCAGACTGACTCCTCACTTCTTGTCTTAATCATTTGTATACAGTGATGCAATGAGTGAAGTCAGCAAGGCTGTCCTAGTTTTTGCAAAAACTTCATGCCCTGACTCTCCACTGCAGCATCTACGTAAACACGTCTCTGAGGGCTCAAAGCAAGACAGTGGAGTGTGGAATTTATGCGCTTATGTTTCTATGGTTTATAATGATGCTGAGGAACTGAAGACAGAGACAAAGGAGACACTCGAAAGGAAAAAAGGACAAGAACCCATATGTCTACGATCCACATTCCCCTTTTTGTTGATATTAAAACTGTATTTATTCTGACTCGGATTGGCACACACTGGTATGTAATTTTGATCCAACAGCCATAATCAGTGTTTACCACCTTTAGAATTCATCTTTATAAATGTTAGAAGTCTTACCCAAAGATTCTTATCTGTATAGTTTCTTTTTTCCTGAAAAAACTAAATGGCTTCCACTAGTGACAATATACGCATAAGTGAACATACGAGAACAAAGAAAGGTGCTAATTGTCATCTGTAATTCCAGTATCAGTCCAAGAAAAATACTAATAATACAATAACTACACCTATTCTTTGTCATTAATAATGTATAAGCGGCCGATAAACTGCGCAACTACTGTTTTTAAGGGGATAAAAATGAATTCAAACAGCACTAAACTCACCCACAGTGGCTCTGATGAGGGGTGAAGAGTCTCCGATGTTTTGTAAGCACTCATTTTTGATGAAGTCAGAGACTCCGTTGGGAAAGTTCTGGTAATGGGCCTTGACGTTGTTCTTCAAGATCAGCCCACTGAGCGAACGAGTGGGCTCATCTGCGAACATGGGCAGGGGGGGAACAGAGGGAAAATTTGAAACTGGTACACAGTTTTCTCATGAGGAACATCTGCCACAGCACAGAGAATGGGTGGATCATCCTGGATCAATTTCAATTCTCTCTCATCTAATGTTGCAAGTTAAAGAGAGGATTCCACCTAATTTCTTTTACTTTTCTCCAGTCAAATCATTAAGACAGCAAAAGTTATTCGGAGTGGTTCGATGTGAAGTGCTCCATTCTAGGGAAAATTGCCGAGCCAGAATCGTCTACAGCAGAGGAGATAGGAACCAGACGTCTGAAGGGTTCAGTGCCTCTAAAAGGTCAAACAAGTTATGAATGTGCCAATAATGCCTGGGAAAGTGGCTTACAGTAGAGGGCAAGTTTTGATCAAACACATTTATAAACCCATTTTTGGCAGACAGATATATGAAAGTGTGTTGTAAAACAGGCAAAATAGTACCCAATAAAAACGCTGAGAAGAATGATGAAGATTTAGGCCAATTTTACCATTATCAACATTACACACAAAATCAAGGACACTGGTCACTTTGGATTGGTCAGCAAATTGCTCAAGGATGCACAGTGTATTTTCTGTTCAGTGTTTTTATTACACGGTGTATTTATTTTATATTCTGCACTAATTTACAGGCAGTCTTGTGTGATGTGCTGCTGTGTCCTGTGTGCTGCGCCACTGATCTGTAGAATGAAAGTCAACCCTGATGTATATTCAGTTATACAGTTAGACCTGATTTTGCCTCAAGCCACTTTGAACAACCTCGAATTATACAGAAAAAAACGGTCCAGCTCTTCACAAAGACACACAGAGAAAATCACTTTTGCAGGAAAACGTCATACTTTTGCTGAGGACATTCATAGAACTTTGTGACAAACAACCAAAATGGTCTTTGGTAAAGATAAAAAATGACAAACATTATGAAGATATTGCTAAATACAGACCGACATCACTCTTCAAGCACTGCGTAGCACATACAAACACACACGCATAGCAGAAAAAAATGCCCTTGTTTCACATACCATGTCCCACTGCTCTAAGCATGGGACACAAATAGAACAATGCTAAGGGTTACTAACAGAAGGGTTATATTACTCAACAAAGAGAATCAGTGTCCTGAAGACAGCAGCTTTAAATGTGTTGAGCATCACAAATTTTAATTTAGAATGACCCACATCCTCAAATTGTTTTTTGGAGTAGGCGCAAGGAATCTCTACAGTAAGTAAAAGCTCCTAAATATGTTTTTTTGCCCTAAAACAGATACTGCACCCTGCATCGCATCATAAAAACTAAGAATGTCATTGCTGATTGCTTTAGCATTATGATCCGCTATCAAAAAGCAAATGCAATAATGCATTCACAACGCTGATTAAGTTCCCAAAATGACGGCTAACTGATTAATAATGCACTTAGTAGAATATGTAGCTACATTTGAGGATACTCTACCTTCTGACTTCAGCTTTGTGAGCACAAATATCAAGTAATTGTTGAAGTCTGGAAACTGATTGAGCTGCTCAAGTTTCTGCAATTCGAATTAAGGAAGGTAGGTCTCAAACATCAGATGAGGAGGAAAAAGGAAAGGTAAGCGTAAATGTTAGTGTTAGAAGAGGATGCATTCACTTAAAAGGGAATTCCATTGAATTTCCAAAACAAAATCATTCAGAGCAGTTAAGTAAAATGTGCCAAAGTCAGAATAGTTCATGACAAGAGTGATAGTAACTATCAAGTTAAGTGTTTTAAAAATTATTCACAGAAAGCCTTTGCACAAAACTTACAAAAGTTCTCAGTCTGGTGTCTGAGACATTTGGTAGTTTTGAGATGAATTTTTAAAATGCATTACTAAAATATGTATAGGATGTTGCAGGGCAAAATAATTCCCAAAGAATACTCCATTTCTCTACAATGTACCATTTCACACCAAACCCGCCTGAATGACTCTGATGACATCTTAAAACCGCTTAAAACATGCTTACAGTTTGAGAAATCTGTGGAATTCCCCTTTAATGTATAGTAGTTGAATACTGTGTGTGCCTTTATAGTCACATACTGTACATATTCAAACTGCAAGTCCATACTGTACCGAACCACTATGCAGAATGCTTAGTCTAATATATTTCAACTAGAAAGATGCATTTCCCAAAGAGAATGCAGCTTAAGCAATTCTCTGTTTGTATTGTATTTCTGGTAGTTGCTTGCAGCTTCTTTGGTGTCCCAGGTGTTTGCTATGTGGAAGCTATGATATTCCAAGTTTATAAGGTACTGGTCATGCATTTGCATTATGTTGATATAAGGCGTCCGTGCACACACCTACCAAAGCTAGTAAGCCCATTCATTCCTATAGGAAAATCCTATACATTATTTAATGATACTTGTGCATTTAATGAAAAGTGTACAACCAAAAAGCACACAAGCACACTATTCCTGATCAGTTGGACATAATGGAGTGAAACTGTATCTAGAAAACTGTGAGATGAGTTAGTGGACAAAAATCGGGCAGAAAACTAAAAAATAATAATAAACAGTCGGACAGCAATAATACTATGAATATACAACTGAATATACAACTTAATGTGTTAATGTATGTAAACGTTCCTGATTCCCTCAGTACAGTGTGGTATTACATTCTAGCTTGATATATGTTTATTTTACAATTTAATTTATGTGTTTTATATTCCTCTGAAATACAGATGCTCAAACAGTGGGATTAATATCAACGACATATAGCTAGCAACACTATATGGACAAAAGTATTGGGACACACCTGTTTTTCCAAGGTTTGCGCTAGGTCCCTTACTTCCAGTTAAGGACAATCAATGTTACAGCAGACCAAGACATTTTGGACAACGCCATGCTTCCAACTTTGTGGACACAGTTTGGGGAAAATCCTTTTCTATTCCAGCATGACTACCTGGACACTGGTGTACGTCGCTCTGGATATGGGCGTCTGCCTAATGGTGAACGTAAATGTAAAACATGGCTGGCCGAGGTTCTGTGTGGCAGAATTTGACTGCCCCCACAGAGCCCTGACCTTAACCATATCCAACACCTTTGGGATGAACTGGAACGGAGATTGCGATGCAGGCCATTTCGTCCAACATCAGTGCCTGACCTCATAAATGCTCTACAGAATTCCCACAGAAACACTCCAAAATACTGAGCAAAGCCTTCCAAGAAGAGTGGAAGCTGTTATAGTTGCAAAGGTGGACCAACTCCAAATTAAAGTCTACGTATTTGAATGCAAGGTCATTAAAAGTCCCTGTTGGTGTAATGGTCAGACGTCCCAATACTTTTGTCCATATAGTGCGTGTAGCTGACTATTGTCAGGGGGGCTTTAGTAGAGCATTAAAAACCATTTAAACGCAATTAACTTCGTATATATTTGATTTATCTTGCCATTCTGACCAATGAGAGATTATATAATCATTACTAAAATGGCTGTGGCTCCTATGGGTCACCTTTTAGGTACAGAAGACGTTTTGATGATAAAAATACGCGTTTTAAAGGGTCCAATAGATCTCCAGGTTTAGTCATGGCGTACACCCAGAGGTAAACAGCTAGCTTAGTCAGCATAATCTGAGTCAATTAGCTTCCATGGCCTTCATAATGCACTATTAAGCTCTCAGCTGTATTCTGTTCTACAAATGTGAGAAAAGTGGGTCAGAAACTGTCCCAGAAAAGCACATGTAAAGCAGAAGCAGCGAGTTAGCAATATGAGCTAGCGGCGGGCTGAGAATCGTGACTCGCGTCGTGAGCAAGTGAAAAGACGTGACGGAAAACGACAACCGCGTCCGATCGTGAAGGATACTTGTTGGACGGATCTCTGCGTGCTGGTGTCGGGGGACTGGGACTCCTTCAGGAGCTGCAAGATCTGCTGGAGTCCGTGCTCGTCTGGTTTCCACTGGCACTCCATCTTGGCTCGCCCAGTGACACTCAGAGGCTTTCTGCTGGGGAAATAAAGGCCCTGGCTCCTCAGATTAGTCCGTCACTGCCAAGTTCAGTTCACGATTCCACCTCAGACAAGTGCTGTCACGAAAATCAGTCCGGGATAAATCACATTCACGGTCCCAACTGGGCAGAACATTCCTTTTTCAGCCAGAGGATCCAGTCATACGAACGCATTTACAGTGATAAGCCCCCTCCAGGGCTCCCAGGTCCTAGTGCCAACCCCTTTACTGCCACTGCACAAAAACAACAATCACACACACAGTCAGGGAAGCGATGAGACAAGCAGACAAATAAACCATATTGAATAGTCTTTGGGTTTTAAAAATATTTACTTCACTTAAAAGTACATCCGTTACTTGCCTTCAATACTTACATGAATATATGGACGCATACATTTGGAACGGTATAAAACGTATATTTACACAATATTATACAATAGTATTGGGATGCCTGCCCATTACACCAACAAGGACTTTAATGACTTTACATTCAAATACATAGACTATAATATGGAGTTGGTCCAGTCAATTTCTTCCACTGAACTCATCCAACCATGTTTTTATGGAGCTTGCTTTGAGCACTGGGGCACAGTCATGCTGGAATAGAAAAGGTTCTTTCCCGAACTGTGTCCACAAAAAGCTGAGAGCATACTGTTTTCCAAAATGTCTTGGTGTGTATATATCCATGTCTCTCTCTCTTTATATACAGAAACCCCACTTTAACGTGGATCAGCAGTAGCTGTTTCTGTCCAATACGGATTTTTTCGAGAACCCAACTAATAAGTGTTTGCAGAAACCCCGGATGCGGAAACTGCAGATATCCTCCTCATTTTTTTTTACTTTTGTGTCATACGGCTTCGTCCGCCACGCCCCCTCGTCCTCGTGGTTGCTAAGCACCGCCCTAACATAAGCCCTGCAGGAGGACGAGGGGGCGTGGTGGACAAAGCCCAGACCTCACAGCTTTTTTCGTGGCTATTTATAAATCATATATTTGACTGCTAAATTATTAAGAAAAATATAATGTATTAATTTTGTAGCATACATGTTAAATGTAAATTCAGCTACAAATTCATATAAAATAACTATATATATATTTTTGTTACTGTCCAGAGAACACAAAGAAAGTGCATCTTGGGATGGTGAAATGCCGCTGTACTGAGAGGCGGGAGATTTGAAAGTAGCCAATCCGAGAACGCTATTTATTTCTCCTTGCTGCTGATTGGCTGCTGCCCTTTGATGCATACCCCACTGAACTCAGAGGCGGGAGGTTTGAAAGTAGCCAATCCGAGAACGCTATTTATTTCTCCTTACTGCTGATTGGCTGCTACCCTTTGACACAGCTGCAGGCCAGAATTTCCTCGTGGAGCGTCTCGCGTGTTCTCGTGTTTTTCGTTTTGTTCTTCTTGAAGCTCTGTATTTATCCATCCATTTTCTACCCCTTTGTCCCACAGCAGGGCCACATACAGAGACAGACAACCACTCACGCTCACAGTCAAACCTTGGGGCAATTTAATGTGCTCAATTGACCTATGTGTTTTTGGCAGTGGGAGAAAACCGGAGCTCCCGGAAGAAACCCACGCAGTCACGGGGAGAACATGCAAACCACACAGAAAGTCTCTGCGCGTAACCCGGGAGTCGAACCCAGGACCTTCTTGCTGTGAGGCAACTGCACCACCGTGCCGCCCCCCTGTATTTATATTACTGTAGATAAAATGAATGTATTACTATATTTACCTGCTTTTACCAAAGAAATCGCCTGTGCATGAATTACAGTGCAGTCTAGACAGGGGTATTTTACATTCTAGCAGGGGTATTTTACATTCTAGCACTGCGGGAGTTCAGTGTAAACTGTACAGTACAAATACGGGTTTACCTTTACATTTTCT
>JBBPCX010000088.1:14140625-14168159 GCA_037974365.1 Hydrocynus forskahlii | reverse complement strand
GGAGAAAGGAAGCAGCCTTGGGTGCAAATCCTGATCATTAGTTGTACCATGTTCATTGTCCAACAAAATACCAAATATTTGGCAATAGCTCCCTCTGCTCTCCTTTACTCAGGACTGTGGCTATTGTAGCCTAATGATAATAATATTACAACAGTATAGTGCTGATGGTAGCGTTTCACATAGGCTTTTTAACAAAGCATCATTCAGCGTAAGAAATTGTGGTCATTCAGTGTAATGCATATAAAAATAAAGAAACATTCTAATAATGATTTTTGTTTAGTAAAGTATATGCAGGAATGTACCAACAAACTGAATATTCATGTATTTTAAGCAGATTTCTCTTTGGTGCAATAACCTCTTGAAGGCAAATAGGTAAAACTTACTGGTTGGAAGAATATGAGCATTGTTTAAAGATTTCACGTTTCCTTTAATAAGATCATTGGAGTTTCAATGAACAGCCTAAATATAGTATATTAATAAGTCATGTATTTCCTTTCAATTTTCTAATGCCATACACTATTTTTTTAATGATATATTTTATTACACTGAATGACATTTTATGGGTCGCTGTTTAGAAACAAAAGTAAAAATGTATGTTGGTTACTATTTTTTGCACAGAAAATATTAAAGTTAAACAATAGACAAACCAATTTACCCAAAAAAGGAAACAAATTAAGTTGTAGAATACCTTTATTTTTTTGCAGCTTGAAAACCCAGTTTCGTCTTTGACCCAGAAGCTGTTATAGCTGCAAAGGGGGGGACCAACTCCATATTAAAGTCCATGTATTTGAATGCAATGTCATTAAAGTCTCTGTTGATGTAATGGTCAGGCTATCTATCTATCCAACCTTTGTTCCCAGAACTTCTTGCAGTTTAATGTGGTAACACTTTATTTGGATGGTCCCCTGTAGATGCTCAGCTTGTCTTCAATGAACATTTAACTACATATCTATTAAATACAACTGAATGTGGCATAGAATATTAAAGATTCTTATAAATGTAACACTAATCCTTATCTTAGCCATTACCTAAAACTTAAATCTAGTCCTAGCCCTCATAGTCCACCAGATTCACCAGAAAAAAGCAGCTGCAGTTTTTTTGGAAGACTATTAGTGTGGCCTGAAATGCTTAATCTTTTTTTCCTGAGGGGATTTTGGAGAAAGGATTCAGAAAGGAAGGACCCTTTATTGAAATTATTTCTCCAGAGACACAAAAGTTGACCTTACTATAAAAAAAAAAATTACATTTAGGGTCAGTTTCCCGGACAGGGATTAAGCCTAGTTCTGGATTATGTAGTGCTGTGAATAGACATTTTCCATTGAAAAAGAAAGGGTAGTCCAAGACTAGGCTTGATCCCTGTTTGGGAAACTGACCCATAATATAATACATACGTATATAATATAAAGTGGACATACAAACAGACATGCATTTAACATTATGCTTTGAACTAATGTTTTGTTTGCAATCTCTTTGTGAGGATCTTACAATCTTATAAAGAATGAATAGCATGATAAATAAAGCTAGATATAACTTCAGTAGTTCATGCCTAGACCTACATAGAATTAGGAAACAAGCCAGAGTATTTAATTAATTAATTATAGCTTCTATAATGTCATTGCATTTGCATGTTTATTGGCAGTAAATGAGAACACTGTAAGTTTCTCTTATCGACATATATGTTGCTTCGGTTGTTTTCTGTGTTTTAATTCACCTTTCTGCACCACTCCCATTTATTTGACAGCCTTAAAAATATGTGCACAGACCTGCAATTAAAGCAATCAATTAAAACAGAACACAAACTGTCAGCAGGCTTTCAGTCTCACCTACAGCAGCGCAGACAGCTTATCAACTGAGCAGCCCAGAAAGGACAACATTGAGATTTGACCTTCAGTGCTGCTATTGATTTGAATAAGTTTAGGCTAATTTATCTAATCACTGACCTCAACAATCTCTGCCTGAGAAAAATGATGCATTTGCAATATTTGGGAATTTCAGATGTATTTTTTTAAGTGTGAAGTAGTTCACCCCTCATGAAAACTTGACAAAATTTGTTTTCCTGTTACCGCCCATAAATTGTAATGACTTTTGCAAACTTTCATATGTCACAAATGAGCAGGGAAAAATTATAGAATAATATTCATAACCGAGTGTTTTTGTTGATAAGTGGTGGTGGTTTACTTTTCTCCACCTGCTGGTGGACAGGGAGGTCATCATGCTTCACTGGTTTGGCATTCTGAATCTGTGTTTGGTAGATGCCATTACCATGCACAGTGCCAGCAGTAAAGTTTGGTGGAGGAGGCCTAATGGTCTGGGGCTCTTGGGTTTTTTGGGGCCTGGCCCAGACTCTTAGGTCCAGTGAGGGGTAATGTTAACGCTACAGCATATAAAGACATTTTACATGACTGACTTCCAACTTTGTGGCAAAAGTTTTGGAAATTCCCTTTCCTCTTTCTGAAAACTTTATTTATCCGGGATTGCTTATGTAATAACTGCACAGATACACAGGGAGAAGATCAATATGAATATTAAGTAAAAAATAAAAGTAAAATTAAAATAAGAAAAGCAAATCCCAAAAAGACCAGATGAGTTTGGCGTGGAGGAACTCTAGTGGCCTGCACAGAGTCCTGAGCCCAACTGAACACCTTTGGGATGAAGTCCAACATCAGTGTCTTACCTCCCAAATCCTCTTTTGACAGAATGGGTACATATTCCCACAGACAAACGCCTTCTCAGAGGAATGGAGACAGTTATAGCCACAAAGGGAGGAGTTAACTCCACATGAAGGCCCATGGTTTTGAAATGTGCTGTCCAGTAAGATCATATAGGTGTACACATTTGTCTATTGTATGTACATTGTATTACAAAGTATTTTGAAAAACAAGATGGTTCATACCACAATTTCCTGTAAAGCTCACATATATGGAATAATTTATGGTAACTAAAGCACTAGAAACACAAGAAAATCCGCTTCTGCAAGTTTCTCCACCAGCAAAGTTTGTGTCTGTGCATTGAATATGGTAGGCAAGCTTATATGAATTCTAATTTTAGCTCACTTACTTATTTATGTACTTCTGCAAATTATTTACGAGCCACAGAACAAGCGGGGACGCGAAGAAGCTGTGATCTGTATCTGGCATCCTCAAACCAAGAGCTGCTCACAAAATGAATGGATCCATGAAAAGTCAGCCTGACACTAAGATAGACTCACTTAAGTCATCATATCTCTACAGTCTGGTACTTGTCTTAGACTGGACAATTGACTAGAATTGTGCATTTTTCATGTTGATGACAGTGACACTTGCGATGAATGTTTCATTTTGGCCAAATAGAGCATATACCCAATAGAAGAGCAGAAATACTTGACAAGCGATTTGCTTTTTATAAAAATGCGTAAAATGTCATACACGTATGAAGTTGAAACTCAATCAAAGCCTCAAAGCTGATACTCTTCCTCTTCACAGTGGGGGATAATTAGTCACTGACAGGATAATTCCGTGATCTTTTATTCATCTGCAACCTGAAAGAGCATTTTAAATGAGGTACATGTGTGTATATTCTCAGGACAGCCCTGAGCGGTGTGTGTGTGAATGTATGTATGGATGGATAGATGGATGGTTGGTTGGTTGCTTGGTTGTTTGATAGGTAGGTAGTTAGATCAAATTTACATATCTAATGTCTTTTGATATGGTACACATAAATGAACATAAATATATACATGTATGAACGAAACATATGTGTTCAGTTTGCTTTGATATGTCTGTGGTAAGTCGCTTTTTGCAGATTCAATTTTGGCCCATTCTCTCTTACAAACCATCTTCAGTTCCGCCTTGCCATTTCGAAGTCCTTCATATGTACATTTTTAAAAGGAGACTGGCAAGGCCAGTTATTTTAGCTGTATGTTTGGAGTCATTGTCCTGTTAAATGCCCATTCTTACCCACATGAGATTCAGTTCTTCTGTAATACATCCTAGTACAGTACTCCATTCAAGTCTCCATTAATAATGTGTGATTTCATGGTACGGGATAAAGAGAGGCAGAACCATAACATGATGCTCCCACCTGCATACTTCACTGAGGTTATGATATTCTTGGGGTCATACACACAGATTTTCTTTCTCTAAACATGACAAGCAGAGTTGTTGAAGCCAGTGATTAAATAATAATGAAGTTCACCAACATGGCATTCATTGAATTGCGGTTCGGTTGATAAACTGTCTCTCCTGGTGTAGGTGAGTCTGAAAGCCCGCTGGCAGTGTGTGTTCTTTATTTATTTAATGGTTAATTTTAATGGATTGTCTGGCTGTCAGATAAATGGAAGTGGTATAGAAAGGTTGATTAAACAATGCTGAGAACAACTGAAGCAAGCCTCTCACTGTGGGTATGAGAAACTAACAACAGGCTTTGTTTTATTGAAACTATAATTAATATTACTCTTGCTTGGTTCCCAAGCCTATGTATCAAGTAATTATGATATATCTAGCTTTTTATGCTAACATTTATTAAACTGGCACTAATTTATATCACCATACAGAAAACATTCTTACTACCAGTAAGAAGAACCAGTTAACCAAACTGACAATAAAGGCCATGAAAAAAGATAAAAGGTATAGCCTACTTTATGCAGTATAAAAGACCTAGACAAAAATAGCATCTGAATCTGTTGTAGACCTATACTTAGTCTCGTAAGATCTTCACAAAGAGATGGCAAAAAATAACATTATTTATAAGCATAATGATGTAAGTTTCCCCAAATTGGCAAAAATGGGAAGGTAAGAAACTGCATTCTGCCTCTATTTCATAGAAAGAGAGAGAGAGAGAGAGAGAGAGAGAGAGAGAGAGAGAGCAAGCATAAAAGAGGAGGAGGAGTTCTTTAAAAATGTCTTAATTATTCATTAGATGCTGTCTTTAAAATGCCTCAGGAAGCATTTTTAGGCACTTACATATCCTTATTTACCAGTACCATATGTACTGAGTAGAATATATTGATTGCAGCAGCATAATTGTGGCACATCACGCTTTATGGTATTGTGGAAGATTTAGCTGCTTTGTTAGTGCTGTCAGGTCTACAAAGAGTGTTGGAAAGCTGAATGTACCTATTTAGTGTAACTCTTAGATTCTGAAGCCTAAAAAGGGACTCATCTTCTCCATAAAAAATTAAGCCTCTTAACAATCTGAAGGGTATTTTCCCTTTCCCAAAGGCCCAAAAGTGCTTTTCACATTTCTCAGTCTCTTTACTGAATGCAAGCCCCCAAGCTACACAGAAGCTATGGAAGAGGAAATCACACAGAATCTTTAATATAGCCAACGTCTGTTTCTCTGCTTACATGGCACAAAAACTTACTAGCCTAAGCTCCTATTTTCTAACATGCTTCAGACCGTGGGATTCGGACTCACTGGTTTGAGGCCGTCAGGGTTTTTCTTGGGGAGTGAGTTTGTGGTTTGTAGTCTTGCTTGGGGAGTGAGTCTGTGGTTTGTAGTCTTTCCTGAGAAAAGTCCTTCTCAGCTGGTAGAGTATATCCTCCTGGGGACAGATGCCATCCTTAATGTTTCCTTGCCTAAGAAAACGCAGGAGCATTACCACACCATTCTGCATTAACATAACACAAAATGATGTGGTAAAAGAAAAAAATGGGAGAACTAACATTCAGTGTAATGTCAAAATTGCATGTGATGGCATTATGTAAATGTCGTTAAGCATTTTTTGCATAATGACATTATGGCAAAGTCTTTAAGATCATGTGGTTTGATGTGCAATTTGTAGTTCTATACCAGAGGTCCCCAACCACCGGCCCACAGACCGGTATCGATCTGTGAGACACTTTGTACCGGGCTGCAGAGAAAGACAGAATAAAAAATATTTTATTGATTATCAGAGTATGAAAGGAAAAACACTCATCTCGATCATGTGATATGGTACATCAAAAATTTAGCCCACAAGCTAGCAACAATGAGTAAAAAACAAACGTCTCTGGTTAGCTTCTTCGTATTTTTACGCTCTTTTTAGTTGTATCTATACTGATTTCTCTATTTTTATTTTTTCCTATACCAGTTCGTGAAAATATTGTTTTAGATGAAACTGGTCCGTGGCACCAAAAGGTAGCGGACCGCTGTTCTGGACAACTTTACCAAGTCAGAACTGTTCACATCCAAAGTGTTAAATATCTTATAAATCTGCTTCATACATCAAATATCCACTGTTAGGTGAAGTGATCCACTGTTAGTGGGCAGTGATGATTATCTACCAAAAGTGGTCCAAAGAAAGACTATGCATGAACTGGCAACAGCCATGGGTTCTGATCCTACATTAAACACATTGTAACCCTTAATTCCTAAAACCACCATAAATAAATCAGATCCTGTATTATTTCACACCAAACTGTGAATGACTTTGTTTACACTGAATCATGCAAAAATGTGGAAAATCAGAGGATGGGATGTGAGAATTGATACTAGCTATAATTACACAAATGACATATTTCAACGTATTTAGGAGATGTGAATGGTGCGTTCATTTGTTCCAGACAGTGTTTCAGACAGTATCCATTTTTCATGAGCTGCGTGGGTGGTTTATTAAATGTGTGGGCGTCTAATGAAAGTTTTTCACTAATTGACATTTTCGCTAATGCGGACTAACAAGCATTATGGTCCATGTTATTTTGGTACAATGTAGATAGTAATAGAGGCATCACAAGGCATTTTCATATTTCACTCATTTTGAAAGCACAAATCAAATTTGAATCACTAGAGTGGGCTGCTATTATCCCCATGCAGTGCAATGAGAGTCTGCGGAGCGGTTATTTATAGAGTGCAATTCATGCTCTGCCCTTTAGAAAGCTGATGAAAATGGATGGAAATTGTAACTCATCATAGATTTGGAATGGTTCAAATGTTGTCTACTGCTGATAAGAGCTGAGTGCACTGTGTCCATTCCTCGCATCCACTATTACCTGTTTGGGCTGAAGATGCATTTCAAAGATAAATGGTGTACTAGGCCATCACTAACAAGTTATCTGAGTTAGGTATTCATCACATGGCTAAAGAATGCAGAGGAAAAAAATGTAAAAAGTCAAACAAGACTATAAATAAGAAAAGATCACAAAAGCAGTTCTGACAGAAAAACCTTTGGCTGGTAGGACCCCAATGGACGTTGTTCTGGGACGGCCGTATTCGAAAAGGAACAACAAGATTCTTACATTCATTTTCTCCATGGATTAAGCAAAGCTTTACAGGGGTACTCATCATTCACAGTTACTCCTGTGGATGGAAGGGTGAAAGGGATGCCTTTAGGTACTCAGACTATTTAAACATTTTTGATGATCAGTATCAGTGCACATATACTTAGCTTAACATTCAGTTACACAAGAGCAACTCAAAGTTTAAATTACTCACTGTCTGATCACACAGCGAATTTTTTAGGGTAAACATCTGGAGGTGTCCAACCTTACAATCAGCAAGTGGACATGGATCTTTCAGTTTGCTATGAGAAATCATCCAAACTTGCCCAGTTCAAATGCTCGAAAATGCTCATGATACCATGAAGTCATTTATTTTACAATGAAAGCCAGTTCATCTTTAATTATGCACATTTGTTTAATCCCAACCAGTTCTGGCATCCTGTCAGCTGATCTGTGCACAACAATGTAGCTTAAGCCATTAACAGGAACATGCTGGGTAATACAGACCACAGACAGAACTGGATATTTCAGAATATTTCCTTCAATACATCAACTGCAATCGTGGAGATGTGATTGACTTCAAGGCAAAATCTGTCAAAGATTTGCAAATGGCCAGCCATCAGCTGGTGTTTACTTGTTAATGTTAATATTATGTTCTTGAAGAAATTTGTATGCCAGCCAGTTTGAATGAATGTGCTTAGGCTTCATCTCAGCGTCCACAGCAAAACCAGGAGCCCGAAAAGAGAATCATTTCTGGGTAGCGGTTCAGAAAATGATGTTTTGGAAGTTTTTTCTGGAAAGAGATTTAGATAGGTCCATCTGTGTTCTGAGATTTTGCTTTACTAGTACGAAATGGACTCACATGAGACACAACCAGCTCTGCAACAGCCCAAATTCACCTGTCACACAGGTTCATCTTCAGGAACTAAATATCCAGTCATTAAAGGAAGGAGACACCAATGAGACACCAATTGTCACCAACTGCTTTTTCCATCAAATGATTGTGTAGTCTGTTGATCTTGTCACTTGTACGGAAACATTCAGGTGATCTCACTGAGCTTTCCAAGGACTTCAAGTTCAAAGCAGTGTGCAAATTCAACTGGTACGTTGCCTTCAAAAAGGTTATGAGCCACACTGGAAGGGTAACATTAAAGTGTACAAGACTTTCTTTGAAAATACATGCTTTTCCATTCCAAAGCAGCTGACCCCTGTTTCGTCAGCCATTTGAACATGTGCCTGATGAGACTGTTTTGAATGGAGACTAAATTCCCCTTAGATAACTTCCATTCTCAAGTCAAGTCAAGTCAAGTAGAGCTTTAGTGTCATCCCAGCCATATATATTTAGGACACTGCAGATAATATCCCTGTCCATGCTAACGTGGTGTTAGAAGTGCCAAGCAGCCCCATTATTCAGAGCATAAAACGTAACATGTGTGCATGATTTTAACAACGGCATAGGAATTGCTTACCACTATTTCGAAGGATTTCAGTTGAGAATTTTCACACCATGCTTCAGTGTATAGCTACATTATAGAGACAAAAGTATTGGGACGCTCGAGCATTACACCAACATGGACTTTAAAGACTCCGCATTCAAATCCAGTTGGTCCCCCTTTGCAGCTATAACAGCTTCCACTCTTCTTGGAAGGCTTTCCACAAGGTTTTAGAGTTTCTGTGGGAATGTGCGCCCATTCATTCTGTAGACCATTTATGAGGTCAGACACTGATGTTGGACGACAAGGCCTGGCTCACAATCTCCCTTCCAGTTCATCCCAAAGGTGCTGGATGGGGTTGAGGTCAGGGCTTTGTGTGGCCAGTCAAATTCTTCCACACCGAACTCATCCAGCCATGTTTTTATGAAGCTCGCTTTGTGCACTGGAACACAGTCATGCTGGAATAGAAAAGGTTCTTCCCCAAACTGGGTCCACAAAGTTAGAAGCATGGCGTTGTCCAAAATGTCTTGATCTGCAAAAGACCAAAATTAGCAAAATAGTCCATTGCCTAGTTTACAAAGCACAAGGCGAAGGGTATTAGCTAGGTTAAACCTAGCTCTGGCTAACTATATGTAAAGTAACTATATGGAGAAAGTTACCAAAGAACTTAATTTCAGTTGTTTTTTATGTTAAATTAAAAAATGTAATTTAATCTAGTCATATAATACTGATATCAATCTTATTAAATCAGATTAAATCACAAATCACAAAGAAAATGTAATGATGTATTTTATACAGATAAAGTAACATTACTGAAGGATTTTTCCTCCCTCAGTATGCTCATTAAATTGCTGGTTTTAGTAAAAAAAAAATCACAATTTTCCACTTACCCTGAATATACTAAATCAGCAAATATCTAGTGTTTGAAGTTTGCTTTCTTGACACTGGAGCTATGAGACTAATGCAACTAACAAGTAATGTAAGCTTACAACTACCAATTAGCATCAAACAAACCACTAACCTAAATCATCATCTACTTTATATACTTTATTTTAAAAAAGCTGGTGGCCTGGTGGTTAGGGAGTTGCCCCGGTGATCAGAAGGTTGTGGGTTTAAATCCCAGGACTGCTAGTGCAGGGGAGCTGGAAGAATATTTAATGTGGGGGGTCTCAGCTTTTGTCCGGGAAACAAAAAGTGGGGGGACGAAACTAACAATTTTGAAAAGTGGGGGGATATGTCCCCACCTGCTATAATAGTTCTGGCGCCCAATTGCTAGTGGCACCACTGAGTTTCCCTTGAACATGGTACCATCCCCACACACTGCTTCCCAGGAGCTGTGTTCCTGGCTGTCCACTGCTTCACTTGGTGAATGGGTTAAACGCAGAGAAAGAATTTCACACTGTGTGATGTGACTATAAGGATCCACTTTACCATATTTGTTATGTAATCTCCCTTCACCTAAATGTGTATTTAACTATGTCATATAGTGTTCGAAACCATATAAGCAAGTTATTTCGTTGATCACATTGATAACTGACAGGGAATAAGCTCTCAGTACTTGTTAGCTAGTATTAGGTCCATGCTCACAAATCAGTTTGAGAGTTGAGACCTTAAAACCATGTTGTGTAGATTTAATCTTAAGGAAACACGCTCCTGAAATCTGAAATACAAAAAAAGCACAAGCAAACAGTAAAGCAAAAGAAAGAACACAAATGTAGATGGTTTCTTTTGTAAACAGAACTGCAAAGCCTATTTTCAAAATCCAGTGAGCAAACAGCAGGTGTGAATCACACATTTTCCCCGAACCGCATGGTTTCTGATAAGATATGACATTCTGTTTTCTGCTCAAATATCCAAAAGTACTTCACAAAGCTAGAAACGGTAGTGGCAACCACACTGATGCCTAATGTTTATCTGTACTTTTTGTTTTTAGGGTTGTATGAGAAACCACAAAAGCAAGTCTATGTACAATGATTTAACTCTGCACAGTTTGAACCAATTTGATGACTCAGACATGCATTGTGCATCACGCCAACAGAGTATAAAGCTGCATTCCATTTACTTCCAAAGTGGAAAATCGAAGCTGAAATTTCAAGCAGCAGTGATGAGTCAGCCCACAGAAAGGAGGTAGAACAGCTGTCATTGTGGTGCAGAGACAACAATCTTTCTCTGAATGTTGACAAGGCTAAAGAGATTATTGTGGACTTCAGAAAGACACATCGTACCCACACCCCACTTAACATCAACAGCTCTGCTGTGGAGATCCAAGTTCCTCAGGGTGCACATAACTGAGGACCTCTCACGGACAAGAAACACCACCTCCAAAACAAAGAAAGCCCAGCAGAGACAACAAACAAGCCTTCCACATCCAATCCTCACCACATACTTCAGAGGGACCATCGGAGTGTTGCATCTGCATCACTACCTGGTTTGGCAACTACAACATGTCTGACCACAAGCGCCTGCAGAGGGTAGTGAGGACAGCGGAGAGCATTATTGGAGTGCCTTTACCCTTACTTGGAGAGATATTCCGCACACAAACTGTTCGTGAGGACTGCAGCATTGTATAGGACCCCTCCCACCCCTCACACGTACTATTCACACTCCTGCCATCAAAGAGGAGATACTGCTGCATCAGAGCCAGATCTGCCAGCCTGCAGGACAGTCTCTACCCCAGGCTGTCAGGCTCCTCAACACCATGCTGCCCCCCAGGACCCTCCTCACTTCCTCATCCCTCCTACAAACTGTTCATACTGAACTTACAATCATGCACTACAGCCACTTTATCCAATAGACACAGACTGAAAGTCACAGACAGACCTTTAAGAATGTAAACTTAAGCTGATATTTACACTTGTTTTATACTGTTATACTCTTTATACTGTTTTCACAATTCTCGACTGCATTGCTCATTTTACTTGAATTTATATGTATTGTACAGAGCTGTCCACACACTCAGTACAGGTTTGGCCAAACCTTACTCTTGTTTTCACTACGAAACACAATGTACATAAAATGTGCTTAACCCTACATTAATTCACCCTTGAAAATACACCAAACCTCGTCATTTGAATCACGTGGCCATTAAATTTGTGAACCGATAAACCTAACCCTAACCCTAAGCCTAAGCCTAAACCTTAATCTTAAAACAGAAAGCCTTCATTCAGGATGTTCTATTATTTAAAGGGAAACATTTTTTAAGTAAGGGGAAAATTCAGTAGTTTTACCCCTTAATCAGCTATAACCTGTGCCCTTGTCCCATTAATTTTCCGGAAATTAAGGTCAAAATAAAGGTAATTTTAAGGGGTTTGGTTTTGTAAGTGTTTGCACAATGTTTTATGTCTTCTGGACTATGTACACTGAGAAACCTGAGCATCGCCATTTCGTACTGTATATGGTTGAGATGACAATAAAGTTCACTTTGACTTTGATTTCGACTTCAAGCTGGAAAGCCGGGCTCTGGCCAGGTTAGTCACTGTATGCAGTACCAGTAGATAAAAATATTTCAATAATAATAATAATGTTAATAACAATTAATAATAAGAATACTACTACTAATCATCATCATCATCATACTAATACTAGTTGATATGTTTTGTGCATACAAACATAATAGCAACATATACACAGTTGGACAGCACTATGTATATGACTGATTAAAAAAGAAGATGGAAGTGCTAATACATTGTGTTTGCTAAAGCCTTCACTACTGTTGATGCACAGAGCAGCCATCTTGGATTTCAAGGTTGACTTGGTGAAGTTCCTCCAATTTTTCAGAAATGTCCTACTGGGAAATCAGAGATTCCGACTTTTCAGTTCAAAAGGACTTCGTCAAAAGCTTCTGTTCCTTGTTAGCTACGTGTAACTCTAAGCACACTATATGGACAAAAGTATTGGGACACACCCGTTTTTCAGGGTTTAGGCTTGACCCTTTGCTTCCAGTGAAGCATCTTAATGCTACAGCAGACCAAGACATTTTGGACAATGCCACACTTCCAACATTGCAAAGGGGAGCCACTTCCAGATTAAAGGTTATGTATTTCGACGAGAGGTAAATTGGCAAATAAAAGTTATTTTTCACCAAATTATTGTTCACGTTATTACATGATTAGTCATGTACAGTTCTCTTTCAGTGTCCTCAGTGTTTTATCACTTCACTGGAGAGAATTTACATAAGGTCACTTTAGTCTGTGTGATCCGCATGGACCTCTATTGATTAGCCCATTGCCATGAGTGCGCACATAAAAGTAATCGGACACTGTGACCCAGACGCCTCACTTTGAACTTCTGCCAGAGTCATGTTCCAAGCCCTTTGCCGCAAGAGTTTTCCACTTGGGTTCGCCGCCGCGGTTCTCTCTGGGTTTGGAAAATGCCTGCAGTGCCGAAGTCATAATTAGTTAATGCCCTCACTGGCATTGGGCATTCAGCACTGTTGGCAGCTGGATTAGTGATGGTCCTTAACACAGTAGTGGGTCTGCAATTCTTTTTATTATGTCTGGAACATGTTTAGGCCCCCAGTTTTCTCAAGTGGAGTTCAGCCTTCAGTAGGAGTGATCAAAACACTGAACAGATATAAGTAAACAAGTAACTATTATTGGTAAGTAATTATGATTGCTATCATGATTACTTATTTACCAATTTAACAGTGAATAATAATTCCTTTTCTAAATTCTTCCAATATGTTCTTACAGAGTAAAAGGAGCTTAATGGACACACCTATATCTGTATTGAATTTATTTATTGTTTTAAAAAGGGTTATATTTTCCCCAATAAAAAATTGCTAAAAGGCTCTGCATTTAGTATTGTTCAGTTCAATTCATTTAAATTGTGTGTTTAAAAACTCTGATTGCTCTGATTGAATGATTAATCAAAATAATCTGAATGACTTCTTTTTGACAGTGACAGCCCTAATAGTGGTAAAAGTAAGCATAATAGTGCTAAAAGCATTATGATTCTGAGTGACTGATTACAAATGCAAATATACACTGTAACAATAAAACTTATAGGCATGTGCAAAAGTTTTGGCGCCCTGGTCAATTTACATGTAAAAGCTTTCTGTATGAAAATACAGTTTTCAAGTTGCTAGGACTCCCCCGAGCTGGGAGGCTAGCATGGGCTTCCTCCAAGGCTACTGCATCTTTCCAAACTGACAAGAAGTCAACAGCTCAACACCTTTGGGGGAGAATAATGTCAGCTAACAGATGCGAGTGCTGATTTCCCGGCGCTTAAGAAAATGTGTACTTTTTCACTCAAAAAAAATCTAAATGTAATGAATGTAGGTGGTTCACATTCATCACAAATACTGCAAAAAATTAAAACACAGCAAAAAAAGCAAGTCAACATCAAACGAGAATTTCCACAAAAATGTTTATTGTGGCTGGTTTTCAAGTTTTGCTTTCTTTTTTCTTTTTTAATAATAGTGGTTCCCTTTACATCGAAAGCCCTAGAGCGAGCAGAAGGAGATATCGCACACAAACATCAGAAAAAGCACAAGGTAATACTTTCACTTGAGACTAGTCCTCTACATTAGATATGGGTTTGGGGAAAGTAAAGAGGGAGGATGCAAGTTCACAAGATATATACTTCAAACAGAGCTGCAGACATACCTATTTTATCGCAGGGTCGGAGAGGAGGGGGTCGTATAGTGTGTGTTTGGGGGTTGAGGCGAGAGAAAAAGAGTTAGGGGAAGGCAAGTGTCAGAGAAAGACAGGAACTGTTTGTGTGTGAGTATGTGTGTGTGTGTGATAGAGACAGCCAGAAAGAGCAGGAAGTGAGTGCATAGATGACAGAAAATAGCTTGTGTATGTGTGTGTGTGTGTGTGTGTGTGTGTGTTTGTCATGGTCCGGTTAAACGGTGGAGTGTGTTGGAGTTTGTCGTTCAGTGGATCCACACTTGAAAATCGATGCTGCTTTTTCATGCTTGTGGTTAAAGGTCCCTGTTGCTCTACTGTGGTTGCCATGGAAATTCTGATGATTCTTTTCAGTCCGTATTGTAAGTATAATTAGTGCATTTCACTGTCGGGAACGGGAAAAAATGTTAAAAGGCTTGGTTTGAAGCCTCAGTTCAGTTCACAGTTGGTGTTTGTGATGTTTTTGACCGTTTGTGTGTATCACTGTAGCATTTAATATGTTATTAAAGGCATTGTAGTGTCTCTTTATAGTGTCTTAATTAGCTCCCATAATCCAGCTACTGTCCCGTCATCCCAGGCACATACTGTAATAATGTAATGTGTTGAATTTGCCTGGCTGAAATAGCTACGACAAAATTCGTTACGTTAGCACAATTATTTGCAAAAGTAAAAGACTAAATTGTGCGTCTGTAATACAATTTCTCTATGCTAATTTATCAGTCAAATTCAATGCATTATTTTTGTCATGGTAGTCAACTGAACAACTGATGAGGCCATTTAACATCTTAAGCCAGGTGAGCGTATAAAGTGCTTAGCAGCTCTATTACGTGATGTGAAAGTGAGGTGTTGCTTTAGAGATGCTCAGTGACTACTGTGGATGAATGCAAGCAAAAGTATATTCCTAAAACAACTTTTATAATGTGACTTACTCAAACTGTCTCATAGGTTAGTTTGAAGGCTAATAACCTTACAAGGCAGGTTTGATAGTGACCACCAAGTGCTACTTGTGGACAGCAACGGCATTATCTTTTGGACATTCAGTGAGAATGGACAGCATCCGTGAAGTCAGACAAATTGTGTACTAAAAGACCTAAACTCTTGTAGTGTATACTATTTAAAACTAACGTTGTAGTGCTTTGTTGGCAGTTAAAAGCAAGTTTTCCCCTTGAAAAAAAAAAATTCAGCATATTACATTACCCATGCAAATATTAAATTACCCACCCTGTCATGAGTCAGCATTAACTAGAAAAAAGCTTCACTATAGGTCAGAAACCATCTCGGCTCTTAAAGAGTGTGCAACCTATTAGAAAATAAAGGCTTATTAAGGGGAGGACATTTCATTCAAGCAGGCCTCTATTAAGTAAAAAGACAAAAAAAAAAATCAGTAGATAAAAGCCTTTAGATGAAACTGCATTCAGAACGTCAGCTTAAAAGATATCTCTTTCTATCGCTTCCAGCAGGAAAAAAAAAACGGAAGAATAAAGCAAATTTAAAAGAGCCATTCTAGTGTTAACTACAGAGGGATGTCAAAGTAACCTATCTTACAAGTATAAATGGACTCATTATTTAACTAACAGTAGTTGCATGGAAAGGAAACAAATACAATTCATAAAAAAGGACAGGTTCACATACACAGAAGTGCAAATAAATAGTGCAAAATGAGATTCTTGGGTTTAAGACGTCTTTTAAAGAAAAAAACTCAGGTGGTTACGATTAGCAATGGATATTTTGGAGATGAAATCTATATTGCCTCATCCTTGCACCTGGTCAGTCTTGGACATACATCAGTTAGGTCATACTGTCGCAAAAAAATCCTTTTTAATGCATCACAGAGACTGAAATGTAACACTAAGTGAGGTGAACCCTTGGTGAGTTTTGTAGCTGGTTAAGTATCAGTGATTCAGATTTCATTTTAAGGCTAATGCCTCTCCCTCACCCTCATTGTGTGTGTTTTTGTTTTTTTGCAAGTTAAGCAGTTCCTTCGCGAAGCTGCTTGAAAATGCTTTGTCGTCTTTATTCGGAATTGTGTATTCACCATTGTGGTTGTGATCATAGTATACACACTTGCTAATTGTCTTCATAATAAGTGCATCACATGTGTTGTACATTCAATTAACATTCTAAGGCATTTTTTTTAAATAACCCTTCATACTTTGGTGTATATATTACTCCTAATGTAGCTTTTTATTGTGTTGTTTTATTTCAGCTTTTTCTCAAAGGCTGTGTTTGTGTTGTAAGAAATGTCCGGTTTAGAATCATCCACTGTACCCCTACACCAGATAACTGTCCAAACATTTTTTATGCAGCTTGGCCATATTCTGTTAATATATTGCTATAAACAAAATGTTAATACTCCTACATGGGGTGTGTTCTGAAGACCTTTGCAGTTATTTAATCTTTAAGAGGCGATCTGTTGTGTGAAAACTAGATCAGACTAGGTCAGACTACATTTGTCTTTGGGGAGCTTACCATTAGCATATTAATAACTGCACGTATCATTTTCATTATGCGAGACCAAAGCATCTTTTTAAAGGTTTTGTTCATCCACGTTCATAGCATTTATACTCAGTTGTTCTGACCAGTAGAATGATTCACTGATTCTGAACTAATTCTCCAGGGCTCAGTTTTTCACAGCTCAATTTTACATGCAGGAAAAGATTCATCTTGCATAACCACAGTGCTGCTGCTGGCCAAGACCATGATATTCAAGTTTTGCTGCTTCTCATGGGTCTCCTGATACCACTCCCTCATAACATCGGAATCATGGGTCGGAATAAGTGTCACCTGTAAGTTGAGCACAGAAATCTATGAGTATCAAAATGCAGAACACCCAATAGAACACTCATTGTTACTATTACTACACCCATTAGTATTACCTTATTATTATCACTATCATGCACATGTACTAATAGAAATTATGACATCATACCTGCATGTTATTATCCCACTGTGCCTTCCCCTCTAATAGAGCATCTAGGACCACCTTACTGGGCTCCTGTGCTGTCTGATCGTTGCCACTGACCACATAGTATGAGGATCTGATTCGCTTGAAGAACTCTGCATCCACATTTTTGGCACTGCAGTGATTAGGGATATAAACTAGGTCCATGTAGACTGGAGGGCAGTTTGGTACTGACAGTCCACTGCTGGCCTTGCTGCTTCCTGTGGCAGAGGTAAAGGAAAAGGTAATGAAGCAAGCATTTGTAAATGTACTTCAGTTACATAGGCAGGGCTGTATGTAAGCTTCATGAGTAGGTAGCATAGTGAAAAGTAGCATAGTAAAACTTGCACAAACAACAATATTGTAATACAGAGATAAATATTCATAGTACTACTTGCAAAAAGTGTTAATTCCAAAAATAAGTGTTTTGTTGTTTTAAGTATGAAAAAAACAAAGGCAGCATGTAAAAGATTTGAATTTAGTATTAATTTGTAAAATGAGCAGTTTGCTAACAAGCGTTACGCTCAAGTGAAGTGTTCAAATATGCTTCGAGTCTATTTTTGATGTTTGATGCGAGTGCATGCAAGTATTGCAGTGTTTTCTTTCTGTGCCTGCTGCTTTCACTTCTGATGTAATATTAGTTTCAGTGTTATTTAATGTGATTTTTAATTTAATCTGTTTATTCTGAAGAAAAGGATATAGGCTCAAGGCAGCAAAGAGCATAAGAGAAGCCTCAAAACACAAATATGTTTTGGAATGCCCTGCTGGCTCCATATTGCATTTTGAGAATTGCAAAACTCTCTGCTTATTGATACTATCCAACAGTCCCGCCAATATCCAAAACCTTTGTCAAGTTATGTCAATGCTGTACTGCCAGTGTGTCTAATTTGCATGGCAAGTGTGCTACAACTGTGAACCAAGCTAATATTGCACACATATTGTACAAATTCTCTTCTTTGGGAATGCTTAGTAATGCAAGTTATAAAATTACCTGTAGTTTTCACACCCCTTGATGCAGAGGTGTTGGTTGCATTTTTGGCATCTTTGTCCTCTGTACTTTTCTTTGGAGAAGCTGTTTTTGACTCCTTTGTCACATTTGATTTAGACAGAACATTCTTTCTGGCTGGTGAAGAAGATTTGGGTTTGCTGACAGATTTCTTCTTTTTTGGCTTTTCCCCCTCCTCTTTTTTAGACTCCTTCTGTTGGTTGTCCTCCTCAGCCTTCAAGGCCTCTGGATCTACCATGCATACGTCAGGATAGGGTGGTGCAGGAGCTGCATCTCTTGATGTAATTGGAGGAGGGTCAGCATGGCGATAAGTGAGGGTCCTGTCTGTTGGTAGAGTTTCTGAATCATCCTCTGAATCAATGTTTCCATCTGCAGTAATGGAAGGACACTCTTCAGTCCCAGGAGGAACATCAGAATCTGTCTGAGAGGGTGCTGATTCACTAACAGAAGTTGGAGGAGTTTCCTCACACTGCTTACTTTGCTGCTTTCCTCCAGTTGGAGGAGGTCCTCCACCAGACTTAGCGAGTGGCTTTTCCTCTTGTAGAGGATTCTCCTCATTCAAGAAGTACTCAAGAGGGTTGGGGTTAATGAATGAAGGGGAAAGTTCTGTCTTTGGATGTCGGTATTCACAGGCAGTCACCAAACATAAGTCAACGTTTGACCGTGACTGCGGAGAGACACTTTGTTTGGAGCTGTCTGGATCTCTTGAGCCACCAGTACACATTTGAGTTGCTTCTTCAGAATGAGAGGGGCTGGTAGAAAACTGAGACTCTGTCAGCTTAGGCGACAGAGGAGATGGAGAAGGCATTTTTGGACTGAGGGGTGATTTAGACTCAGAAGTCGAGGGAATAGTCTCACTTCCAAGATTAAGTGTGTCATTCTGCTGTGGGAGACAAGAGGACACTGTAGGGGATGATGGGGAAGCAGCTTTTGGAGAGATGGTGACCTCTTTGGATCTGCTGTCCTCTGTGAAATCCTCACTAGACCCTAGGGTGGGACTGATTTTACCTTTGCAATCTGAGGCACAGGGCCCCCCTAGAACTTGGGGTGAATCAGGGGACACTGGTGACTGATTGCGGGGGGATATTTTTGGTGTGACAGATTCTGAAAAAGGACCGGCATTTGGAGACATTTCCCTGGGACCACCGATTTGTGAGGGCGTTGTAACAGATGGGGTGGACTGAGAGGCATCAGATGGCGAATTTGAGGCAACTTGGGTGCTGTCAGGCTCTTTAAAAAGCATGGCTTTCTCGCCATCCCTCCCTGGTCTCAGTGGTTCTCCTGATTTGAAATCAGCTCCCTCTGAGGGGCTGTAATCAACCTCTGTTGGGCCATTTTCAGTGACTGCACGCTGGGACCCTCCTACAACTGGGTGTTCTGGTGATTGCTTACTGAAGTCCAGTGCAAGGGAATGATCTGGAGATTCGTGTCCAAATTCCACTGACATGGTAGAATGCTCAGGAGACTTTGAGTCCTGCTGCGGTGTCCTTGACTTAGCTGTTTTGGGTGAAACATCGGGAGAGATTGACATAGGCCGAGGGCTTTCCTCCTTAGATGGGGAAACATCTGTTTCTTGCATTGTGGTTGGAGTTTGCACAACTGAGACAGACAGAGAGTCATCTACCTCTGTGGAGTGTGGGGAGCCCACCTCTGCATGTAACGATGGGGAGACATCGTCTGTTGTGGGCTCTGGCAAAGAGCTTGTTGCAAGGGATGCTGTTGAAGCTGAGGCAATATGAGAGAACGTATCTTCAGCAACAACTTCATCAACAGGAGTGCCTGACTTATCAGATGTGGTACCCTCAGATATGGACATTTTACTCTCCTCTTTGAATGTAGTCAAAGGAGCTGTATCAGAAGAATCTATTTTAGTTTGTGGTAGTGAGGACGAATTAGAGGAGCTATCACAACTTTCTGGTTTCTTATCATCATGGCTGATTTGACTTACAGACTGAGAATCAAAGTGTGGCTTGCCTTCAAGCACTGAAGAGGTGCTGCCACCAGAGGCTGGACTACATTCTGGGGATGGAACCTTTTCTGCAGGCGATATTGGCACACCTTCATCAATGGGACTAGCTTCTCTGGGAGAATACTCTTTGTCACTTGTTACTTCAACGATAATGGGACCTTGGTTGTTAATGACCTGTTCAATGGGTAAAGCTCCAGCCTTCTCTTCCACTGGAGACTGATAGTAAGGTGTATGCCCCAAGGACTGGGGAGAAGTAGTGCCCTCTGGTGTTTTATCATCTGGACTATTTGAAGATTCCACGACTCCTTTTGGTAACAGTGTCAGTGTAGTCCCCAGTTCAATTGGTGATGAAATACCTGTATGAATGTGTTCCATGCTTATGGCATGGTCTCCCGAGGGTGACCGGACAAGGGGAAGGGTGGTGGATGTAGCTGCAAGTCTCTCCGAGTCCAAAGAGAATCCACCACTTTGTTTACTGTAGAAATCCTTACAAGACTTATCTTCTTCCAGTGAAGATGGTGGTGAAATTGTAGAGGCTGATGCATGATAGTCATGACCCTCTGTGGCATCACTCTTTGAATGATCTAACTCAGGAACATCTTGAAGGGGTGAGAGTTTCTTTCGGTCATAGTCCCCTGAGATCCCATATCTGGCAAAATCTTGTGAGGGAGACTCAGTTTCATCATTTGTAGTCTCGTCACTCATTATATCCCTAGGAGTTGACATTTCATCCATGGGAGTCGGTACACTAGAGATTTCAATTGTAGACTGTGTGTGTCCAGACACAGTGTATTCCTCTGGAGGCTCATCTCGATTCTCGTCATCTGAAGCCACTTCACTCTCTGAGCCAACTGGCAATGTTTCATCATGAATGGAAGCTGCTGGTGAGACAGCAGCAGAGACTTTTGGAGGTGATGTCACACCCAAACTCTGAATCTCAGTTTCTTGTTCAAGTATTTTCTTCTCTGCTACCTCAGTGCACACCAGCTCATCCATAGGTTTGTCCACAGTTTCTTCCTCTGCATCTTCAGCCTTTTCTTTAGACTTAAAATCTATTCCTTGGCCCTGTTCATCCACTTCTTCTAACTCTCCCTTTTCTTCATAATCTCCTGCCTCAGATGACTCTTCAAGACCCGTGCCTTCATCCTCAAACTTCTCGGTACCATTAGTACCACTAGTTTTTTGTTTAGCGTCTGACTCCTCTGGGGTACCTCCACATTCCTCTTCAGCTTCTGTAGTTGTTATTCCCTCATCCACAGAGTCTGCTGTTTCTGGAGAGTCCTTGCAAATTGTGATTTCCTCAAGCTGTACCATTACTCCTTGCTCAGACTCTTCTCTTTTGGTCTGAGGTAAAGTTTCTTCATCTTCAGCTATCTCCTCAGCTTTCAGATCCTCAAAGTCTTTGGTAAGGTCTTCTGGAGAGGACATAAGGGATCTTTCTGCCTCCAAAGCTGTGGCGCTAGCAGCAGTAGCTGCCAAAACAGGAACAGCTGCAGATGCAGTGGCTGCCTCAGACTTTGCAATAACTTTTTTAGTCACCTTAGTCTTTTCTTTAGATTTTGCAGGGCTGCTGGGAGTTTTTCCTTGTGTTGCCACCTTTGGTTTTGGTGCAGGCTTTTTCACTTCACCTGTGCCAGAAATGTTCTTCTTTAAACTTGCAGGTTTCTTCAAGTCTTTTTTAAGATCCTTTTCATCCCTTTTAATATCTTTCTTTTCCTCTTTCCGGCTTTCCTTCAAAGGCGAGTCTTTCCTAATGTCTCGTCTTTTAACCTCCTTCTTAATGTCTTCTTTCCTTGTCTTCACCTCATTTTTTACCTTTTCCTCTTTTTTGGGCATTAGTTTTTCATCTTTTTTCCCCTCTGTTTTAATGTCTTTTTCCTCCTTTTTGCTAACTTCATTCTTTTCCACTGATTTCTTTGCCTCCTTCTTAACTGTTTTTTCTTTTGGTGTGATTTTTGGTTTTATATCAGCTTTCTTTTTCTCTGGAGTGTCAGTTTTTGGTGTTTGTTCAGTTTTAGCTTTTGTCTCTTTTTCTACAGGTTTTGCTTGTCGTTTGACAAGTGTTTTTTCTTTCCTCTCAACTTTTTGTGACACCTCCTGAGTTCCTTCATCTTCAAGTTTTGCCTTTTCAGGAGCCTCTTCTTTAGACTCCTTCCTGGATGCTTTGCTTGGTGATGCTTTTGAGATTGACTTCAGACTTTCTTTGCTATCTGTCTTATGCTTCAACTTTGCTTGCTTGAGTGCTGGTGCCATGTTTGAAGACAGCTCTTTTTCTGTGACTACAGGATGCTTGAGAAAATCCAAGTGTTTCAGTTTCTCCAAACCCTCAAGAATGTTATACTGTGTGGCATTACCTGAGAACAGAACACGTACTATTTTCTCAGTTGGGTTAGAAGGATGCCATACAATCAGTGAAGCGATTGAGGACAAATATGAAATTGGGAGCTCTGATTCATTTCCATTTGGTAACAGAATTGAGGACTTGTCCTTTTCACTACCAGTCCACTGCTTCATAAAGTACTGCAGCTCCTTGCTGTTCTTTGCAGGGTTGAGAACATACATTTCAAGCTTACCGACACCCATTTTCTGAAAAAGTATGATCGGCTCAATTGTATTTCCTACATTCCTTTGCAGTGGTTCTGGCTTCAAAGACAGCTTGCTAAGATACTGCTGAGTGAGTGCAGCTTCCTCAATGTTTCTCCGTATCCTGTGGTGTGGTTCTGGGTTCTCAAGAGTCTCAGGCAGGTTAAGGAATACAACACCCAGGTCAGGTGAGATCATGTTCTTCATCCAGTCGCTATTGGCTGTGGAACCCTGTGATTGCTCCTCCTCCAGTTCCGCAATCTTTCTTTGCAGCATGCTGTTGATTCCTGGAAGGTTGTCGTCTCCAATATGTGTCAAGAGGATAGAGTCTACCCTGTCTAGATGACGTACCAATTTCCAGAAACAGGATTTTCTGTTAGATCCGCCATTGACAAGCATGTTGAAACCATTAACAGCAAACAGTGCCGAATCACCTCGGCCACCCGGAAAAATGTAGCAGCATGGTTTAGATAACTTTAGGAAACCACCTGAGGTGGGAGGCTCAAGCATGTCAAAGGGAGATGGGATTTCCACCGATTCTGAGAGATATTCAGTAAACTCAGAGAGGCCCTCCATTTCTGGAAGAATGGTTGGAGAGTTTAGCTTAATATTAATGAAGTCTTGTAGGCTGTGTTTGTCTATGTTGGAATTTTTCCAGTCACCATGTTCAGGACAGAAGAGGGTTAAGCTGGCTTTATTGGCTGGATGTATGGTGCTTAAAAGTTCTCCAATCTGCATAACAAATGTAAACACAGTTAGATAGTCCCACCACAAGAACTTTTAAGCTTTTTAAAAGTGAACCAGGCATGAAATACTAATAATTGTTAAACTGCTTTGCAGTTTTGTTCTGAATTTACAAGACAACCTGATCTGCCTCTGTCCTGAATTCCACCCTTTATCTCTCGTTTTGGTTTGCCCTGTGACCCCAATTGGAATTACCTGTTTATTGTTTTTTGGTTTATATAAGCCACAGCTGTCTAGATTCAGTTATCTGTTCACCCTCACACTACCCCTGACACCTGGTTGGTCCCTTTTGGTGTTTTGAGTGCTTTGTTTGTTTTTTTTGGAGCCAGCCAGCTTCACGTTATCTCTCTTGGAAGCCCAGCCCTGAGTTCTCCTGAATTAGCACCATCCTCTCTTTTAAAACCGAGTGGTGACTGTTGTGCACCACATGTTGAATTAGTGGGCCTGACTTCATCCTCGCAAGAGGAGTGACGCTACTCTACTCTGTCTATGCATGCAGTTTGATTCCGTGAACTTTGTTTCTTTATTCAGAGCTCAGGTCGAGACTGCAACCCTGTTAGTTCCTTGTCCTATTTTCACGTTATTTTGAGTAAACCAGTAACACCTGACTCCTGCAAGTGCGTCTCCCTTTCCTGCCTTGCAACACTCCATGTGATGACATTAATAATGTGTGCTAGTTTTTGGTTCATAACTGTTGAATGAGCTTAAACAAAGAGCCCAACAATAGCCCAGTCTGACAATAAAAATGTATCACTATTATAGAAACTCACCTCTTGGTCTGTGAAAATGTCAATGAAGTTGAAAAAGGAGAAAGAACCAGACTGGAGAATAAGCTCGCCTGTGTTCTCAAAACACTGTCCCGCTAAAACGAGCAGCTTGTGGCGAGCCACGTCTGAAATCAACAAGCGAACCTGGAAAAAGAGAAGAGGCTGACTTGAACACACTGCGAAAATTATACTGTGGCAAGTGAAATGATGTAGTTGATGTATCTAATATTTCTCATTTTTAGACTGTTGTAAAAGTTTGGTTAAATCCTATCAAGACATGGAGTTAAGTCTTTTTTTGAAGAAACTGTCATTCAATTTGGGCATTAATTATCTCTTGAAACAAGTGATCTAATCGGATAAGTATTTCTCCAAATAAAATAAGTTTAAAATTCTATAGACAAAAAATTTAAATATTCTTACAACAATCTCATTAAGAAAAATGAGATACTTAGACCAGATTTTAAATGTTTTCACAAGCCATGATATATTTTTTTGCAGTGTACACTACAATCAAAGCATGGCTCGAATTAGCTGCATTCTCATTTGCGTCATAGGTTTAAAAAATCAAGAAAAATTGATTTCCTTTCGCTCAGCAAAATAAGGCTCAGTTTTTTTCCCATTGAAATTCTAACATTTCTTTTAGTATATCCAGTTTTGCTAACAAACATAGCTGCAGTTCTTCTCTGCAATGAGTCAATCTGTTAGGCTTCACTTTGGAATGGTGTGCAGACCTGCCAAACATCAGCTAATGAAAATGTAATCAATTTCATCTGTATAAAATACATTAGTTAATTAGTTCTGGCCCTACCGCGCTCTCTCCCTCTCACCCTCTCTCTCCCTCTCTTTGTCTGCCATTGACTGTTCTGGGCAGCTAGCCAGGCTCAAACCTGCAGTCCTGTGCCATATCATTAATGCAGAGCTGGACTGCAGATGGCATGTAAAGGAGGGCGCTGGTCATGTCTATATAAAAGGGCGCATGACCCACTCTTTTTATTAATGTAAGAAACACCTTACAAGGGTAAAGGCTAATTTTGGGACAGGCCATTGACAATTTCCATTATTGCAATGAATAAATGAATATAGCACAATGAATGTGAACGGACTGTATATTAAACATGAGTTGGCCCCACCCCCTTCCAAAAAGCCACCTGCTGCATTATTAATGATAAACTTGCACCGTTAGATATCATTGGTACCACTGTCTTTTTGATATCAATACTGGAAGGCAGGGGTCTAAGTCACCCCCCCCTTAACTGCTTTGTTCTATTTTGTTGTATTCTATTTTATTCAAGAGAAGGATTTTTAGGACTTGTCACAGATATGAGACTGAACCGGCTAAGCAGCGTTTTTATTCAACGCTGCAGTATATTATACAGTTATGTGCACATTATAACCGAGAAAGATTGAGAAAGAAAATTACCTCGGTGCTAACAGCCTCATCTGAGGGGTTGATCAGTACTACAGTCTCCAGCACGCTGCTCTTGTGATGCAGAATCTTCTGTCCTGTACCCAACAAAAGCAAAAGGAAGTAGATGGGTGTCACTTAGCCTCTGATTGTGGACATTTTAAACCGGGAGTGAAATTTTGTATCTGTGGTTCATTTAGTAATTCAGTTTCTGGAGATGCAGTAGAACAACTGCATGTCCAAGTAACTGATATTGTAGAAATGAAAAAAGATCAATGCATTTTTTGTGAAAAGATGTTACAGTAGGGTGTCATTTCTGCACCGTTGTGTACTAGTTGTTCGAATTAAGCTTATAAATGATCCATAAACTCCCAGTTTTCAGAATATAAGATATAAGTCTGGAGAAATGCCACAACAAGCATGTTTCATTAGGAAAGCTCACCACAACCACAGCCAATAAAAACAAACAATAACAAAGCAAAATGTTTGACACCATACAACTGTCACTGACTACATTGCAGATTAACACACATCACATATGTAGTGGGCGGTACCAAGCACTAGCAGACACATCCTATTAACCCCTTCTTTGACCCCAACAACATGCCTCCCCTTTTCCCTTCTCCAACAGAACAAAGCCAAGCCTCATTCACAGTTTGGAATGGTCTTTCCTTTTCACCTCTATGTGGATAAATCCATCTAACTGCAAATTTATCAAACTGTCCAGTAATGGAAGGGGTTTGTCAAGCAACATTAATATTAATCGACTGCAGGCAACTGTCTGCTCTGTCACTGAAGAAAATTTGCCTTGGAGCTTCAAGAACAACCCCCCGCACCCCCAGAGTACTGCTGAGGTCAGGGTTTTTTCCTTGTACACTAGAAACAATAGAAAAAGAGTAAAAAAAACACATGCTGATCTATAGAGGGCTGGTTAATGAAGTCTGATGCTGTAGAACTGGGGTTTTACCCACAAAGGAACAATGTGGCTCCAATCAAGCAGGAGCTCAGTTTACCAAACCAATCAGATGAAAATCTGCAGCATGTTGAAGATTTAGTGAAAATCTGCAGCCTGTTGTGGATAAGATGACCTCTCCTGTAGATCTGCAGTATAAGTGTGAGAGATTTACTGATACAGAAATATAGTTATATTGTGCAATATAACTCAACTGTTTCATCAGAGAATGGACTGAATGTTACAGAGTGTTAATCTCATCCCCTCGTCGTCTGCTGGTATTTTATTGCATTTATTTGTATTCCTATTGCATTAACACTAAGTCACTTTCATAAACTATTCTGCACTACTGACCTGCTGTACAGCACACTAAATTCTTACTCACGGTGTAATGTCAGTGATGTCAGCGTTAGTTATTTTGTTACAATATTGTTCTGTAATTGTGTTGCACTATTTTTTTTATTCTCTATTGTCTCATCATGCTAATGACAAAAGAAAAAACAATTCCCTTGGGATGAATAAAGTTCTTTCTTATATTCTCCTATCTTAACATTGGTTTTGTTATGTCATTGTCCTGTTATATGAAAATGACCACATTGTGATGGGCCCAAACATGATAAAACCTCTAACAGCCCTTCTCCCAAGACAATTTATATGAAACTGGTCTATGCAGACAGCATTGGTAACAATTATTATTATTACTTGAATAATTAATATTATTCGTTATATTATAATTGATTCGTTCTTTTGAAATGTAGTCGCACATAGCCTCAGTGCCGGCGCCAAGGCGGGGCATTCGAAGGCATTGCCCCCCCCAGCGAGTCGCTCATATGTATTGGTGGACTGGAAATTGATGAGTTCTGGAAATTTCCGTCTGGTGCACGACCGCCTGCCCGAGATCAGCCAGCAAGGCGCACGGAACCACGGTC
>JBBPCX010000088.1:14124934-14140525 GCA_037974365.1 Hydrocynus forskahlii | reverse complement strand
AATACAGACCATAGAAAAGCTGCTCTACACACACTACTGCACTCACAACACATATGGAGGCGTTTCTTATTTTTACAAACACACACACTGCAATAGTTCAGAAAAGAACAGACACACACTCACACATACATACACACCCTGCAATAGTTCAGAAAAGAATAGCAACATGTGCGTTTTACACACACACACACACACACACACACACACACACACACACACACTGCCGCAAACTGTACAAAGAGTGAACAGAATAAAAGGGAAAAGTGGTCTCTTATTTTTTCCCCTGGTTGTGTGTGTGTGTATATCAGATGTATAAAGATCAGACGATTTGTCATTCTCTTTATAAAAAAAACAAAAAGCTTGCACAGACCAGTCTCAACCTGCACACATGCACTGACAGGCACTGTGTGGTCATGAGATCTTTGAGATGAGAGTAGATCTAGTGAAGGTTCCGTATTTTGCACCGCAGTCTGTGTTTCTATTTGGGTGTTTTGCTGATCGGCAGAATGTGCTTGTGACACAGAGGCCCACCCCAAACTTCCTGTGTACGAGTACAAACAGAAATTCTCACAAAAAGCGATGCAAGGAAACACTTTGGCCAAAATGTATGGGCCTTTGCACTCAGAGGGTATTTTTCGTGGTTAAAGATGGTCTTCAGATGAACAGTGAATGAGTGTTACGTGCGTCACAATGCATAAGTTCATCATACATCACAGTAGCAAAACAAACACAGATGAAGGACTGATCAAACAGATGCTTACATAAGTGCCACTCAGGTTCTCTCCAGGTAAACTGCATAATATGCTCAATAACTCAGACAATGACTTCTCTATACTTGGACACAAAACCTGTTGACTCATTGCAGTCTTACAGAAGAGGTTAATGCTGTGGATGCATTGCTTAAGCAATGTTTGGAGTTAAAACAGTCCTGATCCATCAACGACTGACTCCGAGCAGCTTAAGCAGTGGGTTTCTATCAGATGATGAGTAGCTGTGCTATGCAGGCAACTTTACTGAAGGAACCACTTGGAATTTTATTTGTGTAGTAAAATATATGTTTATGTGTCTGTGTTCTAGTAAAGAACAATCTTAATTCTTCAACAGATCAAGACATTTTGGACAACACCATGCTTCCAATTTTGTGGACCCAGTTTGGGGAAGAACCTTTTCTGCTCCATCATGAAAGCGAGCTCCATAAAGACATTGCTGGGGGAGTTCAGTGTGGAAGAACTTGACTGGCCGCACAAAGCCCTGAACTCAACCCCATCCAGCACCTTTGGGATGAACTGGAACGGAGACTGTGATCCAGACCTTCTCGTCCAACATCAGTGTCTGACCTCATAAATGCTCTACAGAATGATTGGACACAAATTCCCACAGAAACTCCAAAATCTTGTGGAAAGCTTTCCAAGAAGAGTGGAAGCTGTTATAAGTGCAAAGAGGGACCAACTCCCTATGAAAGTCTATGGATTTGAATGCAATGTTATTAAAGTCTCAGTCAGCATAATGGTCAGGTGCCCCAATACTTTTGTCCTTACAGTGTATATACAGTATTAGTGTATGAAATGAACTAGCACTTTGAAATAAAAGATAAGTTAGCAAAAGCTGAGGTAAGATTAGATAAATCATTCTATCGCATAAATCTTACAAACCATTACATTCGTCTCTCTCTCATTTAATCTATCAGGAGGTCCTTCTAAAACATTACACTGTTTCATCCTTCCATGAGACATAAGATTGCCTTTTATAGTATCACGCAAGCTGGAATTTGAGAAGAATGTCCGTGTGTTTTATTTTTATTTTGGGTATCAAACACCTCAGTGATGGTAGGAAAACTGTGTACCATGAGGTAGAACTCCATCAGAGAAAAGACGTTTATCACTGTAACACACCCCAGACTTCCTTTTGGTTTATGAGGTTTCGATAAGGGTGTGCTGCAGAGTTCAGTTATGCATTAGTAATGCAGTAATACACTGCAAAATACTAATAATAATACCAATAGTAATAATACTAATACTAATACTAATACTACTTCTACTACTATTCCTAATGGCAACAACAACAAACAACAACAATAATAATAATAATAAAATATAATTATAATCACAATAACAATAATAATAATAATACGTTATGGTATGGTTCAACTTTTGGTTTAGAATGAAAGAAAATAAAGAATGCAAACTACATCAAGTACAGTTACACCAGCATGTATGATCCAGGGGCATATCCATGTTTGTAACTAATTAAAAATGAAATAAATAAAAGAAAACCCAACCTATCAAAGTAAAGCATCTTGACAGAGTGGCAGGAAAGCCAAAAGCAGCGCTATGTTTTATGGCCTGGTCTGGGTGAAGTAGTGTAACCATTAAAAACATGCTCAGAATTAGAATTACATTTTTTTTCATCTGCAATAATAATGCCATCCTAAAAACCATGAATCTTTGATCTACAGATGGTGGTCTTCACATGTATGTGGTAATTTATTTCATTAACTCAGTTAACGAGTACTGAAATGAAATTATTATTTTCAAATGACAAAGGCCTTACTGCTTTGTAAGTATATTTGTGCGAAAAGTAGTGTAGTTTTATTTTAATCATTTTATTTTAGACCAAAAGCATCCAAGATGAATAAAGCCAAATGCTAGAACTTTCTATATTTCCACAACTTAGTTACTTTTGACTTCATACTCTTGTATTTCTATTGATGTTATCTTGTTATCTTATATACATTCACCTGAACCTCACATTTTGAACCAAATTCTGCATTACACCTACTAACAAATACAGCCAGTAAACATCAGCATGAGACCCAACTTCCAGGCCAACTATCAACTGGTGGCAATAGAAATGGCAAATCGCTAATATGACATTTAGTCCTGCTTTTCATTACATAAAATTCCTACTTGTTAATGTTTTTATCTTTTCTATGGCAGCATTTTAACAACACTGTTATTATAAAGCATCAAACGTTATTTAACTGCTCACTGCACCCCCTTGTGGAGGACTTTCACACTGCTAAATGTGAGTTAGTGAGTGTACCCAATATGACGCAGAACAGAAGTTGATTTGAAGTGCTTTTCAGGTTTTAATTGATGTAACACCGGGTTAATTGCTTGTTATCGCATAAACTCATTTTTAAAGATGAACAGATGAACCATTTTTAAAGAGTACCTACAACAACCAGGAAGCTATAACTTAAACCCATTTTCTTTTTCATTTACAATGTTGACAAGGTTGACGGGGTGAGAAGCTCAATATTCTCAGTAAAAGAGGGCATTCACTGCTGTCCTGGCCTATATACAATCTCAACATTTCCCTGAAAATGAATTACTCAAGATTAGTTGAAGATTAGTCGAAATTACCACATTCAAAGAAATTCACTAATCCACAAGGTGCATTAAAACTGTTCTCCTGGTGATGGGGACAAAGATTTTGAGGTGTAAAATTACAAATGATCAATATCTTTTTAACAGTTAATGCAATTGTTGATACACTACATGGACAAAAGTATTGGGAAACACCTGTTTTTCAGGGTTTGGACTAGGTATCTTACTTCCAGTGAAGGGCAATCTTAATGCTTCAGTAGACCAAGACAGTTTGGACAACGCCATGCTTCCAACTCTGTGGACCCAGTTTAGAAAAGAACCTTTTCTATTCCAGCATGACTGTGTCCCAGTGCACAAAGCGAGCTCCATAAAGACGTGGCTGGAGGAGTTTGGTGTGGAAGAACTTGACTGTCCCACACAGAGTCCTGACCTCAACATCATCCAGCACCTTGGAGCCAGACCTTCTCGTCCAACGTCAGTGTCTGACCTCTACAGAATGAATAGGCACAAATTCCCACAGAAACTCAAAAATCTTGTGGAAAACCTTCCAAGAAGAGTGGAAGCTGTTATATCTGCAACTCCATCTTAAAGTCTCTGTATTTGAATGCAATGTCATTAAAGCCCTTTTGGTGTAATAATCAGGCGTCCCAATTCTTTTCTCCATATAGTGTACAAGCGAAACTGTAACTAGCTGCTACTAGTGTTCATCCTTTAATCTTGCAGCAAACATACATAATTACTGTTGCACAACCATGACAAGATTTGTTTGCAGCTTCTTGTTCAGTGACACATAATAAGCGCAAAAGACATTGAGATGTGTGAGAATTGTGGCCAACAACAACTAATACAGGAAATTATTAAAAGGAAATACTGCTCAGTATACTGACTGCAGCCTTCATAATGTATACTCATAGCAGGCTCATCCTCGGGCCTGAACACTGGCTTTAAATGGAAGATAATTTACAGCTAATTTAAGGCGCAATACTTTATGGAAGTGAGCGAATCGGGTGCCTGATCATTAAAGGATTTAATGGCAGAGGTAACGAATAGCAGACGTGGACGATCCTGCGCAAACACTTTGCTATGGAAACACAACAAGGCTGTTATGCAAGACTCTCTCTCACCATCCAATCCAGTTAAAGACGTTTTATTGGCATGCCTACAATATTGCGCATGAATAGAAAGGGAATGGACAGAACACTACACCTTTCACGAAAAAGGTTCTTTGTCTCATATAACAATCGTAGAAGTATTTTTGGTGCCATTTAAACTATTTTATACCATTTTAAAATGTAATCGTAGAGAAGAAACCATGCAAAGAACTATGTTAATACTAAAGTAATTCAGACAATTCTTTGAGTTGCCCTAGCTCTATTTACCGTCCAGCTGACTGCTGGTAACAGCAAGTAGGTCGATCTGCTGATGTATAATAGCACAGGACACTACTAGGCACATCCTCTTCACAGATCAAATTGAGTGAGGCTACTGTTTGCACATCTCCTACCAATCGTGCAAAATAAGGTTGGGCTTAAGGTTTGCTTTTTGGACTTTTTTCAGTCATCAGTCTCAGCTTGAATTCATTTCTGATTCAAAGGTCACATCTAACCAAATCAAGAAGTGTCCTCGTTTCATGGGTTTATCAAAGATGCTTCAGGACTTCTGACTTGGGTAGTCAACTTCTTCAGAATGCAATTCTCACAAAGTGAGAACAGGGCACAGAGCCATGATCTCAACCCATTTTACACATTTTCTTAAGGTTTTATTGGTCTGTTTTATTCTCCTCCCTTAGCAAACTGCTTGTCAGATCCTGTCAGAACACCAATCCCGGACTCCACCCCTCTTCCTAGAACCTAATCCCAATGCCTAGAACTAACTCACCTTAGTTCTAAGCACATGACCCTAATTAATGGACATAAATACCTCAGACCTCCGTATTCTAATTTGGTGAACATTTGTTGTATCTTGTTATTCGATTTATCTGGTTTGTATTACTCTGCCTGTTTTTCTCCACTTTAATTTCTGTCTCGCTGCTTTGTTCTGCTCACAGATTCGGTTTGCCTTTCTGGACCCGGACTATTTGGTATGATGGCTCGGATTTCTGTACTTGTTGGGTTTGGAACTCTGCCAGTTTCTGTTTGTTGTATTCTGCAGAATAAATATTGCTGCCTATTTTACTCCGCATTTGAGTCTATTATGGTCAGAACCTGACACTACTTCCACCATATAAACCAACTCCATATTGGATAAAAAGGTTGAAACAGCCCCACCCCAGTCCAATAAATTCACATGTTTAGTCATATTTAAAAAGGGCTATTTCTGGATCCACAACGTGCATTAAATGACTAAGCTGAACTGTGATGTCAGCAAGAACGCTGCTGTTCCAAATGCAGACCGAGTGACTGCATACTGATTTCCTCAGCCCTCCTGGCCCTGACACACTCCTTATTAAAAAAGTAAATATGTATATATATATAGTCGCTGTCGGACCGAAACCTCATATGTCCAATATGGCTATTTTTCAGGAAACTCAAAAAAGTTTGCATATTCTAAATAAATGAATACTGTGTTATCAAAATTGGTATAACTATTTTCAGCACTTTTCATTGGTTAATAATTTCTACATTTTACAGACCCACGTGGAGACTGACCAATAGTATCGATTTAGGAAAAAAACAACAAAGACCAAAAGTGGAGTTACGAGGTTTCCGCCAGACAGCGACAATAGATATATATGCATAATAAATATCATATACTGTTTATATATTTATATACAGCTCCAGAAAAACGAAACAGACCACTGCCATTTATTTTTAAAACAGCATCTCTATGAGTGTGAAACCATTCCCTACCAGTGTCTGTTAAATTCCTACACAAGTACCTCATTCTGCTTTATGAGGGACTGATTAGTGATCACCTGAATCAGATCTTATTTAATGTGTAAAAGTGTTAAAACACTGCTGTAATCAACACTCTCCTCTCACAATGAGACCAGTTGGATGGTAAAACACTACTAGAAGTTCATCAAAGGTAATTATTGCCATTTTGTTTGAGTGAACAAGAGATTTGTTTTCTTTGAAGTTCTGTAAATACTACATAATTTATCTAATTTTGTCATTTCCTATAAAATTATGCTTCAAAGCACAATATTTTTATTTGGAAATCAGGAGAAATATTGTCAGCAGTCCTTAAAAACTAAGGCAAAGCTGTTCAGTTCAATAACAGCACCTATAAAAGATAAAACCTGAGAAAAAACATTTTTGCAGTGCTCTCTTATGCTCTCTCCAGAGCTGTATGTGTGTGTGTGTGTGTGTGTGTACCTATGCATGTATTCTTTCACAATGTTGCTATTTAAAATATATAAACATAAACATATACAATAACACACTCTATTACTTAAGCTATTTCTCATTTTAAGCAAAGAAAAACAATAAAGTACATTTAAATTGTAATATATCAGTAAACTAAAATCTCTCCTTTTGGTTTCTGATGTCAGCGCGTGCATGTGTGTGTGTGTGCGCGCGCGCTCCTGTTTGATTCGTGTTTACTTGCGGTTAGCCATGGCCTATATATGTGGGGCCGAGCAGAGGACGCGCGAGCTGCGCGCTGGGCGCGAAGTGAGAGTGTGTGAAAGTGTGTGTGTGTGTGTGTGAGGCGTGAGCGTCGAGGGGGGCGGAGTTTTAAAAAAAGCCTCTAGAGCGCAAAACTCCAGTGCAGTGTCAGTGAGAGAGGAGAGCGCGTCGGAACAGTGGAGAGGGGGCCAACCACCTCACAGCAAGTGCTCACGAGACGGAGTGCACATGGAGCGCACGCGCGAGAGGGGAGATGAGACCTGTTTTATTTAAGAAGTAGAAAGTTTGACTCAAAAAAAACCAAAACAAACAAACCAAAGTGACGCACTTTTCTTGTGCGTAAAATGAGATCTTCATGCAGGTGTTCATTCCTGGAGCCGAAATGAGCAACGCGACCTTATCCAGCCGTAAGGACCCCACCATCCCGGCCATCATGTTCATCTTCGGCGTGGTGGGCAACGTGATCGCCGTGGTGGTCCTGCGGAAGACGCGCAAGGAGCAGAAGGAGACCACCTTCTACACGCTTGTGTGCGGCCTGGCTCTGACGGACCTGCTGGGCACGCTGCTCGCGAGCCCCGTGACCATCACCACGTACGTGTCGGGGGACTGGCCGGGGGGCGAGCCGCTGTGCCAGTACTCGGGCTTCGTGCTGCTCTTCTTCTCGCTGGCCGGCCTCAGCTTCATCTGCACCATGTCGGTGGAGCGCTACCTGGCCATCAACCACGCCTACCTGTACAGCCGCTACGTGGACCAGCGCATGGCCGCGCTCGCGATCGCGGCCATCTACGTCAGCAACGTGCTGTTCTGCGCGCTGCCCAGCATGGGCTTGGGCCGCGTGGTGCGCCACTTCCCGAACAGCTGGTGCTTCATCGACTGGCGCACGAACGACAGCCATCACGCGGCCTTCTCCTACATGTACGCGGGCGTGAGCTCGGCGCTCGTGCTCGTCACCGTGGCCTGCAACGTGCTGGTGTGCGGCGCGCTCATCATGATGCACCGCCGCTTCGTGCGCCGCACCTCGCTGGGCACGGACGGTGCGCGCACGCACGCGGAGCTCCGGCGCAGGCGCAGCTTTGCGCGCCTCGCGGGCGCAGAGATCCAGATGGTCATCCTGCTCATCGCCACATCGGCAGTGGTGCTCATCTGCTCCATCCCGCTCGTGGTGAGTTTGGTGGTCTTGTTGGTGCTAATGGGGGGGGGGGGGCTTTCGGGTGGGTTGAGGGTGGACGGGGACGGGATGCACACCATTAGAAGAAAGAAAAAAGTATCAATTGCTGGCTCAGGTGGTCTGAGTGCGTTCAGACTCTATTGAGAAGTATTACCAATAAACTGGGCTTCTGAGGTGGGTTGAGACGGTGGGCAGGATAGATTTGAATCTATTGCATATACATACTTTCTTTTATTGGTGTCACTCCAGTTAAATAAAGAAAACACACATCTACTTAGTGAAATAAATGCTCTATAGTAGGTGCTCCCATGGCTGACACAGGTGGTGAAAAGGATTCAGGCTCTATTGAGAAGTATTGCCACATAACTGGGGTTCTCAGGAGAAGCTAGAAGGTCACCATGCCCAAGGGCATAAAGCCCCCCAGCACTGGGCTGTGGATCAGTGGAGCCATGTCCTCTAGAGTGATGAAGCACCATCCAATACCCTTAATGGGTTGGACTGGCATTTGTGGTCCAGAACTCTTCATCCAGCATCAGTAGCTGACCTCAGTAATGCTCTTGGGGCTTAATGCAATGTTCAGTTTGGTAGTGGTAGAAGAAGAGAGACTGTTACTGCAGCTCAGAGGGGGCAAAGTCATTTTTAATTCCCTTGATTTCAGAAGAAAATGAGGATGTGTAGATTTTTTGTGCATCGAAACGACATGCACATGTGAATCAAGTACATTCAGGGATCCACTGTTTATACGGTTTTACCATCTACCTCAAAACACCTCATCCAACGAAGGGTTTGATAATTACCAGACAAGCTGGTTTAGATGTGTTTAGGAAAAAGGTGTCTCATTCCCAGGACTGGAATTTAAGGTTTAGACTAGTCTGGAGTACAGAGATTTATTTCTGAGAGTTTCAGGTGTAGACTAGTCTGAAGTACAGAGTTTTATTTTCGAGAGTTTCTTGTGTAGACTAGTCTGAAGTACAGATTTTTATTTCTGAGAATTTCTGGTGTAGACTAGTCTGACGTACAGAGTTTTATTTCTTAGAATTTCAGGTGCAGACTAGTCAGAAGTACAGTTTTATTTCTGGGAAGTGCTTGATTCTGGGATGACCCCTCTTCACATTTGTGTAAATCAGATAACAACCCTTAGTGTAGGTGTGTTGGGTGTGGTAAAAGAAGGGAAGACACTAGAATGTATTGGGAAAGGCTGCTGGGCTGGAAAGCACTGCTCTAGGGAAGATCACAACACGAAAGGGTGTCGGATCCTTTTTTCTGCCTCAGGGAACCGGCTTAGCGAGAGCAAAACACTCTTTTTCCAAAACGTAGGAGCATTCCTGACTTCTTAAGAGCCCAACCTGACTGGAACACCTTACGCTTTTCGCTTCCAGCTCATCGGCCCGCTTGTCGAGGAAAAGTTTTTTTTTAAATCTATTAATTTTTTTACTTATCGTTTCTTGCGTCAACATTTCTCAAAGCTACAGCATGTGGATCACATATGCAAATTCTCGTGGGTGTAAGGAGTATGCCTCCCTATTACACCAACCAAAATCTTGGGGCATTTACAGCAAGCATCGCTGGCGATTGTGCAACAACATGAGCCGCACATTTTGAAACAGATGGATTAGGCTGGCAGGTAATGGCATGCGATGTTTACAACAGAGAAAGAGCTCAAGAGGCTATGAAATTCAGTACTAATTTGCAGGTTGTTGCTTCTAGTTATTTCTTTACTTTGAAAAGAAACAGCATGCATCTCCTTGGCCACTTTATTAGAAACACTTACTTTGCAGGTGCAAGTTCCGGCGTGCATTTAGAGGCTTGTTTACATGTCTACCCTATCGACGTGCTTTCCCCCCCCCCCCCTTCTTTTTTTGGTTGGGGGAATGCTCTTAACCCCGCACTGACATGCATAACATCTGGGCAACAGCGATGCAAAACCTGAGCAGTGACGGAAAGGGTGGAGGGTGAAAGGTGGAGTGGGAGGTGGGTGACATCATGCAGGATAGCTACGTGTCATTTAAGGTGCAAAAAGGAGCCAAATTGGAATCTGTTTCAGGTTCAGTATCTGTCAGCTCAGCCGACAGCTCAAGTCTTTGAGGTTGAGTAAACGTTTCCGTTAAAGATAAAGCGTGGGACCACTCTGTTCCGAGATAGCGCAGCCAGGTCCTGGAGCAGTCTGCCACCTATGGGCAACAAAGAAAAAGATAATTGCTCTCTCAGTTCTAAATGTAAAGACTGAAAACTGAACAAAATATATAAATGTATATTTCTACCAAAACAAAAAATATATATTTTTAAGCCAGGGACTCGGTAATGTAGTCCCTGATTCAGTACAGGTTTTTTAACCAATGTGATATGGACCTTATACCAGATTACAGACAAATAAAAACAGCTTATCCCTCATTTTTTCCCTAACCAGTCGTCTATAAACTTTGGCATCAGTCAGTATTCAACACTTATCACTGGCTAACACTTTGAAGGCTGCATGGCAAACATGTAGAATAAGATTATGTAGAACAAGAGAACTAATTATGCTCTATTTGTAATGAAATTTAAGTAATTATTTAAAAGACAGTAAGTTAAAAGTAATGCTAAAACACACAAAACGTGTGTTATCACCCTTTTTTGCCAACAGATTAAAGAGTTTGATCATTAAACAGTTGAGTGAAAACAAGGAAAAGAAGCAAAAAGACAGAAGCTGCACATTTGTCACGTAGTGATACTGTTTTACCTTTGATTTCGTGTGACTCACTGAACTGTGATTAATGTACCATGATGAAATCAGTTTTGCCTTAAAATACTTAAACGAAGAAAAGGGGGAAGACAATCTGCTCGGATTAGCAAGAGGCACGTACAGGCTTTTCATGCAATTTGGGGTTTTTATTCTCATTAGTGGAGACTTGCATGTGTGATCATTTTATTTTGGTCCTTCCTCATCATTACTGACATTTTTTTTACTAATCATTTTGAAAAGTATCATGGTTCCGGCACCCATGGTTACAAGGGTATAATAATGTAAGATTATTCAATAACACGTTTCTGACAGGCGGTATTCGTCAGACTAACAATTGACATAACCTACATTACTATTAAAGACTTATTACAGTGAGCTTCAGCTGTCCTAAAGGCAATTTTTGTCAAAGTCACCCCAGAAAGTGTTCTGACAGCTGCACCCTTCTGAATGCTGCCTTCAAACGTGGCTCAACCCGTCAGCCGTTAGAACTGGAGCTATTCGTTTTGTAATCTGTCCCTGTCAGCCAAAGCCTTGCAGATAATTAAAAATGTTTCATTCTTGCTTGTCCCTCTCTTCTAGGTGCGGGTTTTCGTCAACCAGCTGTATCGTCTCCCTGAAAAGCAGGTGATCGAGGGCAACCCTGACCTCCAGGCCATTCGCATAGCTTCAGTCAACGCCATCCTGGATCCATGGATCTACATCCTGCTGAGAAAGACAGTCCTGCAGAAGCTTCTTGAGAAGGTCAAGTGCCTTTTCTGCCGGATGGGCGGTCGCGGCCGTGGACCGGGCCAAGGGGACTTCCGCTGCGGGGCCGGGACAAACTTGTCCTCCATCATTTCGCGCGATTCGCCCACGCTGGTACCGCGAGAGTTGCGAGATGTGGTCAGCACCTCTCAGACGTACCTGTACCCTTCGGACATGATAGACGGGCACAGGGGCAGCATCCGCTTATCAAGGACTTACCCCAGTCCCACGGAGCAGGCGCTCCTACAGGACACGCAGGGGTCGGACCCCTCGATTGGACAAAGTGCTGGCGGGAGAACGACAGGAAACGATCCGGACGTGCAAATGAAAGGAGCGCACTCTGCGGTTCGCTCCCAGTCGAGCAGATCACCACAGGGTTGCAAGCAACAGACGCTTCAAGTTACCTTCACGGACGAGACCCTGAACTTACAGGAAAGGTGCATATGACGGTTTTGGTGTATGCTGACGAATCAGCAGAAGTTCAACTGCTAAGGAACTTTGCAAGAACATGTGAAATGTCTACAAGGGCATGAGACATGAGGGGCAGACAGCAAACACTAAAATGAAAGATGTAATGGGGCGTGCGAGGTTAATGTGGAATGTAGCTATACACCTGTGACAGGCAGAGAACAGACAAAACTGTGAGAGTGCGACTTGGGTTGGAAAGGTCTCATTTTCGAAAACAGGCCTAGTATTTTCTTGTAACGATATGTTAAAATCAAGATATGATGTATGTGGACACTTACGCTGGAGGGAGAGCCAGAGAGAGAGAGAAAGAGAGAGAGAGAATGTCTTATAAATGACCCTGACGTCTTGAACACATGAGAAAAATTCTTGCTCGAGTCTATCTTGAAACGGGTGGTTTTGGGCCATTTTAGCTACATGAGAAAGCTCTGATGTACCCAGGGGATGGCCCGGGCGGCGGAAAGGTTCCCGTGGAATTCTGTGGAGCAGCTGATTAATCATGCTCAGCTTTACTGGCAGCTCGTTGTTTTTTTATTTAGTGTGGTGCGCGTTTCACCAGACCTCACATGATAAGGTTTCAGATTGTGCCTATTTGCCACCCAGGCGTGGTTGAGAAACACTAATTGCCGCACCAGCCCCCAGGAGATGTCTCAGTATTTGGCGTGTTGCTTACCAGAGGGAAAATTACCTTCTGTCCTTCACACCGAGAACTTCCCTGAGTATTTTGAGGGAGAAACAACCCTCCCCAGATTCAAACATCCTGTTATTTGCTCGATAGCTCTAGCGATAAACATAAGTAGCAAGCGACTCATGATCTGGAAAAATAGAGCTTAAAGCTAACAACCCAATGTCCCATCCATGTATCCATGTTTCCTCAACTATCAGTCCACAAAGAAACGAATTCTTTCTAGTCGTACCTAGGTTGCGCTAACTTAAAGCTAACAACCCAAATTCCCATGCATGGCCTGTATCCAAGTTTCCAAAACCATCAACACACAAAGATCCGAGTTAGATGATCTTTTAGGTTATGTGTGGCCACACTTGCGCCACTTTTCTCAAAATAAGCACCTTCTACCCTTACATAAACTATGAGTTGTAGCAGAACCGGTTCCGGATTTGTTGAACGAAGACTAGATAGTGTATATGCTAGCATTCAAAAATTTGGAATCAGTTGTCATATTAACATCTGGTTAACTTGCATACAGCAAAAACATATACAATTAAAATGTACATGTAATTATTGACTAAAAGGAATTTTAAGATTCAATATTTCAAGATGTAGGCAAACTGACAATACATTGTAATTTTGCACATACATTCTTTTGAATTCATTTTGAAAATGTGACAAATATTACTTCACCCTTGAGGCGCACTGAAAATTCATTATTAAAAACAGACCGATGGCAACACCCAAAGCTCATACTGTGTAATCCAAATGACCACACCTACATTTGTTGTACATTTTTTGACAAAATCATTATAGAAATAGCATTATTTTACCAATTGGCTGCCACTGGTGATATGTCTTTACTTTTATTCTGTGAAGGACTAGCGTGCTGGAATGCTTTTCTACACCTGTCTGCAATCAAAGTCTGATATTGATGAAAATATTGATTCCAAACTTTTGAGCGGTAGTGTATCTCTTATCACGTTCTACAAAATAAGGGCATGTTTATTAGCAGCACGTCTTTTATTTCAGTCGAGTCGTTCGACTGAAATCTCGATGGCTGTATGTATATTACTGAGGTGAGATGCTGAAAGATGTCATGAGGTGATGTTTGATGCATTTTTTAATTTGCTGAACCACTGAAAGGTAACTTCTTCAAGCCAAAAGACATTTGGCCTTTGATGGAAACACCTTTGCTTTTGAACGCATTTGTGATGTGAAAATGTGAATGATATCCCGTTGTAATTTAATTTATTATAGAGGGTTTTTGTGTTGCTTCTTCTCTGGGAGAAGGTCTAGGTAGTTCTATTCATGCCAGAAAAGTGACTTCTGATTTTCTGTCATACTCAAGGCATAATTTGAACATTGTATTGTAATAGTTGTATATGTAATATGTCATAACATATATTTAACATATATTATTAAATATCAATATGACCATCATTACATTGTCAGCTCTTTCAAAGGGAATTTTTTCCGATTTTTCTCCATTATTAAAGTTGTTGAGACATTAACCAGGTCATTCAGCGTGGTTTCATGAGCCAGAATTATTCATAGTGGTAATGAATGGAACCAGACGTCTGAAGCATTTAATTCTGTTGGTCTAAAATATATTTATTTGTTTTTTAAAGCTTGCCCTAATCCTAAAGGATAATGTTCAATATTACCTCTATTTTGAGCTAAAATGATATAAAAATTTAGGAGATACATATACGTTCATGGGTCATTTTGGATCGTAAATGGCTATTTAGAACTTTCATCAAAGCATACTGAATGACGTTGATAATTGGATTGTGCATCAAAAATCGTGAATTCCCCTTTAATGGTGCTGTTACAACAAGTGGTGGAATATTAGACCAAACATCTGTGCAACACAGGTTTAAATCATTATGCTAATTAGAAATTAAATTTTGTTTTGGATGCAGTAGCAACAATATACCATTGCAGAGCACATAAAAAATGATTCCCAATCCATATGCAAAAGATCAAATAAAATACTGAAAAAAATATTGAGTCTTTTTCTGCCACTGTCAGTTCACTGAAGGCAATGTAAAACTTCTCACTGTTTCTTTTGTTGAGGTTACGCAGCATTTACTACATTGTTCCAATGTAACTAAGCAAATGCTCCTACTGCACATGATAAAGAAGAATCATATGTGTGGTGGTTTGTTTTTATAAAAAATGTTTTATTAAAATATGAAAACAAGAGAAACCAGCTTTATAATTTTTGTGATTTATTACATTCTTACAGTATTATTAAACACTACAAAGTGAGCATTGGTCACTTAAAGCAATAATTGTCCACGTTCCTCAGATTTCTTTGTTCAAGCAAGGCTGAAATTTGGGTGACTATTGGTGTAGCATTCCAGCTCCAGTGCTTAAGTAAAGAAGCAACATTTGGACATCAGTTATGTCTTGACTGATCATCTACATCAAAGTGAGAAGTAATGTGGATTTTAATGAATGAAACTATTCCTTCCATCTGTATATACACACCATTGCCCTCAAAATAAAACCTTGGGTTTCCAGAATGGACACCTTATACAAGAATCGAAAACACATTAAGATTAAAAACACTAGATAATCTGAAGTAATTCTGTAGCATTTCTACTGGTCCACTGCCAGGACAAGACAAAACTAGCACTTCTGGGATATTGGAGTTAGACAGTGTTGTAGCCCGCAGGGAGATGTTATTTATTTATGTCTAGCAATGTTTTAGTAGAGAACGTTATTCTCAGCTCTATTACACCAGTGGCATTTGATTCCACCTGCAGGTATTTATGGACCACATGCATTCCACCTCCACTTTCTGCGTCACAGCTTGAGAGATGTGTTGTACCCACTGAGAGCAATTAACACTGAATTTACTTCATTCAGAAGTGTACATATCTGCATGAATTACACACAGCTGTCACAACTGCCTCGTT
>JBBPCX010000088.1:14114453-14124834 GCA_037974365.1 Hydrocynus forskahlii | reverse complement strand
TGTGCGTGTATTATTTGTATTTTAAAAATGTTTGTTAGTTTTGTATGTCTACCATAGTTTGTGTCATTCAGATTATTTGAAACAATCACAAAAGCCCTCCTGACAAAGAAATCATCACCTTCAAAGCTCAGAGTCTAACAGAGGTTAGTGTTGTGCAAACTTTAGTTCGTGCAAGAGTGCAGAAACTGGCTGACCTGTGCGTTTACACCAGTGCTTTTGTTCTCACTACAGACGTGCCTCCCTGCACAAAATGTAACTTTGATCTTAAAAGTGTACCTTGTCCTCGGGGGGCTCACGCATGCAGCGTGTGCTTTTGCAGGCAGCAGGACTAAGTGTTCAGTCGCACTCCATAGTGATTGAATCACAGAACAAATCAATAGATCAATGAGTGAAAGTAGGAAGGAATGGGATGGGCTTAGAAATCCTAACACGTTACTAATATTCCAGATCAGAATAAGCCTTGTGCTTTATTTAACTTGTGCTTCTTTTTACTGTATGAGGTAGAGGTATCTCACAATATGTCTCAGAGTTTCTGTTGGTGTTTCATACAATCAAAGTTTCAACCCTTTTAAAGACCTCAATTAATCGCAGAACTATTTATAATCAAGATAAATGAGATCTTTGGTTGAAACAATAAAGTCAGTACCATAAAGTCATTTATACCTTATCAAAACGGCTCTAGTCATGATCTTGTCCTTAATTTTGCATAATGAGGCAAAATCGGCACAACTCAAAATGAAATTTATTTAACGAAAATTAAAACTGTATATTTGGCAATTGTATGAAGCTAATGGAAAAGCTAACTGTGATTACAAATATGACATTTATTTGCACTCATATGCAAAAAAAGCTCCAAGATTTGGTCTTTGCTTAGGATTTTCGGGGCTTAGGTTGGAAAGTACGTTGAAGTTGAGCCAGTGTTGGTCTATAACTGAATCTGTGCCACATTTGGAGCAGACACGAAAATGAGTCTCGGGCCTGATCTGTGCCAATTATTATGAAATTCCAGGTTGGTCTGGACCATCTCTGACCTACATTCACAGCGGATGTACAGAATGAATCTGTGCCAGTTTCATTCCATTAAAATAAGTTGGGCCAAATCCAGAGACAGAGTTTTGTGGCTATAATTATATATTTTTAATTACTGAAAAATCATAATTCTGTATAATAATACTGTATTGTTATAGGCTCCCTGTTGTACCATGTCCCTGCCCCCCATAACACTTTATATTTCACTTTTTAGGTATTTGTATATTCAGGGATATATTTATATGTACAGTATTTTGGTTGTTGATCTGCCTGAGTGTGCTGTTGTTATGTTGTGTTGTCCAGGAGGACAATATTTCGTCTCTCTGTGTATTTAATGTGTATGGCTGGGATGACAATAAAGCTCTTCTTGACTTGACTTGACTTGAGGATGTCTTTTTAAAAGTGCCAAAAACACCGTATTAACATAAACTGAGAGAGAGCTGCTCTGACGTTAAAATGCCATAGTCCATGAACTTTGGTCAGACCGGTATCCTCCTTGACTATGTGCATAAAACCCTCCTCCTCTCAGATTCGTCCCTGTTGATTGGTTTAACCGCTCACACACCTCCTCAAAGTCCTTTCAAACTCCAGCACTGATCTTCTGCAACCTTTCTGCGTGTCTACACCTGCACGTCTACACCTGCGGCACCAACTGCACCAACCCACAGCTCGCCATGTCGGACCGGGGCGCCTTCGATACCAATGTGGTGACGGTGACTAGGTTTGTCCTGGAAGAAGGCCGGAAAGCCAAGGGGACCGGAGAACTGACCACTCTGCTCAACTCCTTGTGCACAGCCATCAAAGCCATCTCCTCCGCCGTCCGAAAAGCTGGCATCGCCAACCTGTAAGCTCTCCCAGCTACACCTGCAGAACATAATTAGGGATTAATACCAGGGCATGCATGCAAGTAATAGATATCCATCTTGCAAATAGTGCTGGTGCGTATAGGGGGTACGTCATCAATAACTTATACAATTCAGCAATAAATTAATACTATTCGCTTTTAAATTGCACTGCTTGTCATGTATGGACCTTGTAACAGTCTGAGCTGATTATGCTTATCTTTGGCCCAAACTCTGTTATTGATTAACACCACCAGTTTTACCTTAGAACTAGAACTGTGGAAGACTGGCCTGTATAAAAAAAGGGAATACAATTCTGCAGTGCTGTTTTTTTGCAGTAATAAGTTGCTGTTATTGTCTGTGGCCTTGGAAATAAATGGTATTGACTGCTGACAATTGTTTTTTAATCATTTCTATTGTCTTTATCATAATAATGTGTCATAATTCACTCTTCTGATTATATCATAGGTATCGTCAGTACTTCTTCAACACTAAACAATTGCAAACCATTAAATAACCAGTTTAGCCGATTACAGAGTAGCAAGTAGCTAATTGGAAGCCAGACCGTGATGACGTCATCAAATGTAATGAATGAGTTTGCGCAAATTGTTTGCTTTTATTCTTTTGTTCTTTCTTTAGTAGTTCGTTTTCATAAACACTGAATATTTTAAACAATGCTCTGATTCTTTTTCATGGTCTTTTTTGATTGGTGGCACTACAGTCTTTGCTGGAGCAGACTATTCTAATTTGTGTGCAAAAACTGTATTTTGTGAAAGTGTTTTCAAGCAGTACTACTACAAAACACAATGCACTTAAAATGTGCTTGACCCTACTTTAATTTACCTCTGAAAATACACCAAACCCCTTCATTTTTAAGTGGCTGTTCATTTATGAAACTGACCCCTTAATTTGAGCTTAAAATTAGATATATGGCATGAGTGTGAAACCCCTTAACCTTAAATTTAAGGTTCATTCAGGAGGTTTTATAATTTAAGGGTCAAATTTGAGTGGTTTTACCCCATAATCAGCCTTAATCTGTGCACTTGTTCCCTTTAATTTCAAACTAAGGTCATTTTGACAGGTAAAATTAAGGGGGTTGTTTTCATAGGGTACGCTGTTGTATGTTTTCCATATTGTCTGCTTCAGTGGTGTCCAATGTTTATGCAGGGTTTCATTCTAAACAAGCAGAAGCAAACCTGACTTAATCAGTTTTTAAACAATTGATCATGTTTGCTTCTGTTTCGTTGGAGTAAAATCCTCCCTTTGTGGATAAGAAAGCTGACCTTTTCACTCCTTTATAAAAACCTATTAATTATTATTAACCTTCTAATACTGATAGCTGAGACAATGATTACAGCCTTGCTTGGTGTTGCAATACGATTCAAAGTCTCTGGTCTGCTTTGACAGTGGATGTTATACTCTGCATGATTATTTAGTTTATTAGGTACATCTACAGCACCTTGTACAGTTGGCCGTTTTATCAGAAACACCTGCCAGCTTGGTAGGTTTGCAGAACTGGTACTTTATGAAGCATTTACATTGCGCATATAGTAACTGTGTACCAACAATATAGATGTTTACAATAAAGTGGCCAGGCTTCTTATCTCATTCTGCTTCCCGCATTCAGGTATGGCATTGCAGGAAGCACAAACGTAACAGGAGACCAAGTGAAGAAGCTGGATGTCTTGTCAAACGACCTAGTCATCAATATGATCAAGTCCTCCTTCACTTCCTGTCTGCTGGTTTCTGAGGAGGACGAGAAAGCCATCATTGTGGAGCCAGAAAAAAGAGTGAGTGTGTTTGTTTTCAGACATTTTCTGAAGATTTCTTTTCCAAATTTTTCTACATTTTTCCTAATTTTAGTCATCACCGGTTCCGGCCAATAGTTAGGACTCCCCCAAACAAACTACTCAGTGTTAAGAATGCTGGAAGGGTGAGGGCTACCTAGGCACTTCTATTCAAATTGGCATTCATGAGACCATCATGTTGGTTGAGTGATTTACATTTACAGCTTTTAGCTGACGCTCTTATCCAGAGCAACGTACATCAGGGCTCAAGCAGTCCACATCTGTTTCTTAAACCTGTAAAGCTAAACTTAAATCAACGTCCGCTATTCAACCAAGTTACTGCAGGCTAAGTACACCTATACAACTCCTGTCAAAGAAAAGTCAGAAGTGTGGGTCACAATGCAGGCCAGCTGTGCTCTCTCTAACTCCTGATCACAGACGGCTGTGGCATCACCGGAGATCAAGCTCATATCCTCCAAATGAAAGAGCCACAGCCGTTATGCCATGGAAAAGTGCTAGACTTTGTGGGGCAGAACAACAAAAGGATCTTCTGTTTACATAGTCCTTTTTACAACGTGTTCCAGAGGTCAATGCATTTATTTTTGGATATTGAGGACAAGGCAACATTTAGGTTTAGGGCCTATAAAAAGTCAAGTGGCCCCGTATAGTCATGTGTGAACACAGAACCACACACAGTGTGAAATTCTTTTTCTGCTTTTATCGCATTCACCAAGTGAAACGGGGCTGCCACAACGAGGGGCACCCAGGGAGCAGGGTGTGGGGACGACACCTTACTCAAGGGCACTGCAGTGATGACACTAGCAGTGTTGGGATTCAAACCCACAACCTTCTGATTACAGAGGCAACTTCCAAACCACTAGACCACCAGCTCCCCCGAAGTCTTACTACATATAAATACCTACCTTTACACATAAATACCTACATGTACATCTAATCCTGACGTCATGTGTTTGGCTATTCTTGAGTAAAACAACCAATTTTAAAATAGTGTGTTATTTTAAACCTCGTTTAACACAGCAGTGACCTTCCCCATTCCTTTTTCTATTTCAGGGTAAATATGTGGTTTGCTTCGATCCACTGGATGGCTCTTCAAACATCGACTGTTTAGCATCAATCGGAACTATTTTTGCCATCTACAGAAAGGTATTTCTGAGGTCCAGTCTTTGAACATTCATTTTACAATAAACAATAATCCACCATTATGCCTCATAAGTACGCTCATAAGTCCCCCAACAGGGACTTGCATTCAAATACATAGACTTTAATATGGAGTTGTTTTGCTGCTATAACAGCTTCCACTCTTCTTGGAAGGCTTTCCACAAGATCTTGGAGTTTCTGTGGGAATTTGTGTCATTCTGTAGAGCATTTATGAGGTCAGACACTGATGCTGGACGAGAAGGCCTGTATCACAATCTCCATTCCAGTTCATCCCAAAGGTGCTGGATGGGGTTGAGGTCAGGACTCTGTGCGGCCAGTCCAGTTCCTCCACATTGAACTCCTCCAGCCACGTCTTTATGGAGCTCGCTTTGTGCGCTGTCCAAAATGTCTTGGTCTGCTGAAGCATTAAAATTGTCCTTCACTGGAAGTAAGAGAGGCCACATGAATTCAGTAATTAGGAGATGTGTCCCAATCCATTTGTCCATATAGTGTATTACCATCTAAAGACAAGAGGGTTAAAGAACTGCACACATTGTGCACATCTGGTGCTTTATGAGGCATTTGAATGGAGTCGAATGTGTAATAAGGCATGTTTGTGTTCATCAGGAGAGTGATAGTGAACCCACAGAGAAGGATGCCTTGCGGCCTGGTAGAAACATAGTTGCCGCTGGTTACGCCCTCTATGGCAGCGCCACCATGCTGGTTCTGTCCACGGGCCAAGGAGTCAACTGCTTCATGCTCGACCCTGTAAGTCTATATGCATTTGCCATGTGAAATATGTTTATTTGCTCGTCGACCTTAATTTTGGATGCCACTTAAAATGTCTATGCACAAAATCAGCACATTCTTGTCTTTAATTTAACCAATAATGCTAAAGTTCTGGTTAATAATGGTTCATAATTATCAAGCATTAAGTGTCTAATAGAAAAATAGAAAATAAGTTTAAAAGTTTCCAGTATTATGGAAATTTAATACATTTCTTCATTGCTTAGATTTGAAGGATTTTAGTTATAATATAAACTACGTTTATCTTTTCATTTGGTTTGGCCCCACCTTTTCACAAGTTATGAAGAGTGATTCCACCTGGACTGCTTTTTAAATGAGGCATGGTACAGGCTAGTCAAACAGAACTGAAAACATTTACATTTATATGTTTAATTTTAAAGCATTAAGAGAGTCTGAAAAAGAATCATGCAAATTATAACTAGGTTTGGTACATAAAACCATTCATCCCATGGAAAATGTAGGAACTGTCATTATTTGGCCACGATACAGTTTTCTCTACCCTTATTTTCCTCCAGGCTATTGGGGAGTTTATTCTGGTGGACCGGGACGTGAAGATTAAGAAGAAGGGGAAGATCTACAGCCTAAACGAGGGCTACGCACAGCATTTTTATCCAGATGTCACAGAATATCTACAGAAGAAGAAATTCCCTGAGGTAAGATGCAGCTATAACAGCTCCCACTCTTCTTGGAAGGCTTTCCACAAGATTTTGGAGAGTTTTTGGGGGGAATTTGTGCCCATTCATCCTGGAATAGAAAAGGTTCTTCCCAAAACTGTGTCCACAAAGTGGGAAGCATGGCGTTGTCCAGAATGTCTTGGTCTGCTGAAACTTTAAGATTGTCACTGACAGGAAGTAAGGAGCATAACCCCGAAAAACAGATGTGTCCCAATACTTTTGTCCATATAATGTGCTTTGTACCCTGGTTCACCAAGACTTAGTTGTTGTTGTTGTTGTTTTCATAGCTACTTTTGCTTCTCCTTGAGTCAGCATTCCATTAATTAACTTTGAATTATTTAACAGCATTCTTTCTTAAGGATGGTCAAAGGCTTCATGCTAAGTTGCTCTTCACTCATAAAGAACTTTTGCCCAAATAACTTTTTATTGAATGGCTCTGTGTAGAACTGTTTTTGCAAATGTGATGTGTGAATGTGAGGAACCTTTCTGGAGTATGAAGAACCTCTGCATAAAGGAGAAAGAACTGCTAAACTAGTAAAGAACCTTAACATTATGTGTAGGCTCTTTGAACCTTTAAAAAGTTCTTCACATGCATGACTTTCAAATAAGGAAGCAAGGAGATTCTTCTGTGGCATTGCTGAAATACCTTTGAGCATGGTAGACCAGATTACAGATATTGCATTACGTTATATTACATTCGTTTGGCAGTCACTTTTATCCAAAGCAACTTACAATGCGAGCAAACACTCCAGTTTCAGGACAGTGTGAGAACCAGAGGAGAGTTCTAAGTGCTAGAGTCTTTATGAAGGGGTAGTGTAAGAAGATAGACCACGTAAGGTGGCCCGTTATAGTCATGCGTGAACACACAACACCACAGCTCACAACATGAAATTCTTTCTCTGCATTTGACCCATTCACCAAGTGAAGGAGTGTGCGGGGATTGTACCTTACTCAAGGGTAATTCATGGGTACAGATGTAGCGACTCGCTTAGTACACAATGACTAGTTTTAGTGACATGTTTCTTGTAATGCTTTACCTCAATGGCTGAAATGCATCCTCTTCTGAATGATTCCAGTCCTACTGACTGTGTGCTGCTTTCCCTGCAGGATGGCAGCTCGCCCTACGGAGGACGTTATGTGGGCTCAATGGTGGCCGACGTTCACAGGACGCTGGTTTATGGGGGGATCTTCCTGTATCCAGCTAACGTCAAGAGTCCGAAGGGCAAGGTGAGAAAACAAGGGCCATCTCTTAGATGCTACACTTACAAAAACCTAAACGGTCTTGGCTTTGTCGTCACACAGCAAAACAGCTCCTCATATGAAAGTTCCCCCGATTTGTGTTGATGTTCGAGGTGTCAGACATCATGCTGAGCTTTGTTTGGCGTTCCTGTGTCATGGGGAACCAAAGTTACTGTAATTTTAAAAACATGTAATAATAATAACTCCTACTGGGGTTTTAAAAACGGCGTCACACACAATTGAACATAAAGAACAAAAATGAACAAATTTATTTCATTTTAGGTTTTAGAAACAAACAGAAAAAACACAAGATCTCTGAACCCGGGAGAACTTTCAGGATAGTCTCCGCCCACAAGTGGGTGGGGAAAACCCGGGAGGGGCTCCAGAGAGTGGCAGAGCAGTGGTGCGCCAGGAGAAAGAGCAGCCAACGGTGTAGGAGAGTGTAGGAGAACAAACACCGGTTCTAGACTGTTATACACCGGGTTATATTTACTGAAATCAGAGTTTACCGATACACTCTGAGTTCTGGGGGTAAACGCCGGTTCTAGACTGTTTTACGCCGTTTATATTTACTGAAATCAGAGTTTACTGATACACTCTGAGTTCTGAGGGTAAACGCCGGTTCTAGACTGTTTTACACTCATTATATCTACTGAAATCAGAGTTTACTGATACACTCTGAGTTCTGAGGTTAAAAAGGCTCCTCATACTCATACAAAGGTGGTTCATAATAGAAACATCAACTGAAAGAACCAAGATTGGGGAACACTGAGGAAAAGCACTGGACTTATTCAGGCAACATAGTGGCCAAATTTTGTAGTTTTTAAGCAAATGTATTACTTTTATTTATCTGTTCTCTGTTCTCTGTTTGGCCTGGCTATAGCTGAGACTGCTGTATGAATGCAACCCCATGGCCTTCATCATGGAGCAGGCCGGAGGGATGGCCACCACAGGAGCCATGAACGTGCTGGACATCCAACCCGAAACCATCCACCAGAGGGTCCCTGTCGTGCTGGGGTCTCCTGATGATGTGAAGGAGTACATCTCCATTTACAAAAAACATGCCAAGTGAAACATCAGCCACCAGCACAGCTGAAGCTCAACATCAGTGAGGCTGAATCCAAAGAAGGTCACTTTAACTGGACTGGGGAATAGATCTGGCAGATCTGGAGTGTGATGCCAGTGTGTTTGTGTGAGCTAGTTGTGTGCAGTTACACAGCCCAAGCCATGAAAATACACTTTTCTGTTCACATTAAGGACCATCTCTAAGTACGTCTTTGTCATAACTGGATGAACATGAAGGATATTTTGAATAAAGAAAAAAAAAGATTTAAAAAAAGGAAAAAACTGTTTGGTGTCTCTTAATTTGCCACCACCAGAGGGGGGTCAAAGACCCTGCTACTGAAAGAAACCTGAACCACAAGGTGGCACTTTTCTATCATTTGTTTCTTTGTGTGGGACATTAAAAGACTTTATTCATATGTATGCAATTAATAATAATAATAATAATAATAATAATAACAAAAACAATAATAATAATAATAATAATAATATGTTGTTGTTGTTGTTGTTATTACTGTTGTTATTATTATCCATTTTTCTTTTTTTTACAAAAATGGAAAAACATTAATTTTCAGTTTAAGTTAAATCTTAAAAACAAGATTTTCTACGTCATTTTGGACTATTTCTATTGGTGCATTCATCATGAAATTTTGATTTCAAATTCTGTAAAAGTTATTGTGAATTTGGAAATCACAACTCATTTCAAGAACTGTGATCTCCCAGGTGAAACATAGTATCAAGAAGTGTCTGATACAACACATGGCAGCCAATCATGTTTACACATTTCAGAACCAAAACCAGCTTAATTCTAAGGTAGAAAAAAAATGTTAATGAGACTTATCCAGAGCGACTTACAATCATTAGTTACAGGGAAAGTCCCCCTAGAGACACTGAGTGTTAAGTGTCTTGCTCAGGGACACAATGCTAGAAAGTGAGGGGTGGTTGAACCTGCAACATTGTGGTCACCGTGGTCCCTGGCCAGTGTTTTACCCACTAGGCTACGTGCAAGGTATGTAAAACCACACAAATATAAGTGTACCTAAGGGGAACGAAATGCAAGGAAAATAGGAGGATAGGAGGAATTTGGTTTCCCATATAGTTCTAGAAGTTGCAGATCGGGACTCTAGACACCAGGGGGCAGTGCAAGCATTACTGCAAATAGAGTAGTATTAATATGTGACCGATGAAATGATTTGTTCACTTTGATCTAATATTTTTACACTTTATTACCATTGTACAAATTTTTTTTTACCATTGGTCAGTTTCAGTCCATGCTGTACTTTTCAACCCCAGTCCTGATGACCCCATGCTCTGCAATTTTGGAGTTCTCCCTGCTCTGCACGCCCAGTCCACGAGGAGCTTGTTCATGAGTTGAAGTAGGAATGCTAGATAGGACAAAGCCAAAAGTGTGCATAGTGTGGGATTTCCGGGACTGGGACTGGGAACCCAAGACTTACCCCCGCCCTAACCCAGTGGTTCCCTACATTAGTCCTTAAGACCACATACAACTGAACCAAAACAATAAGAGCGTGTTAATTAGTTAATGACTGGAAATATATTTTTCACATGAGAGGTAAAAATGAAAATGTGAATAGTGTGAGGCCCCGAGGACTGACTTTGGAAAACCAAGGCCTTGCCTTTACCCATAAACTGTGTGGAGGTGAGGGAAAGTGATACTGTGATTTTGGCCGTTTTATTCCAGTGACATGTTGAAATAGCCCCACGGTGGTGCAGCGGGTAGCACTATTACCTCACATCTCCAGGGCTGTGTATGTGTGTGTGT
>JBBPCX010000088.1:14078704-14095090 GCA_037974365.1 Hydrocynus forskahlii | reverse complement strand
TTAACAGACACTGGCATGGAATGGTTGTCATACTCAGAGATGCTGATTTAAAAATAAATTGCAGTGGTCTCTTATTTTTTTCCAGAGTTGTATATCTACTTCTTTTGTCTGATTGGTTGAGCCACATTCAAAACCACTGTAAAATACAGAAAAATACTGAATTCTGTATTTATGCACTCTGAAATCCGTCTTAATCCTCTTCTTCTAGTACCACAACTGCTTTTCATGGTCCAGACAGATCAAAATGTGCTCCTTATATATATATATATTGGCCAGCTGAGTGCGTGTACACTCAGCATAATTTGTTGATGACTGGATAATTTGTTGATGACTTGCACGTGTGGAAGATCACGCAGTCCACATCAGCGGTCAGTGTTTATGACTGAGCAAACGTGTTGTTTGCTCACTGATAAGCTATACATTCTTTGAATTACCATCACAGTAAATCAGGTGGATGTGGCCAAGTATTACCAATTGTAATAAGACACACAGACATTCTGTCCAACAACTATAGCGCTGGTTAATGTTCCATGACAAAAAGGCCAATTCGAGCAAAATCAGTTTTTCAACAATTGCAAATGTGTCTTTTATGCACTGTTTAATAAGGCACAACACAGGGCTGCCAAACAGAACATGGCTCATTTACTTCTACTAGTTGTGAAGGTACAATTCCTATAACAGCCTGTTTAAAGGAATTAAATGAGACTGGAAACTAATTAGGTCTCTTTTGGGTACAGAAATCCACACAAACATTATAAGTGGACCCCAGGACAAATAAATTCAATATATAACATGGGCCTTTTAATATCAAGCATATAATGGAATATCCCTGTTTTGAAGGGATACTATAGAGCAAAACATTAAGCATGACAGGTCTTCTCAAAAGGCTTATCCTCCGCTTCTGGATTTAGACACCTGACAAATAATAAAGACGTAACTTTGCCAATTCTTTAAACTTAAAGTAATGACAATGTCCATCAGTTTACATAGTATATTAATATCAATGGCCTCGTTATATTGTATGCTGTAGGGAAGTGTGATGATGAAGTCAAAAGCCCTCACGAAAGGCTTTAAGAGAGAATTTGAGTGCTATTACTAAGGTGGTCCCCAGCGCATGATGAAAGAGGCTTGCTTAGCTTGTATGAGACTGCTCCAGGTTCTACAGAGCATCTTTACAGTCAGCTGAACGTGTCTGCCATCATCTCAAGACAGCGACTGAAGCCACTGTGGTGATTCTGCTGGTAAGATGAGCCCCTGTCCAGCAGGGGAGAAACTGATGTCCAGTGAGTGACATGTACAGATGTATAGAGTAACCCTGAGAATATTTTTGTAATACAAGGCATTAAAGTCTTGTGCATCCTGATTTTGGCAATAAATGATGTACAGCTTCTTGTCCATGAACTGATTATTTTCTAGCCATGCTTGTCATAGTACTTCAGACTTAACTGAATGGACTGAACCTGCCCTGACCATCAGGATCTGCTAGAAGTCATTTGAGCTCATAAGTATGTTTTGAGTGGGAGATGTTCAACCCAATCTCCATGTGACGCATTCACAGTGTACAGTTGTTTACCACGGACCATATTTTTGTTCAGTGAAGCAGCTGTCCACTGGCTTATATTGGAAAACACGGTGAAATCATTGCTGATTATCCACAGTTAATGACTGCAAGCTTCAGATGCAGCAGATAGAAATTAGGCTGAAAAATGTTGGAGTTGTAATAACAATCAGGGCCTAAAGACCCTAAGGGCCCAAAGGGAGGCAAAGGCTTACTGTCTGGGGGGGTTGGGGGGGTGGGGGGGGTTGGGGGGCGACACCATCCTGTTATCACTCAAACCTTAGTCCAAACCTTCTACGATTATTCCCCCTCCCTTTTTGGCAGTTCGGAGTGACAGTTTCCAAAAGAGCAGAAAAATACTCATATCATTTAAGCCTGGAAAACACATTAAAGGGATGGAAAGAGTGGGAGAGGTTAGCAGAATGACAGAGTTTAAGACAAATACTACAGTATAACATTTCACATAATGGGCCATTTATTTATACGAATGGGGGTCATTATAGTTCCGAAATGAGTTTTTCGTTTTCGATTTTACGCCAAAGCTTTTACAGTTTAGTTGTTTCAGTTTTAGTTTCGGTTTTTGGCTCCATGGTGAATTTTTTGCCTGGATGCCACTTTATTAAAGCTAAATTACACAACAGTGAAAATATATAAGCAGAAAATGTAAAACTGAACATACATTCCATATTTTATGACACACACACAAGGACATTTTTGTCCACATTTCGTTTTCATGCATAATAACCGTAAAATGTTTTATCGTCAGGCTGTTGAGATGGGCTCCAGCACTCCCATGACCCTGGTTAAGAATAAGCAGCTCATATAACGGATGGATGGATGGATGGATGTATGGATGGATGGATGATGAACGCAGTCTCCTTTCATACGGAATATTTGAATATTTTGAAACATGCTCGGCCAAATAAATGAGGCCTACTCTGGGGCTGTCCAGAGCTTAGACTCTTTTCAGACCATGCTGGATGGTCACTTTAACCATGTTGACAGTAAACAGGGAGCAGTCTCCACTGATTGCCGGTGATGAGGGAGAGAGAGCAGACACAAAGGAAAGAACAGAAGTCTGACTGTTCAGGAGACGGGGCATTCCAAGGGCACGCGGCCTGAGGACACATGTGTGTTTTGGGTACAGTTTGTACTTTAACAACACCACGGGGGTAAACTGCACTCGAATCAAAGTGTAGGAGACAAACAAAGAATGTTAAATAGTATAAAAACTTCAGATGGCATGACACCAGTCAGATACCACCTTAAACAAATAAGCTGTTAATAATGCATTTGTCTGGACTCTCTTTGAATCCCAAATTGCTCCCTACCTCCTCTATAGTGCGCTATGTAAGTCATAAAATTCCAGTTTCTACACCCATGTAGTGCACAGTTTGTCTATTATGGAATTCTGCACACATGGCTGAACTGCCAGTGGCTCTTTGTTAGACATATCATACACTGTTTGGGTGCAGGAGCCTGTTTTTAATTCCTACATAGCCCCCTTGGGGATTTAAGACTGTGTGTCTGTGTTACTCATGTCTTTATCTGTGTCTCTTTATGGCAAAAATGTGATCGTTCAGGCCTTTTCAGATCCAGTGATTTCTGTAACTTTTAGTAACTTTCTGTATAAGTGAATGTAACAAAACTTTCTAGTAAGCAACTTTGGAATATGTCCATTGGCCTAGTGGTTAAGGTGCTGCCCCGGCAATCAGAAGGTTGTGGGTTTGAATCCCAACACTGCTAGTGTCATCACAGAGGTACCTTTGAGCAAGGTACCGCCCCCCACGCACCCCAGGTGCCCCTCGTTGGTGGCAGCCCCCTCCTTCACTTCACTTGTTCACCCTGTGTAGTCTGGTTCACGCGAGACTATAAGGGGCCCCTTTGCTTTACTTTAGACTGTTCATCGTGAAAGCTTACTGACAAACGACAAAAATATAACCACTCTCAAAAACATTCACTTTCAAGTGAATATACTAGAAATGGGATGTAAATGCATATTAAGCAAAAAATCTTCCAGTGGGGTAAATAAATAAGTATGCAAAAAATAGGCCAATTATATTATGTTATATATAGTAATTAATCTAATAGTAATTATATTACCCCATCTGCTGAAAAATGTCAAAGGGCTGAGGAAAAATGTACTTAGTAAATAAGCAGTAACTGAAAGCAATAAATCTCAGTTAACATAGTGCATTTTGACAAAAGAATAATACATGAAAAAATATGTGAACCCTTTATGAAAAAATATTTTGAGAAAAACATCTTCACAAACAAAATAATGAAAATAAATAAATAGGCCCTTCTCAGAATCTTCACCTTTATCTAAAGGTACTAAAATTGAAGACGAATAAAAGAATGAATAATAAAACTAGAAAGTTAAGTATGGCATTTGTGAAAAAGAAAACAGAAAAAGGCCCAGAGACATTAAAGACAAACAAGTAAAAAGGACAGGAGATGAGAGAGAGCCAGCTCATGCACATCTGTAGAAAAGATGAATGAATTACAAACACTCTGGGTTTATGAAAAAAATTCCTCCTTCACAGCTCAGCATGTTCTTATGTCTGAGAGGGAAACTCTGACCCTGCTCGGGTTTTACTACCCATCTATGAGGAAATGATGGATATGGGAGAGAGAGAGAGCGGTTTTAAGAGAGAGAGAGAGAGAGAGAGAGAGAGAGAGAGAGAGAGAGAGAGAGAGAGAGAGAGAGAGAGAAAGAAAAAACTAGAGGAGAGAGAGAGAGAAAGAGAGAGAGAGAGAGAGAGAGACAGAGCGAGAGAGTGAGTAAGAGAGCGGTTTTAAGAGAGAAAGAGAAAGATAGAGTGAGAGAATGAGAAAGAGAGAGAGAAAGAGAGAACAAGATGAGCGAGAGAGCGAGCGAATGAGAGGTTTTAAGAGAGAAAGAGAGAAAGATAGAGAGAGAGTGAGAGAGGGAGACAGAGGGAGAGAGAGAGACAGAGAGACAGATGGAGAGTAAGAGAGTGTGAGTGAGAGATGGAGAGTGTGAGAGAGATTTTTTAAAAGAGAGAGAGATGGAGAGAGAAAAAGAGAGAGAGTGAGTCTGAGAGAGATGTTTTAAGAGAGAGAGAATGAGAGTGAGAGAGTGAGAGAGAGAGAATAAGAGAGAGAGAGTAAGAGAGAGAAAGAGAGAGTAAGAGGGAGAGTAAGAGAGAGAAAGAGAGAGAGTAACAGAGAGAGAGAGAGTGAGAGAGAGAGTGAGAGAGAGAGAGAGAGGGTGAGAGAGAGAGTGAGAGAGAAAGAGAGAGAGAGAGAGAGAGAGAGAGAGAGAGAGAGAGAGAGAGAGAGAGAGAGAGAGAGAGAGAGAGAAAGAGAGAGAGAAAGAGAGAGAGAGATATGAACTCAAATACACTAAGATCTCTGAACCTGGTCACACAATATTTTCAAGATGGTAAGACCCATATCGTGGAACGCTGGAACATTTTTATGGCCTTCCAACTTACTGGCACTTCTAAAACAGGAGAATTCATATTTCCCACTTGTCAGATCAACAACAGTCTCAGTATCACTTTTTGAAGACGTCTTATGTCATGATACCACTGTAAATCACAGTTTGTGTAGCTCTTATATTACAGACATGGACTTACCACAGAATCACCAGATGATAATTAGATATAGAATTGTTCACACACTTTAATCAGCTGTAGAAATTCATCTCCTTTTAGTTTATCTTAGAGAATCTAAATTTCCATGGGTTATTTTTGTTTCATTTTGTTTCTTTTTTTTTTAAGTATTATTTATTGTTTTTTATTATATACATATACATTATTTTTTCCTTCCTGATTTATCTACCCAGTGTAGGACTGTTCAGTTCCACATGCTTGCTCAGTAACCCCCTTCAACTAAACTCTCCAACAACCGAACCAAGGGTGTAGGTTTGATTTTGACATTGACAGAGACTCAAAAGTGCTAACTTTACTCCAGCCATATTGCAGGATTACTACATCCACACAAACTACTGCACTGAGCTCTTAAAGACAAAATACAGCTTCAGCCAATCACATGATAGCAAGAAACAGCTCAGCCAATCAGACAACGATACTGGGTTAGGAAGGCGGGACTCGCAATAGAGAAAAAGAACCGTTTCAAACACAGAAAATAGCGGTTTTATTCTAATTATTTGTTTAACATTATTGCTAGGGACATTCACCAGTCACTGGATATTGGTTGGGATGTGTCCCTACCCAAATCTGTGTCCTTGGACAAAAAGTCAATTCAATTCAATATTATTTAAACTGTGCTTTTCACAACTAAGTTGTCACAGAGCAGTTTTACGGAGTCCAGGTCCAAACCTCTAGTGAGTCGAGGGCGATAGAGGCGAGGAAAACCTCCCTAAAGCTGGATGACCCGGAGGGAAAGGAAAAGAGAGTTTCTATTGAGATAACTGACAAAAGAAGGCCTTCATGAATTAACATATCGACAGATTGGCCATCTATGGCTAACAGAGTTAGTACAGTTAAGAGTCGCTGAGAGTAGCTGTGAGTCTCTAGTCCAACACTCTTGAACGCTATCAGCTAATTCTGTTAGCTCAAGTAACAGACATCCAAATTGGTTGGTATTGCCCTGATGAGGGCGAGGGGGGAGGCAGGACCATCTCACCCGCCCAGACAGAGCCAAGCCAATTGTGCTGTCTTGCACTCCTGGCCAAGAATGTCGTGATTAGGGAGGGAACTCGCAAACTGCTCAAGAGAAAGCCAAGCTTAGAAGGTTATTGGGGAACTACTGGGGAGTTGTTTGGAAATGTTTAAAAACTTCAAGAACAGGCATCAAGAAATTAACAGAAGTGACACAAATAATTGAATGAGCACAAAACAGCTAATTTCACTTAACTGTCTATAAGGATGTGCCTTGATAGGCAGCACTGAAGGGTAAAGCAATAGAACCATGCCGTGTGATGGAGGACATCGCATATCTTTGAGATGAGTTAGAGTGACGTTTCCAGAACTGATCATCCACTATCAGTACCTCGTTAATGCTCTTGTGGCTGAATGCAACCAAATCTCCATTGCAACATTCTGACATCTAGTGTAACTTTATCCCAGAGGCTGTTGTGGTGACAAACTCCTGATTAAAAACTTGATTTCAGAAGAAATGCTGGAAGAGCAGGTGTCTACAAAATTTTGGAAATATGCTTTTATCCTTTTAGAAGGTTTTAATCTGAGGAACAAGTGCTGTGACTCACCCAGATAGGGGATGCAGGGCACCATCTTGAGGGATCTGATGTACTCTCTCATTCTGGTGTAGTTCTCTTCCTTCGAGGTCAGGAAGTCAAGCTTCTCAAACGTGGCCTTGTCCTTACGGCTTATCAGCTGGAACATTTGAAAAAGCAGCTACGTTATTACATTAAAGTACATTTGAGACCACGTTTGGGCTTCTGATTTACTTATAAACTTTACTTTACAGAACTGCCCTATAAAAATAAAGCAAAGTTGCCCCTTATACTCACCCGTGAACACACCACACCACAGCACGCAGTGTGAACAATGTGCAATTCTTTCTCTGCATTTAACCCAACGAGGGGCGCACGGGGAGCAATGGGTGGGGACCTCAGTGGTACCACAAGCAGTCATGGGATTCAAACCCACAACCTTCTGAGTGCAGGAGCAACTCCCTAACCAATGGGGCACAAGCTGCCCCACACAAAAGGGCATGTAAGGTCAATATTTGTGATAACACACTCCCTGCCATGTTTTGTTGCTTTAATTAAATATGTATAATGTGCAAAATAACAAAATATGAAAATTTTAACACATTATGACTGATGATGATAACACACATGGAATCATGGAATTGAGCCTAAAAATGAATTTCAGATACAATCCAAGAAATGAGTGAAACCTGAGGTAAACTTTTTGGGAAATTATCACAAAATGATTTTCAGCAACATCTGGACATGTTCACATCTGTCGTTGTTTTAATGAAGTCTATTCTTTGCAGAGCCCTTGTGGTCCTTCATCACAGGGAGCGTGCTGTCCAACCCCTCCAAGTCTAGAAAACCATGAGGGTTAGGTAGCGACTATGGGATCTAACTAGTAATATATGCAACATCTACGCAATCTGTGTGAGTGTTTGAAGAGAGACAAAGTCAAGACTGATATCTGGACACATCATAGGCAGCACAATTGCATTTGATTTGTATAGACACACGACTTTTTTGTGGTTTCCAAGAATTTCATCAAGTAACAGCCTGGTAGAGTCCAAGGAGAAATGAGATTGGAGGGAGGAATGCCAAAAGAGAACAAGAACATACACTGTACAGTGCTGAAATCAACCTTGTGGGCAAAGCAGATTCTTGAGTGGTTTTTTTCAGGGAAAAAAGTGCACATTTTCCTCCTACATTGTAAGTGCTGAACAAGCTCTTTCCACTCCCCAATTATTTCTCTCTTTTCTCTGTTGAGAGCTCTCCTGTTGCTACTGTACTACACGTGAAGTCTTCATGAACAGCTGTTCCAATGTGAATGTCTGGACATGGCAGCATGGGACTCAATCAGTTACCCAAACACAGACTTAAAATACATTTCCACTTCCAGTGAGAGAATAAGCACAGCTGGTGAACCGCTGGGGAGAGCGCTGATATCAAAACACCGTGGAAGGACAGGAACAAATGGCTTTTAAACAAACTGTCTTGTATAAAACTGTACGCTAAAACTGACCAGTGGCGCTGGGTGGTACAGCACATCGTCTATAACAGTGTACTGGTATTGGTGCTACACAACAATACAAATTTTTAGTCATAGTGGTATTTATATCCAATAGAAGCATCCATACAATGTGTATTTTTGAAGACTGATTTAAAAGAGCAGCTTAACATACATTAAAAACTAAGTCAATAATGTCTTTTAATTCTAGAAATGGGCTTTTTAAATGGTTAATGTCTACAGAGCTGCCCCAACATTAAAACCACTGACAGATGAAGTGAATAACATTGATTATCTTGATACAGTGGCACCTGTCGAACGGGTGGGATATTTTAGGCTGTAAGTAAATGGTAAGATCTCAAAGAAAAAAGGGCAAGGTTAAGGATCTGAGCGACTTTGACAAGGGCCAAATTGTGACGGCTGGTCAGGGCATCTCGAAAACAGCAGGTCTTTTGGGGTGTTTGTGGTATACTGTGGTCCAAAGAAGCACAACCGGTGAACAGTAACAAAGTCATGGGTGCCCTGGACAATGTTCTGCTGGGAAACCTTGAGTTCTGGAATTCATGAGGATGTTACTTTGACATGAACCGCCTTCCTAAGCACTGTTGCAGACCAAGAACACCAAACTTTATTATTGCAAATTTATAAATGCAAAGATGACATATCACCTGATTCTGTGTTTCATTTAGGAAAATATTAGGATATTCAATTTAGTGGGAAAAACAATGAAATCTGAACCAAGGTTCATCAGTTTTATAATGGGACGTCGTTCCTTGGCTCCATGCCCACTCTTGCCACAGGCGCACCAGACTTGACCCGGTAACCAACTCTGAATGACTGCTTGTAAAAATACACACAGGCACGTCTAAAGCTCTCAGTTGTCTGTGAAATGTACCTCAAATTGCCCACAAGTTCAAGCTACAAGCTAACAGACCAAGAATTACAGGATCAAAGAGCAAAGAAGGCAGATTCGTTTGAAACACAGGTAATGCATTCGGCCTTAATGCTCTCAACGTGGGTTAAAACCTGTACAGCCAGGTGTACTGTATACGGAACTGTGCCAGGACTCCAAACCCACTTCCAGATGTCCAGAACATTGAAGATACACTACAGGTGAATAGACACACCAATGAATCACTGACATTCCTAGAAGAACCCCTCCCAAAAAAACAGGCACTAAAGTATTGAAATTTCCAGCGTGAGGTGGAGTTAATTAAACACAGATTGTTTTTATGGCCTTTCTAACCCACCATTACCAAAGGTGCCAATAATTTCGTAGATAATTTTAAGAACATTTAACATAGGGATAGGAAAAACTGTATATCTTGAAGTCTGGTTTTCTAGAAAATGTAGCATTAAAAACATATGCACCATTTGTGGAAATGCTGCTAGTACAAAGAAAACAAAGACACAGAAGCCTGAAAGAGCCAAGCTCTGATGTAGCCGTGCCAGGTGTGAGCAGAATTAAGCCTCCTTCAACAGGTACACGATGACAAAACAGGGTGAAATAAACAATTCTGTTGGAGTTACATGAGTATCGTGTCAAAATCATTGGTTAAAAAAGGGAAGTGTTCTAAAGTTAGCCATCCAATTCCCAATATAAAGTAAATGGTTTAATATAAAAGTAAGGGCCAGGGAACGCCGGGCACAACCTGATAACCTAGACAGAACTAAATCTGCCTCGCTTTGACCCTTTCCTACAAACTAGGTGTGGGATATGGACAATACTGGTCCCTCTATAAAGACAGGCACTTTCATTTTATAGCCATGTAAACACATTTGAAAACAAACTGGCAACACCAACTTGTTAGGCAAAAATGTACCCTGAAGTTTTTCATGAAATTGTACAGTAAAAATGTTCCAAAAAATATTTTAATATACATAACAAATTTGGTTAACTGGGACAAATGTTTGTGTCCTTGTGTGTGTGTATCCCACACACAGACACACACACACACACACACACACACACACACTCCATCACAAACAGTTTATGTCAATTTTAACAAAACAGATGCAGCTGGAAAGTGAATCTCAGCATCTGCATAGACATGTGTGGGTTGGATTTGTTGATGTTTTGAATTTGGATGATAAATTATGGTAGTATTACAGAGCTAAACAGACAAGACTGCAGCAAAACAGATGACGGATTTAAATGGTGGTTGATCAGAGTTATCAGGTTTTGATGCCTCCTGTCGGCACATTTCTGTGCTTTTCATGCTCAGTCTCACACAATTTCCATCAGTCTTCCACCAAGGACTTCACGTGAGACGTATCATGGCGCAAATAAGACTAGCGCCTGGGGTCTTAGTGTTAAACTGTGGCAACAAACGATTTCGAAACATCAGTATACTCTGCACCTTTTGCCTACACAGCTCTTTGTACAGCACATCAAATCAGCCAACCCAAACAGACGCATGGTTCAAACTCCACGCATCACCTCATCAGCTCGTCTCTCCCTTGTGTCCCATTAAAAAAAACTCTCTTTGGTCATGGCATGAGCTCATGGAAGCTGAGAACTCATTGGTTTATAAGACTCCAGGGCCGATGCCTACAGCTTGTGCACATTAGCACTGGTAAACTCTGCATTCAGACGAACCTTTAAATTCTAATGACATGCCAAAATGTCAGACTTCTTCACGTTTAACGTCTTGGTGGGAGCTAAATTGCAGGAGTATAGCAGCAGCACATACACGCTCACACAGTCCACAGTGGTTTTGTGAGAAACAATAAAATCGAATGGAGTAAAGCTCAAAAAGTAGCACAATAAGTCAGAAATCACCTTTTTGTTTAATTTCAAAACAAAACAGGTATTATGGATCAAGTTAACTGTATGTTATGTATTGGTATTGGCCTGATACAGGCGAAAAATCACTAGATATCAGAATGGTTAGTGCTCAACTAAACTTTGATTAAGCAGAGAAACAACGATGAGGACGCGTGTAATAATCCAACAAAGAGTCACTGCCAATTCAGCCATGTGTGCAGAGTTCCATAATGGACGCTATTTGGGTGCAGAAACATAACTTATAAAAGAAGTACACTCTAGAAGAAGGAAGGAACCATTTTTAAAGTGCATCTAGAAAACAGCTTAGTCCTTTAAGAGAGTGGAATTGGCAGATAATCAAGACTGTACTGGTATCAGACATGAAAAAAGTGATATCATATCACCCCTAGTTAACACATAATGTGATGCTGAGTTTGCTTAAAAATCCAAGTGTAGGATCTTTAATGGTGAATGTTTAAAAAGCCAATGGAACATTTTTTAATAATCGTCCCTTAGCAATAAAGCATCAGACCCCAGGTACTAGGCCTTTGACGTGCAGCCTTGTACCTGTCAAATCTGAACTGCATCTGTCAAACCTAAAATGACCAGCAATCAGTGAGGGAAGACGCAAGGCAGAGGTGTTCCATGAGATGTCGAAACCTTCAAATGCCTCTCCAGAGCACCTGGATTCTTTCTGGTTCAAGACGTCAACCAACAGCACAGTTTCATATTCTAACTCTCCTAAGGAAGCTTTGAACAGCTCTGTGCACTCACAAATAGACTATGGCCCATCTGTGCTGGCATTCATTTCTGGACAATGAGTCCTTGAGAGCTCTGGAAACGTACAGCACGTTTTACCTAAACTCCAACAACGTGTCCCACAGCATATAAATGGACAGATGAACCGAATCAACTTTGCCTTTTTAGTCGAAAAGTATAGATGCTTCTACGTAAAAGTGTCTTAAATGTAAACGAAAACACAAAGATCACTCAAGCATGGCGACGTAAACACACCCACACACTTACGCACTCATATACTTTCTATAGAACTATGTTCTAATGTTTGTCGGTCAAGGGTCAACCGTTCCTGGCAGGTAATTTTCAGTCGTTGGCGACGGCTGTCCTAAAAAGTTGAAAGGAAATCTCAGCATTTAGTATGACGATCAATCAAGTTGAACATATGATATTAGGTCACGTTGTAAATGGCTTATTAGAAGCCACAATGACAAGAAAGGGTCAGAAACCACCCCATTAACCTAACTAAGGTCAAAGGGGCACTGGAGCCTATCCCATCTGTCACATGGCAAAACGCAGAGAAACACATTGGACAAGTCACCAACCATGAGGTTGAAGAACTGACTGGCTGAGTAATGTTTGAAACCATTATAAGCAATAATAAGCCATGTTACAATGACTGATAAGTGTATGATTAGGCACACCACAATACTAGTGGTCCAATACTAATCATTCAGAATCAGAATCGCATTTATTGGCCAATTATGTGAGCGAGCACATCCGAAGAATCTGACTCCGGTCGATGGAGTCTCTCAAGTACTACAGTATAAAACAACACTATTTATAAATATATGTATGTATATATGCAGGAAGGTTCACACAGTGTCCACACTGTGCTGTTACATACACTCCTGTTACAAGTATCTTTTTATTGTGTTATCTATTGCCTATTGTCACTGTCGTAACTTAAAAGTGTTGCAATATATTGTACTGTGGTCCATGGAGAAACGTCTCATCATACTATGTAAGTGTTCACTGCCGCTGATGACAATAAAGCAACCTTGAACCCAAAAGTACCAAAACCCTCATTAAAAGTGACACACCCTATTTAACTATGACGTGTGTACTTTAAATCATGATCTTTGTTATTAATGAGGAGCCTTTCAGCCCGTTAGCTATCCTTTAGTTCACTGTGTCCATGAGAGCAGTATTCACATCATACGTGTGGGTGCAATTTACTATGGCTCCAAATGCTGATCAGATCAAGCCTGGTGTGTGTGTGTGTGTGTGTGTGTGTGTGTCCTGTGGAGGTACCCCACCAGAGGCTTGAGGTGGTCTTAATCTTGCCTTGACTGAAAGTAAGTCCAATATTGAATGCTTCAATCTGTCTACTACTGTAAAGCCCTTCATGTACTGAGTGTGATCTATGGATGTGAATAGTTGTTGATTTTCATTTTACAAACTCATTTGCTCTCTCTGATGCAAGTTCTTGACCAAAGATAGAAGGATTATGTTTATTCTCTGCTTCGTCTCAGATAGTCATAGCAGCTCCAGCGGTACCTCAAAGTTATGGACATCCGATCTGTGTGGAAAAAGCGCTCGTAAAGTTTCAGTTCTTGAAAGTGTAGATGAAAACTCTCCATGCTCCTTTAACTTTTCCAAAATGGAAAGCCTAAACAATGCCCTCCTTTTGTAAGGAGCAAAGGAAGCTGTATTGCACATTTTTTGGCTCCAAGAACTTCATGTGCACTGTGTACTGCTTCCACGCTACACAGGATGTAATGCCTTTAATACTGTATTATACCACAGATTTTTACTTTGATTTTATTATATCGTCACTGTCCTTTTCACATGGCAGCTGCTCTTTACGCTATCTGAACATTTTGTGACTCCATGGAGTAAAATCCGGGGATACTGATACTGATGTACACGGAAGTACAAACTGGTCATATACATTTATCATATTAGAGAAACAAGGTATGTAAGACAGGAACTAATTATATAGTGAATGTGTGAATAAGTAAGAATTCCAGTGATTTTAAATGGGACATAGTATGCAAAACTAATTTTTTGCATCCTTTTGTATTACCATTTGGGTCTCTACTGCTCCAATAAACATTCCAATAAAAAAAAAACACCCATCCCTTTTGTGCAAATCAATTGAGAGATTTTGGTGTCAGGAATCATGAGCTTCTACGAGCCGTTTGGACGCTCCCCTATTGTGATGTCAGAATAGGGAAAGTTGCATAGAACCACACCTCACCTGTCGAGCCCCCCCCCCCCACTAGATTAGTTGAAGATCCACCATTTTCCGCTGCTGGTTTTACAAGCACGAATAAGACACTGAGCGCTACGGCTACAGGCAAAGGCAAGTCACTCATGAAGTATTGTGGTGTTGGCTGCAAAGAACACCACAAATCCGAACATATAGGGCCTCTGTTTTCTGCCATTTTTACGTGCAGCGTAAGCATGGGATGGGTGGGGTGTGGCCAGCAACAGCTTATTTGCATAAAAGTGACAGAGCCCTTAAAAGCTCATTTTGAAAGGGACTAAAACTGTCAAGAATAGAGCTGGTGAGTCTCTTTATGTGAGAGTGATTTTGTGCAAAAAACTTCATGAGCATGTTTTGTAGCCCATAGACCTGTTATAATTAAAGTGAGTTTTGTATAATATGTCCCCTTTAAGAGTTAACACTGGACAGATACATTACAGCACAAACAAGACAGCCTTCGGCTGGAAAAAAAAACAGTACATGAGACTGTAATTTCCTCTATTTGCTAACCAGGCAGGGGCGACAGAACTGCCATAGATCACTTGACACTGACAGAAGTTTTTCCAGTTCCGCAAATATCCTTTTGTGGGCGCTGATGAAAAATTTTATAGTGGAATTTTAAACTAGGTGAACAGCCGTAATGAAGCAAAAAACATTACTCTCTATAGTCCGGAGCCAAAACTACAGCGGCTGCTGTATCTCCAACAGAACCAAATGATGATTTGAAATAATGGAAAGGAATATGCAAATGGAGCAGCAATGGTTTGACCGTCGGCTGAGAAACTTGAACTATTTGGGAGAATCTAAGACGTGCTTGGCAAGTACGAAAATATGGTGAAGGCAGTCAGGATGCACTGCTTTAATGTATAATGAGGTCGGTTTATACAGCGCAACAGGGTGACAGAGGCAGTGGTCAAGACCTACGGGAAGCACAAATACAGTCACAGACACGTAGCGCTTTCAAAGAGTCCTCAAATGTAAAATGAGAACACACAGATGGAAGGAGGAAAAGAAGAAAACGATTCAAACACACAACCACAAGACATGACGAGCCACTGGAAAAGCAAATATACAGTCAAAACCAGCTCCGCTACTAAACTGGAAGCTGTTGTGCATAAAGCATGAGTCGTTCTTACAATGAGACATCTTTCATATCCTCGAATGACCCCCAGTGTCTTCACATGCGGTAACCTGTGACTAATTTAGTAAAACAATTGACATTTTAAGAAAAAAAATATTCAACGTGCTGATGTATTGTTCTTTGCCCAATATGGAGTTTCTCTTTTCCTCACATCGCTCATGACCAAGGCTTGGGGTGGGGGTCTGGGGGGACGAGACGCACCACCATCTTTCCAAAAGTCACAACATAGCTGGACAGCTTAATTTGCTTGGAGGAGAACACTAACAGCCACTTCTGGTAACATATGTTCACACTGACTAGCATAATGCTGAGACTGAAGGGGGTGGGGTTTAGGGTCTTCCTGCCCACTTAGAAAGAGCAATGTCAATTAATTATTTAAGATTCATAGACAGCCTACGTATCGCCTGTGATAAAACCTGAGTTCTGCCAATAGTTGGTGTGATTATAAATATGTTTTTTTTATTTTTATGCCTGAATTTGGCATCTCTTCTCTTCCTACAGTTTTTGAAATATGGGGATGTTCCAACAACAAAACATCTGTTTATATCGCCTGCAGTGTACGTGTATATACGTTTTTAAAATATCCAAACTGGTTTTATAGCAACCACGCAATCACATTTCGCATTTTCTCACAGAAATGCATCTAGTTAATCAAATTAATCAAATTCTTAATCAAATTACTTAAATCGTTAATCAAAACCACAACCTGAAATGTACAAGTCATAAGCTGCGATTTTAATTAAGCATTTTGTTTTAGGTTTTGAGGAGACCTTCAGTTTGATAACACTGTGTTAACTGTAGATCTACCAATCACAAGCAACCAACCAGTCACATGATGTGCACAGCAGCAGTTACCCAGAGAAACTGGCAGGGAAAAGGCTGGTCCTTCTGTCAGGAAACCTTACAAACAAAATATAAAGAACTGACCATGAAGACCAGCCATGCATGTCATAACGGGTGGATGGAAATCAATGAGATATACTCCATAGGCTGTTCATGGGACAAAAAAAAAGTAGCCTGAAGTTTGAGAGGGAAAAAAATTTATCTGATGTTTGAACGGGAAGATATGTAACCTGGTGTTTTAATGGGAAATCATCAAATTTGATGCTATGAGACAGAATCTAACCTGGTGTTCCAGTGGGAAAGAATCTTACCTGATGTTTGAGTGTGAAACAATCTTACCTGGTGTTTGAATGGGAAAGAATCTAACCTGGTGTTTGAATGGGAAAGAATCTAACCTGGTGTTTGAATGGGAAA
>JBBPCX010000088.1:14056384-14070279 GCA_037974365.1 Hydrocynus forskahlii | reverse complement strand
CACACACAGGACCTGCACAACAACATGCACAGGGAACGTAGAGCCAGCCTGCGGTCCTGTCCACTTTCAATCTCCCACTGGTATTTTATCACAAATTTAGTTTGCGATGGCTGAGTACAGCAACAACTACGTAGAAATACGCGTATTTGAAGCGCCAAGATTGCCTTTCAGCTTGAAAGTGACTTCAGTGCAAGCCATATTAGCACAAAGAAGAAAAATTCTTTTGAAATAACATTCCAGCACAAAAATAAGTTCTTCAAACGTCTGCTATAAACTTATGCAGGCCCATAAAATTTACCCACATACAGTTATGGAAATAATGACGCAAAATATATTAAAACTTGTTCCGTGCACAAGCCCCACAGTTAACTGGTTGATGATTTTTATACGGAGTTTAACTGTAACAGCAACTAATTTCAAAGCAAAAACATATGAGAATACAGTTTGCCATTACTTATCATAACTCCATCAATTGCTTTATTAAATGCGATTCAAAAAGTCATGATTCAACATCTTGATTGTAAAATTCATGGACTTTTAAGACTCTGGACTCCAGTTCACACATCTTCATCAAGATATTCTATATATACATTTCTTGCATCACTGCTCTTACTCTGGAACAAAACCCTGTATTTGCATTTTGGACTTTTTCACTACAAGTGCCCATTACATTATGTTTAAATTTTATAATAAATGGGCTCAAATGGTCCAAAATTACTGGGAATAAAATATTTCTACATTAACGTCTTATTATAACTTATGGACATTACTATTTTGGAAATGAGGTTTTGTTCTGTAAATGACAAACTGGTTTGATGTAAAACTTTTTATTTTATTTTATTTTGGAAATAGCTGTCATGCAAACTAAATGACTGCATTTGACGGGTTGGTGGTCTGCATTATTTGCTTGTTTGGTACTCAGGACAAAAGTGCATACAGGGGGTCCTCGGATCATGACAGTGACGTAATCCGACACACCCTAGCCTGAGTCACTTACTGAACCCAACACAATTGTAAAATCATAATCTAGAGCATAAAAACACAATTAAGCCACAGAGAAAGGAAAAGGACATAAATATACTGTACTTGAACACTGTACTGTACTGGGGGGCGCTGACTCCCTCACTCATACGCTGCGTTACTGCGCATTCTTCCGCCGCACACAACCAAACTACTTCAACAACGTAGTCCGTAAGAACGACGCTAATGGCTTAAGCCCAAACACTCACATCTCATTGCTTTAAAGTTTTTATGGGAGTGAGCGTCGTAAACTCGAAATGAGGTATGTCCAGACTGTCGTAATCTGAGGACCCCCTGTCATTGTGGATTTGTGATCATACTGTGCTGTAGTGCACTGTAAAGAGGACAAAGTCTTCGAAAGTTTCTGCATTAGATCTTCCCAAAATGTCAGAGACAATACCTTTGCGATTTTTACGAAGTGGCTCAGGATTTCAGCGCGGATCTTCAGCGTCTGAGCTGTGAGGATTTCTCTCACCAACCAGAAGCTCACCTAGAAAGACACAAAGATCACACTTTAACAGATGATGCAAGAAGAGAATAACATGGATGTTCCATGGTTTGTAGACACCCTCCATTTGATGAGCGAATTCAACACCCCAAACAAAGGAAAAGGTGAGGTATCATGAATGGACCATCCATCCTGTTATTTGAGCATGAATAGGGTCTTGAAAGTATTGCTGAATGTTCTGTCTGTAAACATTGTACATGCACAATTGTAACAAAAAAGTAGAGCAATTTCTTCTGTCAAAACAAGTAGTCCCAGAAGCTAAAAGGGGCAGCTGGTGGCCTAGTGGTTAGGGCATTGGTCCTGCAATCAGAATGTTGTGGGTTCGAATCTCTGGACTGCTAGTGTCAAGGTACCGTCCCCACACTCTGCTCCCCGGCCGCCCCTCTTTGGTGGCAGCCTGCTGCTTCACTTAGTGAATGGGTTAAATACAGAGAAAGAATTTCTGTGCTGTGGAGTGTTCACGAGGAACTATAAGGGGCCACTTTACTTTAAAATAGCTGTTTTAGTATAACATATGTTCAAAGTACCTAGACATCTTCTCCAACTACTGAATTCTGCTGCCAGTTGCACCCACAGCTGACAAAGAAGTTCAATCGTGCTCACACATGAGCCTAGCGTCACCATGCCCAATGCCGAGCGTGGCTAGAGAGGTATAACCCCCAGCACTGGGCTGTGGAACAGCGGTTACCCTCTCTGGAGTGATGGAGCTCCATCCAATACTTCTGGGATAAACTGGAATAGCGCTTGTATCCCAGAACTGATCATACAACATCAGTGCCTGACCTCTAGTGCAGTGTATGAAACACCTGATGGCAATCAAGGGGTCATCTCACTATGCTGAGGTTATTGAGGCTTTAGAGGAGTACCCTCTCAATTAGGGGGTACCCTGTATTTCACACCCCACTCTCATGGCCGAATGCAGTCAAATGCTAACAGCAATGTTCTGACATCTAGTGAGAAGCCTTCCTAGAAAGATAGAGGCTGTTACTGCACTAAAGAGGAGAACTGTTGGATGAGCTGATGCCTACGAACTTTTGGACATCCAGTGTCCCCTCACTGGAAATTTCAAATATTTTAATGGAAGTGTATGGAGATTAGCCAATGTTAAATCAATTATTTTTTATGATGTCACACGTGTGATAAGAATTCCAGACAAAGGAGGAGGATTTGCGTGGAGAACTGGCAAAGAAGGCTGCGTAAGGGTCAGTGGTAGTGATGCAAGAATGTCAAGAGAATATCACTGGGGGGAATTCAAGCAAAGCTTTGCTTTTTTCCATCTGTTCCTGGAACTCAGCAGAGACTTTTCCACCAAAGGGATTTTCAGCAAGAGCTGAACCATGACTATCTTGAGGAAAACTCATTTCTGACTGAACAAAAACAAAAAGACATCACTGACCCTCAGATAAAAAGTCCATACCAGTTCTAAGGAAAAGTCATGTGACATCTAAAACGGCAAGAAAATTTTGCTTGAATGAATTTGTGGATTGCAAACGAGCAGAATGTGGTTCTCAGCTCACCCTGGCTTAGAAAATAACATTACTTCAAAACTAAACTGTCTAATGTAAGATCAAACAATTGCGAATGAAGCAGAAGTAAGAATGAGAATAAGTGAAGTGTATAAAGCGACGTGAACACACCACAGTACACAGAGTGAACAGTGTGAAATTCTTCCTCTGCATTTAACCCATTCACCAAGTGAAGCAGCGGGCAGCCAGGAACACAGCACCCGGGGAGCAGGGTGCGGGGACGGTACCGTGCTCAAGGGTACCTCAGTGGTGCCACTAGTAGTATTGTGATTCGAACCCACGACTTTCTGATCGCAGCGCGAACACCCTAATCACTAGGCCACCAGCTGACTTGCAACTGGCGTCTTTTGGAAGACAAATGGCCTCTGTGTAGCGGTTTCACATCAATGACATCTAATAGTCACTTCATCCTCTGTCTGATAAAGCACTGTAGACATGTAGGCATTTCTCTTGTATACAGTGTTAAGAAATGTTACGAATGTTAAGAAAACCATAAAACTTGCTTTTGACCACTGTGTTCTGGAATTGTTTGTTTTTCTTCCAAAAAGCAGCACCTTTCTCTTGGGGAAAAACATTTTCTCACCAGACCATCCCTGCATAAATCAACTGGATACAACAAAACAAGGAAATTCTGGTGTGGGAAAACACAGATAACATTGAGCTGCAGTGGAGAAACGTGCTATCAGTCTGTGCCTTCTCCCTTAGGTCATGGGATCAAAACCATGTTAACGCGTGACAGGGAGGACGCAAACTTTTACTGGAAATATTTACGGACTGTGTGACGTTCAAATAAACATCCCGAGCTAGACTTCAAGAAATGTTAGTCTTCGTATTCCAGCAAAGCATGAGGTCGTTTCTTTGGAAAGCTCAGCACATTAGTCAGCGTCTGAAGACCCAGTGATGAAGATCTTCAGACCTTCTCCATGACGACGGGGAAAAAAACAGCTCCAGAAAGCAGCGCGCCGCGCGCCGAAGAGCTGCAGGGTAGCGGCCCTGCTGGCGCAAGAAAGAAATGGTGTGAGTGGAATCAAATTTTCTGAACTGCCTATGACCCCACCAGAAGCCAAAACAATCCCACTGGCCACTCTTTCACAAAGTTGTGTGTGCATGTGCAGTGCGCGTTAAGAGATTTTCCATTACATACATGCTCTAACTAATTTATCTTCTTTACTGGTGTCTGGCGCTAAATGGCTTTGACTTTAACGCATCATTATTTCACTTCTATGGGGAGACGCTGACTTATTTATTTGGCCAAGACGTGTTGGGAAGAAGACGGGGGTCTCCCAGGTTAATTTATGCTGGAGGTGTCAGAGACTTTCACAAGTGCAGGAACATTAATGTTAAAATATGGGAACGCAGTGTGAGGTCATGTGTCTGGATCTGTGTGTTTTTGTGTGTGTGTGTTGTGCGGCAAAACAAACTTCAGAAAGATGTGGGAGAGAACAATCCCTTCAGTCAGCTGTTCAGAATCACAGTGCATGCAGTTCTCCCACAATGCGTGTAGGAGTTTGGCCTCATGATGCTCTAGGGAGACATAAATATCTGAGTGGACTGAGAACATACAGAGCCAGACATTCAGGCTCTTATGTCTTTCAGGTTCTGTATATAACATCTGACTCCAACATCTAACGTCTAACTCCGTATGTAACACCTAAAGTAGGAAAGAAACAAGCCTACACACCAAAGCAGGAAACACTGAGAAACATCAGATAAACCACAAGTAAAGCTCTTCTTTAAAAAAAAAACTGAGAAAACCAGGTTCCATTCTGTAGACGAATTACTTGCAATCGCAGAAATAATTAGTCTACACGTTTGTGTTGACCCCTGAGAGAACACATGTGTTTTTAACAACGGGAATTAGTTGTGGACATGTGGACACTGATGCATATAAATATAGGACATTTCCCCTTGAAGACAGAAAACTAACGAATGACACAAATAAACCAGTCAAGTTTGGATTGGATGACATTGTAACTGTGTCTAAATCAATGTGACATGCACCCTCACAAAATAAGTTGGAATTCTACACAACCTGTGGCATTTTTAGCACTCCTTTTCAAGTTTGGACACCTGAGATGTGGAGTTAGGTTTTACTGGGGTTAATCTGGATCGTGAGAAACAGAACTTCTGAGACTGAACTTTGGAGGTGTTTACAAGAAGAATGGAGAATTATCCCAGCATTTTTGCAGCAGAAAATGAAAATAAAAAGAGGGGACATTGTATAATATATATATATATAATTACACACACACACACACACACACACACACACACACACCCCTATGAAAAAAATATAAAATGTTATTAAACGAAAACGTCAGAAATACTTAAATTGTTTTGAAGTGTAAAGTAACATTACACACAGTGATGCAAAAGCTTATGTACAAAGTTCAATAAAATTACCTTCCCTTGTCTTTATCACAGCAGCACAGATTCACAGCATCCAATTGTTGGAAATAACCTATGCCCAAAACCTCTGGTCGCTCCTTTTAAAGTTATCGTTCCAGCTTATCACCGAAGCTCAACAGGAGAAAGATCTGGAGACTGGAGAGGCCAAGACAAAGCTTTTGCTTTTCTTTGAGCTGGATATCATTTTGGGATCATTACCCTGTTGAAGAATTAGATTTTGTCCGGTGACACGTAAACTAGAGGGAATCATGATGTTGAAAAATTGAGTGATACTTTTGTCCTGATCCAACACAACGTGAGTGTCAGTGCACTAAAGACAGACCTGACGTGTCTCTTCCATACCCAGTGTTTAAGGCTTTGTGTATAATGTGTTCCTACAGACTAAACAATACTGAAAAAGTGTCAGTTATATTAAGGATTTTTAATTCATTTTTTGTTTACTTGTAATACATTTCTGAAAACAGGGTGGTGGTGGTCTATTGGGTAGGATCCTTGCCTCTGGACCAAGAGGTCATAGGTTCGAAACCTACCTTTGATCAGAAACCCAGCACCGGGTTCCTGAGCAAGACCCTTAACCCCAAGTTGCTCCAGGGAGACTGCCCCCTGCAGTTAGGGAATGGAAGTCGCTTTGGTTAAAAACGTCTGCTAAATGCTGTGAATGTAAATGCAAAAGCAACATATTGGTGGTCCAAGGGTGGGCACAAACTTGCATGTAGATTGTGTGTATACATACATACACTCACACACACACACACACACAAGGAAATTAGGCTGTATTTCTTGGCTGTTGAATTTCAAAACCAGTTTCTGTCAGCCAGTGACAGACTTCAATTTATGCATGCAATATAAAAGTCTATCTTCCAGAGTAACATAGAGAAAGCGTCTTACTTAATTCTGAAAGACTCCTGACCTGGAGACACAGCTAAACGTGCTCTGGCGGATACGTTTTTTCTCTGCTTAGAAGTTCTCTTTCCTCGGGCAGAAGTGTTTCTAATAGGACGGCATGACATCACAGAGGCAGCTGCATTTAAAGTACAGCACATAGCTTAACCAGATAAATGAGGCCAAGTTTACGATGATCTCATAGCTCCATCAACAGCACATTATCAACTCATTTACACATAGTATTGAGCCTGTTTGGCATGGAAACATGAAGACAACACAGGCCTAGCACTTGAGAAAATAGGTCTATTGGGATGACGCTTTCATCAGGAGTGACCTATGGATGTTACCTACACCTACTCAATTTTTCCTCATTTGAGGAATTCCTCATTTATTTCTGTAATGATGCTGTGAACAGCAAAGACAAAATAAATCAGATGTTTTCAATTTTAGTGGTTTTATTGTTTACTCATTCCACACAGGGGTAATATGTGTGAACCAGGATAAATGTAGAATTTTGTCATTATCACTAATTGACCTACATTGGCTACCCAGGGCTGCCCGAATTAAGTCACTAAGTCTTGCCTACAGAGTGAAATCTGAGTCTGGACCCAGCTACCTTACTCCTATCATTCAGGCTTACGTTCATACTCACTCCCTCCACAAGGAACATTGCCTGGCTCTGCCATCCGTACACACAAGGTAAACCCAGTCCAGACTGGTCTCATTCTGGCTCCTGGCTGGTGGAGTGAGCTGCTAAAGGCGACCAGAGCAGCAGAATCCCTCTTTATCTTCAAAACCCTCCTGAAGACTCATCTGTTCTGAGAGCATCTCCTCTCCTAATGCTGATCTATCTTCTTGCACTGCTCCTCCATAAAGATTTTAGTATTTAGAACTCTCCTCTGATTCACCCACTGTCCTGAAACTGGAGTGTTTCCTCGTATTGTAGGTGTCTTTGGATAAAAGCGTCTGCCAAATGAATGTATTGTAATGTAATGTAGTGCAATTATCCATCCATCATCGAAGCCATTCTAACCCATCTAATCATCCTAATCAACCCCCATAAGGCAAAGAGATGACATCACAGTTCATTATGGAGTTCATTACAGAGCAGACACACAAAGACAGTCACACCTAAGGACAGTCTAGCACCTCCAATTAGCTCGACAAGAATGTTGTTGGATTTTGGGAGGAAACAGAGGCACCTGGTGGAAATCTACATTGACATGGGGAGAACATTCAAACTCCACAAAGGCAGGATCCTTGATTGGGAACTGAACCTCTTGTTTTGACACTAGAAGTTCCAGCCAATCAAGAGCACTGGTATCATCAGCTTTCGGAAAAAAAAATGTTCAGTTTCTCAAGGTTTTATCTTTTGTAGGTACAGGTATTGAACTGAACAGCTTTGCCTTAGTTTTTAAGAACTGCTGACAATATTTCTCTTCATTTCCAAATAAAAAATATTGTTCTTTAAGGCACCATTTTAAAGGAAATGACAAAACATAAGAGAAATGATGCAGAGTTTATAGAACCTGAATAATGAAAAGAAAACAAATCTCTTAAACAAAATGGTAATAATGACCTTTGATGAACTTCTAGTAGTGTTTTACCATCCAACTGGTCTCATTGTGAGAGGAGTGTGTTGATTACAGCAGTGTTTTTATACTTTTCCTCATTAAATAAGATGTGATTCAGGTGATCACTAATCAGTCCCTCATAAAGCAGAATGAGGTGCTTGTGTAGGAATTTAACAGACACTGGCATGGAATGGTTTCACACTCACAGAGATGCTGATTTAAAAATAAATTGCAGCGATCTCTTATTTTTTCCCAGAGCTGAATTAACTGGGCATTGCTATTCCAGCAGAGGTATTAAGTTATGCAGTTTTGCAGGGGCAGTGCATACCTAGAGAACAGAGTACGACTAGGTTGTTATTTAACTATTTGATGTATTTGTGTGAATGTAGATGAGGTACGCCTTTGCGGATTGAAGCAGGTAGTAATACCTTTACAGTACAGAATATAACACTGGATAGACACCCACTCCCACAAACAGCCTCCTGTGTGGGCTGGACATGATCCTCATTGATACTCCAGGCCATCTTTCTGACATCCAGATGCCATCGTGTTCGGCTTGTTGATGTCATAAAAACCAAAGACGGGCGACGGCCAACAGTGAGGGAATTTCGCATATCAACTTGAATTCATGCTTCAATCAAGAAGGAAAAAAGCTGTTCTCAAGCTGTGCCTTGGATGAAAGTTAGAAACATACTGTATCTTCTTGCGGCTTATCTGAAGTCCAGAATTTGTTTTCAGCAGCTCTAGGATAAAAACATTTAGAGATAAATGAGCTAACACACTGCATACACAAAGCTGAAGTTGAATAACTGCCTTTCATTAAAAAAAAACGCATTTGTGTACAATTAAATTAAGCCCGGTTGTACATTATGTAGGCCAAACAGCCTGCTTCTGCTCGTTGTATGCACGGCTAGTCATTTCTCTTGAGCTGTGTATATTAACACTGCCACCTACATCTGAATGAGAAACAGCTTTGTGGATTTCATGCCAAAAATGCAGCTATTTTGAGGTCACATGAAGACACGTATGTACAAGCATCAAACAAACTGGTCACACTTCAAATGGTGCTCAACCTCATTCTATTACGACCCCAAAAATCTCTAAATCTGACTCGAAGTCTGACCTCAACTCAAAATCTGAACCTAAACCAAACTCTAACCAAATCCTAACTCTAATCTTGACATGGTTAAGAGACCCTGTGTACACCAAGCATTTGGAGAGTATTCTGATAAGATTTAAGCCATATGCGTTTATACTTGTTAAATAAATGTGTCCCCACACACTGGTTACTACGTTTGAAGTAAAATGCAAATCAGCTTATATACGAATCGTCTGTGGGTTCTATGCAATTCAAAAGAAAAACACCATCCTGAAAAGGCTGCTAAGAATAATTACCCACCTGTGTCATCTCCATCATGAACACTGTGTGTTTAAAAACCCAGCATGTTGTAGCGAGACAATGACAAACGACAAGCTGAGATAAAGTTTAACTACACTGGGGCTAAGGCATCCTGATTATTGCTTTTGCAATGTGTGGGAGTGTGTCTGTGTAAAATGTGCATGTCACTATTGTTTTATACACTACTGACCACACTTGATTCAAAATAAAAATTCAAACAAAAAAAAATGTTTGGAGAAAATGTAAAAATAATACATATAAATATTTTTATATGTATTTATATGTGGTGTATTTGGTTCTGCCCAGGGTTGACAATGAAAGGTTTGTAATCCAGCAGGGCTGTACCTGATACACTTTTATCTGATACATTTGAATCATTTTGGTACCATTGCTGTGCTCAGGACAGTCTATCTAAGTAATGCCTGGTCAGTGTTTTTTCTATGGTGGTCCCTTTTCCATGAATGGACAGGGCGGAAGATAAGCAAATGATAAATTGATAAACAGACGGGCGAAAAAATTGTAAGCTCACTAAGTGCACCTATACTGTAGGTGTTTCTGACAAAATGAGCCTAAAAAGTAGGCATCTCTTATGCAGTTTTAAGTCAAAAGGTCACTATATGACAAGCTGATAAAAAGTTGCATGGTACGTCCAGTCAGACACCAGTTAGAAGTTCACTGAACCACCAACGAGCCCGGAGGAGAACCTTTACATTTACAGCATTTATCAAGACACTTTGATCCAAAGCAACTTCCATTCCCCAACTACAGGGGGCAGTCTACCTGGAGCAACCTGGGGTTAAGGGTCTTGCTCAGGAACCCAGTGGTGGTGTGCTGAAGGTAGGATTCGTACCCATGACCTCTTGGTCCAGAGGTAAGTATCCTACCCACTAGGCTCCACCACCCCACATACAACACATAGGCAGTAGGCCACCACATTTCCAAAGCATGCCAGAACAGTGAGGCAAAAGCTGTACATAAGAATCCTCATTATTCCCTGACAGTGGGGAGTCTCCATAGGAAAATGATCTGTGATTCAGCATCCAAAACTTCAGCACAGGCTGGTAATGAGGGCTCATTTGCAGTTTCTCAGCTTAGAAAAGGGCTGAAGCAGAAAGAGTGTTTCAAATTATGCCCAATGAAGTGAGCAGGCCGCGAAAGAAGTGTTCCGTTACCCAACAGCTCTGAGGCTTATCACCAGTTCTCCTGAACACGAAGCCTTGAGCAAACGATCGCAGCTTTCGCTTTGCCGGGTTGTTTTAATGTGGCGTGATGTGGAGTAAATACTGTGGAAAAGTCCTGAAAGTTAAGAAACGCATGTCATATTGTAGCACGAGTCGAGATGACGGACTCACAGCAGCAGAGTGGAAAAATGTGCGAGGTGGTCTAAGAAATGTCTGAGAAAATGTCTCTGTAAAGACCCTGGGACACGTTTTACAGGAAGACGCTCAGTCAGGTCTCCTCTGAAGAGACTTGGCCTACCTGGTTGAACCTGCGAGTGAAGGCCACGACGTTCGGTGCCAGGATGTGTTTCTCTTTTTTGTTCCAGCCACAGCTAGCCAGCTCCTAATAGAGGAAACAAGAACAAAACATTATGGTAAGATCTGGTAAGAAGACTGGCTTTTCAAAAATGACAGGCTAGAGAATCTTGTCAGTCATTTTACACTACAAAAATAACTTAGCCAGCATTTAAGCAAATAAATAAAGAAAAATGTGAATAAATAAAGAAAAATGTGATCTTTAAATCATGGTCCACATTCATACGCACTGGGACTTAGATGCAATCAAAAACCCTAGACCACCTGCGGACAGGTTTGAAGAGCACTGCTTTCGGGCGTTTAAAACAAGTGACTGAAGTGTATACTCCACGAAGAGAAGCTGTTAAGCAACTCAGTTCGAGATTTAAGACTTGTGAAGTTTCAGCTCTGAGAAAAATTCTGAAAGCCAACTTTGATGTGGTCATTTAATATACCGTGTTTCGTTTCCGATCGTATATGTGTGACTGTCCTTTAAACATTGCTTTTTCCTGCATGAAGGACATGTACTTCTGTCCTTTGGGAGTTCTTGTAAGGCTCGTAACACGATCCTGGCAGGTTTTTAAGAGGGGCTTAATTTTATTTACAATGCAATGCCTGTAACTAAAAATGAACCTAAACTACACGTCTCTGCTAACGACTTAAAGACGTACGGTTGCAGACACTGGAGACTCGACTCAGGTTTGCCCCCCAGAGAACAGAAACTTGTCTCAGACTCACACCAGAGCTTTCAGACTAGATTCAAACTTGTAACCTGACATGTACTGGCCCCCCAAGAAATTCAAGACTCATTGGAACTTGTGAACACAGAAGACACATCTTACAGCGAGATAACGAGCCCTAAAACACCACTCAGTCTACCAAAGAATGATCAAAACAGAAGAAATGTCATGTTTTGGAATGGGTCAATGAGTCAAAGCCCAGATCTTGGACCAATACAAATGTAGTGGCTGGTGTGGAGTTCATACAAAAGCGTGGAGTTCATGCAAGTGCACCAGCATCAGCAATTCTGTAAGGAGGAATGAGCCCAAATTCCTCCAAATCAATGGGTGGGCTTGGTCATGAGTTACTGGAAATGCTGACTGAAGTCATTCCTCTTCAAGGGAGGAGTCACACCAGTAACCACAATCACATATACAGCTCTGGAAAAAAAAACAAGAGACCACTGCAATTTCTTTTGAAATCAGCATCTCTATGAGTATGACAACCATTCCATGCCAGTGTCTGTTAAATTCCTACACAAGCACCTCATTCTGATTAGTGATCACCTGAATCACATCTTATTTAATGAGGAAAAGTATAAAAACACTGCTGTAATCGACACTCTCCTCTCACAGTGAGACCAGTTGAATGGTAAAACACTACTAGAAGTTCATCAAAGGTAATTATTACCATTTTGTTTAAGAGTGAACGAAGATTTGTTTTCTTTGAATTATTCAAGTTCTGTACCCTCCGCATCATTTCTCTTATTTTGATGTTTTGTTGTTTCCTTTAAAATTATGCTTTAAAGAACAATATTTTTATTTGGCAATGAGGAGAAATATTGTCAGCAGTTTTTGAAAACTACAGCAAAGCTGTTCAGTTCAATACTTGCACCTATAAAAGATAAAACCTGAGAAACTGAACATTTTTGCAGTGCTCTCTTATTTTTTTTCCCAGAGCTGTATTTGCTCATAAAAGACATTGAATGTGGGATTTAATGCTGACTATGTTCAAAAATATGATTAACGTGAACAATGTGTAATCATGTGACCAACAAAAACATAATCCGTCAGCACATTTGACGCTATAAAATTCCATATGCGAAAAGCGACCCATGAAGAGAGAATCACGAATAAAAAAGGCTATAAAGGGGTATTTCTAGGTGTAATTCAAGAAAGCATGCAGATTTTAAGACCAGAATTTGTTTTATAATACTACAAACACAGACGTTCTGGAAACAGCCCAGTCTTTCTCGTATAACTGTAAATTTCACGATGAAACTGGTGATGCCTTGTGTTCATTTCAGCTTTGCTTCTGATCAAATCTCAGGTTCAACCTGCCACTTGCCAGGAATCCAAATCAAGCTGATTACTTCCACCGACACTCAAGCACCCAGGCTCTTTGAAATTTCAGACTCATTTCCATTAGTGGAGTTTATTTGATTAGCACTTGCTCATTAGGGCGCGGACACTAACGATTTGAAACTATGAACCATACTTTCGAACTGTCACAAAACATTACTGTGGCTTTTTCAATCTAGGGTCTCAGACAGAGTGTGAAACTGATAGACTGTCAGTCCTGTTAAACGCCTCAGCTGGAACATAGTGAAAAAAGGAAAATGCCTCGAGCTGGCAACAGCGTTCTCTCAGAGGCTCAATCACACAGACCTCTGTGAAGCTCCCTGTTATTGAGTTACTACTAATCTTGGGTGAAACGGACCGTAATAGACATCTTTATGATGAAAGCACACTGTTTGGTAAGCCAGAGTCTGTAGTCTCTTTATGTGTGTGAGATTACGAGTGCAGCTTTATGAGTACATACCTATGAGAGCAGCCATAAAAAATTTAATTAAAACTCCAAATGTCTGTTTTCTTGCTGTTTGCTTTCTCACTCTCTTATAAATAAATTAATGTTGGGCAACGAATAAAATGTTTAAATTGTGATTAATAGCACGGTTTTCCCCGAGTAATCGCGATTAATCGCATTGTTATATGCAAAATTCAATAATTACCGTTCAATAAAAATAATTAACGTTTAATAAACGTTAATACTTAACATTTAATAAAATGTTAAGTAAATAATATGTTAACGTGATAATGCATTAACATGCCCAGCCCCAATATATACACTACCGGTCAAAAGTTTTAGAACACCCCAATTTTTCTGTTTTTTTGTACTGAAATTCAAGCGGTTCAGTGTCTCATTGTTCATTCTGCAGAAAGTTCTTCCCAGCTCTGCTGCAGAAGTTCCCATAAGTTGCGGCGCTTATAGGCTGCTCTGCTTTCACTCTTCTGTCCAGTTCCTCCTAAAGCAGCTCGGTGGGGTTTAAGTCTGGACACT
>JBBPCX010000088.1:14001225-14012101 GCA_037974365.1 Hydrocynus forskahlii | reverse complement strand
TAGTAGCTTCACCCAAACATTGCACATATCTTAACAGAAACATTGCACTTAGTAAATTGCACTTAGTAATAATATTGTACAAAAGACAAATTAGCAAAAGCTACCCTGTGTATTGGTGTAATGGATGAGTGTGTGTGTCTGTCTGCACATGTGTGGTCATCAGCAAAGTCCTTGTTGTACAGTCTGACCGCGGTTGGAAGGAATGACCACAGTGTACTCATCTTCTGGTGGCTACTTCCAGCAGGATAATGCAACATGTCACAAAGCTCAAATCATCTCAAACTGGTTTCTTGAACATGACAATGAGTTCACTGTAGTCCAATGGCCTCCACAGTCATCAGATCTCAGCCCAATAGAGCACCTTTGGGATGTGGTGGAACGAGAGATTCGCATCATGGAGGTGCAGCTGACAAATCTGCAGCAACGGTGTGATGCTATCACGTCAATATGGACCAAAATCTCTGAGGAATGTTTCCAGCACCTTCTTGAATATATGCCACAAACAATTAAGGCAGTTCTGAATAAAAAAGTGGGTCCAACCCAGTACTAGCAAGGTGTACCTAATAAAGTGGCTGGTGAGTATATATACTCACATACACACATGGTAAAATTACTTGTGGATCTTGAAACAGTCCAATCATCTGACAACTATCATGGAGAAGCCTCCAAAGAGGCCAATCATTCTTTTCTGAAGAGGCTACTGCTGCCAGTGATAAGAAGATTCTACCAAGAAGTCCAACCAAACTGCATAAACAGCAAATGTATTGTGAGAAAACCACCAATCCACACTTCCCATTTTGCAGTTTTGCAAGTTCCCACAATATGTTAAATAATGTATTAGTCTTGTATTAATGTTTTAGTCTACTATTGTTGCATGTTTTATGCTTCTACCAAAGAAACTATTTGGCCATTGTTCAAGCACATTATTTTCTGTGTGTTTGTTGAGTTGCACTGGGCAGCGAGCCTACAATTGATTTTTTTTTTCCCCCAACATTTTTATTACCGATTGCTAATTGCTGACTTTCATCAGAAACGAAAAGCACACATTGACTATATAGAGGACAGAACTGACCACATCTGCTCCACTTCTCCCTTTTTGCCTTTTTAAATGTTACCACTAACTGGGAAAAGGTCTTTGGCTTGTCAACGTTTGAGTTTGCCTTCATTGTGTAAATGAGCATGAAGGAGGTTAACATGAAGGAGTATCGCTTTATGAAAAGTACTGAGGCTTTAAACCACCGTACCTTTGAGGTACGCTAGAATCATTTGAATAGCATCTGGCCTGCAATGATATTTTTAGTTAACTGAACTTCTAAAAATGTGTTAACAGAACAAACATCTGCTTCACATTCTGTCTGTATGTTTATACATATATATGCACTATATGTGCCAGGCTACTTACTTCCAGTGCAGGACAAACTTAATACTTCAGCAGGCCAAGACATTCTGGACGACGCCATGCTTCCAACTCTGTGGACCCAGTTTGGGGAAGAATCTTTTCTATTCCAGCATGACTGTGTCCCAGTGCACAAAGAGAGCTCCATAAAGACGTGGCTGGATGAGTTCAGTGTGGAAGAACTTGACTGGTCCACACAGAGTCCTGACCTCAACCCCATCCAGCACCTTTGGGATGAACTGGAATGGAGATTGTGATCCAGACCTTCTCATCCAACACCAGTGTCTGACCTCATAAATGCTCTACAGAGTGAATGGACACAAATGCTCACAGAAACTCCAAAATCTTGTGGAAAGCCTTCAAAGAAGAGGGGGAACCAACTCCATATTAAAGTCTATGTAAAGTCCTGTTGGTGTAAAGGTCAGAGGTCCCAACACTTTTATCCATACAGCATATATATATATATATATATATTACACCTTTATATTTATTTTTTAGTGCTGTACAACACTCTTTTTCTGTTTTTATTTAGAGTTTCAAATGCTCCTAATGATTTTTCACTGGAAAAATCCTATGACGTCATAAAGTAAAGGTGACTTTTCTAATGATTTGGAAATGGAGACTGGATGTATGATTAAAAGTGTGAGCAAAGTTAATCAAAGCCACAACCCAGGTTCAAACACATGGTAGCACTTGTGATTCCACAAACACAGGCTGCAAAAACAGAGGTATGTATATCAACAAGACAGTGGAAATATCTGGACTAGGGAGGAGACAAAAACAGAACACAGGTGAATGAGATATTAAGAAGGCGGAGCTAAGACGAGGCATAAACCAAAAACAAAACTCACATGGACCAGGGACACATGGCAGACATAAGCAAAAACAGAGTCAAGCCACAAGATCTGGGGAAGTGTGTTTCATTTCCACAGTGACTGAAACATCCTCTCAGTAGATGCTTTATTGGCCACTCTGGGTCTCAGAACTAGAATGATTAAATGTCCTCTATGAAGACTGAGGAGACATTGCAGGGGACATTAATAAAATGCCATTTGGAAATAGAATGTGAGGCAATAACAATAGAAGGCAATAAAAGTGTAAGCAGGGTGCACTGGTCAAGGTTAGAGTGTCGTCACTTTAGCATATAGTGCTAGTAAATCAATTCATAGTATGCATGAAATACATTTTAAAATGTATCAGTATTATAATACCAATTCATTAGTATTTTTGTTTATTTGCTTACTGAAAATTGGGTTCAGTTGGGTTCCTCAGGGAACAGTGGATGGGTCTTCAAGAGCTGAAACCATTCAACTGAAATGTTCTTTCCGGGGCCAAAAGTGGATCTTCTGTGGCTTCACTCCAAAGAACCTATTAAGTAAATGTGATCTAATGCATCAAACTGAAGAACTTCTACCACATTTTTGAAATCACGATCATGATCTTAGAACAAAGCGAAGACTAAAGCAGGGAGAAAAATCCTTGCCACATGACATTCAGCAGCCACAGAAATTCTCATCTTCTGTCCTAGAAAGTCCTGATTAACATACTCAGACAGCTTAAACTGTCTCAAAATATACATGTTAAAATGTATCAGTATTATACTATCAGTGCATTAGTGTTTTAGTTTACTTGCTTATTGAAAACAAGCTTCATTAACTTAACCAGAACCTCAAATTTGCCATTTCCAATTGAGGCAATGCCAAAGAGGAACCACCTTTGGGTTCCTCACAGAACAGTGGATGGGTCTTCAAGAGCTTCATCTGATAACCATTAAACTGAAACGTTCTTTCAGGAACCAAAATTGATTCTTCACTCCAAATAATCTATTTCAGAACCTGTGTTTATCTAATGCATTGAACTGAAGATCTTCTACCACATTTTAATAAGCATTTTTGAAATCATGATCCTGATCTTAGAACAAAGAGAAGACTAAAGCAGGGAGAAAAATCCTTGCCACATGACATCCAGCAGCCGCAGAAATTCTCATCTTCTGTCCTGGAATGTCCTGATTAACATACTCAGATGGCATCAAATATTCAGTAGGTATGTTGAGCCGTTCCAGAGGTCAAGCCTTTCCTCTGACAAATAACCCATATTTTACATGAACAAGTTGCGCTGACACAGTGATTTGCATTTCTCTGGTTGTGTCTGTAGGCTCCAGCTTTGAATTAGCAGAAAGCACATCCATCCATCAAGGCTGTGCACAGAAAGCTTCATTCTAACACTTGTTGTGGGGTGAGGTGTATAACACATGTGCTCATATGCACTTTTATCTTCATACAGTGCCTTGCAAAAGTATTCACCCCCCCCACCCCCCCACCCCCCCAGGGCATGCTCTCTTCAAGTTGGATGGACACCGTTTGTGTACAGCAATCTTTAAATCATCCCAGAGATTCTCAATTGAATTGAGGTCTGGACTTTGACTGGGCCTTTGCAGGACACTTACCTGTTTCTCTTTAAACCACTGGTGTGTTGCTTTAGCAGTGTGTTTAGGGTCGTTGTCCTTCTGGAAGGTGAACCACTCTTAAATCTCTGGAAGACTCAAACAGATTTCCCTCAAGAACTTCTCTATATTTTGCGGCCTCCAGCTTTCCTTCAGTTCTGACCAGTTTCCCACTCCCTGTCAATGAAAAGCACCCCCACTGCATGATGCCTCTAAGATGCTTCACTGTGGGATGGTGTTCTCAGCATGATGAGAGGTGTTAGGTTTGTGCCAGACACAGTGTTGTCACTGATGGCCAAAAAGTTCTATTTTAGTCTCTTCTGACCACAACACTTTCTTCAACATGTTTGGGGAGTCTCCAATACACCTTCTGGTGAATTTCAAACGGTCTGCCTCATTTTCTTGGCCAGTCTTCCATGAAGCCCAGCTCTGTGCAGTGTGGGGCTTATAGTGGTCCTCTGGACAGAAACGCCCATCTCTGCAGTGAAGCCGCCCGGTTCCTTCAGGGTTATCTTTGGCCTCTTGGTTGCTGCTCTGATTAATGCCCTCCTTTCCCGGTCTGTGTTTGCTATGGCGCCATAATCTTTCCATTTTCTAATAATAGATTTAATGGTGCTCCTTGGGATGTTCAGGGTTTGTGATTTTTTTTATAACCCAACCCTGATCTGTATTTCTCACAACTTTGTCTCTGACCTGTGTGGAGAGTTCTTCAGTCTTCATGCTGTCACTTGCTTGTCAGGAGCCCTTACTTAGTGGTGTTACTCCGGTGTTGACTCTGAGGGTTCTCAGAACAAGTGTATATATACTGAGGAGGATCTTATTTAACGAATTAAGTGACTTTTGAAAGTAGTGGTTGGGGCTTCAAAGCAAAGGGAGTGAAAATATACGCACGCACCACTTTTCAGTTTTACATTTTTTGGAATTATTTAAACCAAGTTTTTTTCCCCCTTTTAACTTAATTAATCTATAATTTGTTTTCTAGGTCCATCACAAAATCAAATGAAAAGGTTGTAAGGTAACAAAATAGAGAGAAGGCCAAGGGGGTGAATACTTTTGCAAGGCACAGTACATTCTGAGTATTTGTATAAAATCTTACACTTGCTTGTGGAGATAGAATGGAGATACTAACCACTATACTCTCACTACAGGTCCATGCACAACCATGAAATAGATTAGTATGGATTTGATGGGCAATAATCAAACGTACATTTGACCAGAAAAGGCATGTTTGGAGTCTAAACAACTTTTTCATCACTAAAACAATGAGGCTAATGTTGCTAACACTAGAATTTAATAGTCACCCAAGTCTTACCCAATAGTACACAACCACCCCCCCCCCAAAAAAAAAAACAGAACTCTCAACCTGCTGAAACCACATCCAGTTTATCATGAAGGTGGTGCAGACAGTGTGATTTAGGACTCGGCGTGACTTACTGTGCCCTAAAAATGAACAAAACTTCTCAGCTATAGACGACCACCTCAAACAACAGGGCTGGTGAGTATTTATGTACAAAACTAATTCTGGATCAGCGCTCCCACTCTTCACTGCAATCTAATTATATATTTTATATAAATTATATACCCTAAGTTATATTATTATTGTGCCAAAAGTGGGATCATTTCATGTTTTACCTATTTTAGCTAATGCTGTGATTTGTGTTTAAATGAATGAGAACATGAGAACAATGAGAACAACAACAACAACAACACAACAACAATAACAATAATAATGATGATAATAATAATAATAATAATAATAATAATAATAGATACCTTGCTGTCAACATCATTTATAGCCATGCACATCTAAAACCAATTCTGGCCAATATTTCTAAAACTGTCAAAATATAGCTACCAACTTATATACTGATGCGACTCTAATGTTATGCTTTAGTAAAGTATTTGCCACACACAAGGTCTCATATGTCTCGGTTCCAACAGAATTGGATTAAAAAAGTTGCAATTTATATAGAGTAGGTGGGCAAAAGACATGAGGACATATGGTGTACCACCTTCAACTTAATTTTGAAGTTAATTTTACCATTGCCCCAATGAGACCATTTTTAAATGGTCTCTTTAGCGGCAGCTGCTGGTCTGGTGGTTAGGGAGTTGCCCCTGTGATCAGAAGGTTGTGGGTTCAAATCCCAGGACTGCTAGTGGCACAACTGAGGTACCGTCCCCACACACTGCTCCCCGGGCACTGTGTTCCTGGCTGCCCGCTGCTTCACTTGGTGAATGGGTTAAAATACATAGGAAGAATTGATACACCATCATGGATATGTGTGGTAAAACTGTAGTATCATCCATTATCCTTAACCAGGGTCACAGGGGGTGCTGGGACGTGTCACCGAGGTCAAAAGGTGAAAGTCGGAGAAACACAAACAATGGTTTAAATATTATCAAAATCCTGAACGATGGAGAATGCATGCAAAGATCCAAAGATCCATAGCTTGTAAGAATATGCATAATTCATAGCATGAAATCCAACGTGGGCTTCCACATGATTGCATGCAATTTAAAAATAAATAAAATAAATAAAATTGTCATATTATAATGTATAAATCAAGTGTTTCAGAGATTTTATTGATCGATGATTCCACCGAGACCGGCGGTGAGGAAAGAGGAGCTTCTCATTAATGCAGCTCACTCGCATTCAGACTGACCTCTCCTCTTCAGTCTTTAGCCTTTTAGCTGACGGGAGCGGGGGAAAAAAGAAAGAAAGAAATAAATAAAGGGCATTTCCGTGCTATTAGAGTGATTGCATTTTGTGGTGTTGACATTTTGAAAACAAATCTCAGATTCATGAGCTATCACCTTGAGGGTTCGCCAGAGGCTATTAAGTTTGACTGACTGAGCTTGATGCAGGCCTTTGAAATATAGTTCTGCAATCTGGCCAAGATATGGAGGCCTATCAGCGCTTCATCACGCTGGAAGATTTACAGCCGCACAAGTGGATTCGCTAATGAGCTCCGGTTTACCCGAGCCAACAAGTGTCTGTGGCTTCGCGTGTGTGTGTGTGTACACACACAGAGACACTTCTCATTAATTTAATTTCCAAATGTGTTTTATATGCGACATTAAACCTTAGCCACATGTCTTCCACACGTTTAATCCACATCCTACACTTGTTCTTCTGCATATTTGGATTCAGAAATTGATCAGGTGTTACATTTCTCTTCAGATTCTTGAAATTTTAGGATCTGTGTCTGTGTAAATGTTTAAGTGTTCCAGAAGTGTCTAGTCACAGTTCAGAAGGGCGTTAGGGGCGGGGTGGCAAATGTACACTATATGAACAAAAGTATTGGGACACCTGACCATTGCACCAAGAGAGACTTTAATGACATTGTTTTCAAATCCATAGACTTTAATATGGAGTCGGTCCCCCTTTGCTATAGGGGGCTTCCACTCTTCTTGGAAGGCTTTCCATCAACCCCTTGCACCATTGGTGTTGGCCCTCTGAACTGTCCGTTTGAGAAACTCCTGCTCCACAGTGTTGTTAAAGGGCATTTTAAAACAGCCAAGAACCACATGGTCTTGCCAAATCATCTGAGAGTGCAGCAGAGAAGAGGAAAAATCCCAGAAGGAGCACAAGCGGAGAAGACACAATGCTTATAGAGCTTGATGAGATGGAAAGTGATTGCCCACAGATGGTGGAGATAAATGGCAGCTGCTGACAAAGGCTTAAACACGAGATACTAGATATGAGCACTGCAGACACAAGGCTATGTGAAACCCACATAAATAAAAAAAAATGCTGATAATATTAAAATAGAGGGGTGGTCTGATGTTCCTGACTTCCTTCTTTTGCAGAATCTCACATAACATTCATACGGAATCTTTCCAAACAGAAGACAAAACCTATTTCTGTAAAGAAAGAAAAAAATCTGTCATGTTGCAGGGATGATGACTCACGGATTCTCTTTCTTGCCAGAGGGTGACAAAGTACATTTATTTCCTTTATCAAAAAGACAATAGCAGTGTAAAATAAGGTTATTCTGGAGAGATGGACTGATCTGGGTCCTCCATGAAAACAAACACAAAATGCATTTAATACATTTGCACACCCTCATACCTCCTGTTATGACTAGGAACTACAATAGCCTTCAAAAGTTTGGGATTAATGTTTTGTGTAATATATAAACTCATATAATCGTAATAAAGGCTTGTTTTAATAAGTCACGAAAAGTTTCTGCACATGTCCTGTGGACAAATACTGACCTTCAGGAAACAGAGTGTATCACAAATCTTCAAAATCATATTTCAGAGGTCAAGGCCAAATCTCAAGTCAGAGAACTGGAACAAGGAATCTTTTCACAATTACAGGATATCATTTATAATTTTTATTCTTGCTCATAGATTTGTCAAATGTCAAAGCATTAAAACATTGAATCAAATAACAAAATTGTCATTTTTAAGTCTAAATTGGATTTTAAAATGATTTATTTGGGCGGTCATTCCAAACTTTTGAATCTTAGTGCATATAAATGATCAACTATGGAAACTGAAAGAAAAATAATAAAAAAAGGACAGAAACCTGAGATCAGAAACAAAGAATGAGTATATCTTGTCCATACATTGGCTAAATGGAAAGCACTGAAACTTCATAGTCTTCAAATTTTTATAATTAGTTATAATTATTTATGAGTAGGAAAAAGAGAAACTTTTAAAAGTAATCAAAATGTACATTGCTGTACAGTAATCAACATGTATCTGGAGTCCAACTCTGGAGGCTATGCCTTTAAAAACAGGTGCCAAAATGGGTTCTAGGGGACAGTGCCATTGGAGGCCAATGGCAGGACAGTATGAATGGGGGGGCTGTTATTTGAGAGAAACATACTTTGAACTACCATCAATTTGAGTGGTGCTACCAGCAATGGTGTGGTAGATCATTATCTATGCATACACCAAAAATCAAACGAAAACTTCACTCCCCTTGGCTGCGGTTACTCTCTTACCATTTGTTTTCAGAGGTGAGGGTGATCCATGGCACAAAATCAAATGAGAAACACTTTGTTTGCTAGCCAGACTAATGATGCTTTTCCACTGGGCACGAGGAACCATGCTGTACCGTGAGCAAACATCTTTCCATTACAAATAAGACTCGAACACGAGATGCTCGGCGGCAGGGCTGAAAATGGGCCGCAGCCAAGCTGACTGCTTCACTGCTTTCTGATTGGTCGAAATGTAATCTCAACTTGGAAAGTGGCCATTGTTTTTTTACTGCCCATGCCAAAAAAAAACAACAATGGAGTGTCAGGATGAATGGCCAACAGATTCCCACCTGGCATCCGTGCTCTCACACACATGAAGTTCCAGCTCGACTTCTGTTTGGGCTGAAGATAAATTTCAGTGTTAGTTTTCTATGACGCCAACAAATTTATCTGCAACGCTGTGAGAAACGCAAAGGTGATCTAGGACGTCACTAACAAGTTCTCTGGGTTCAGTTCTCAACACACGGATAAAGAACGCCGAGAAAACATTTACAAAACTCAAACAAGACTATAAATAATAAAAGACCCCAATAACAAAAGCAGCTCTGACAGAAAAACTTCCCGCCGGTTCGACTCCATGGACGCGGTTCTGAGACAATGACCGGCCATAAACTGTGGGGAGAGAGTTGAGCTGCTGATGCATCAGAACCTCCACTACTGGGCTGAGATACACTGGACAATCAAAGGGTGCTGCAAGTTCTATACCATTGCAGTACAGTTCAGGTACAGCACGGTTCTCGTATGCCTGCCGAAAAGTTAGAAAGCTAATTTAGCCCGAAAGCTTGGATTCTAATGGGTTTAACAGCCAATAGAGTCTGCCATACTGTTTCAAACCAGATCCAACCCCTTCCCTCTTGCCTTCAGTTTAGGAAATGAGTGAAATATAGTAATCTGAGTATGCAGTGTTTAAACTGCCCGAATGACCAAGCTGAAAAGTGACTGTACCTCATGCATTGTAAAATCAAGTGGTTCACCCACCCAGGCATTTTACCCAACCAACGCCATCAACCCTGTGATCTTCTCCCTGCTTTGACTTGCGAAAATGGTCCACTATCTGATGAGTTGATTCGGGAGTGTTTAATGAAGTAAAACGCAGAACTCTTCGGAGCCGTGACCCACCAGGACCACAGTCTGAACCATGTTCTGTACATAAATGCCTCTCAAGTGCTCCACACTGGGCAAAATGATCAAGAGGTAGTTGGTGAGCACTAAATCATAATGACATTACTATTTTAACTAATTAACCATTTTAACTGTTCTGTACTTTAACAATGATACAACTTTTAACTCAATGCATGTTTGGGGATGGAGAAATAATCCAACTTTTAGAGGTCAGATTTCATAAGAAATATGACTTTAGACATTGCATTTTTTTTTTCAATTACACCAATGGTACTTTATACATACAAGAAATATTTTGAACACAAGCATCTCTTCAGTTATTATTAAGGAAGGTCTATATGTTGATTTTGAGCAAATAATTGTAGACCAAACCGTGGAGAGATTCTTCAAATACGCACTTAGGTAATCTCACTTTTTAAAAAATGAATTTACTAGAAGGAACAAATCTAAGATGTCAACTATTACAATCAGTGTACCACTATAAGTCCTGCTCAAGAAATTGTACATATTCCAGTTACAGCTATCAGTGCCACACCACCGGAGTTTGGACAGCTGGGTAATTGCCAGGGGGACGGAGTGAAGTGCGAGTGAAGTAATCCTCATGCACGAATGACTGTAATCCTCCATTCAAAAAAACAATCACTGTAGCTTTTCTGACTGAAAAGCAAAGGTCAGCTGGGAGGACGTTCGGCATTCTGTACGCTGTGGTCTTAGAAGGCTGTTAGTGTTCGCAGACGTTCGTTTGCAGACATGTGGCTGATGTAAGAATGTAGAAATTTTCAGATCAGTTGGAAGTATCAGAATGAATGCTGCCTGCTGCTTCCACAGGGGAGGTCACTGAGGTTGGGGTGGAGGTTTCATGCCATCCGCTATTACCCTGCAAAGAAAGAGGGGAGAGAGAGGCAGAGACACAGAGCGAGACAG
>JBBPCX010000088.1:13982381-14001125 GCA_037974365.1 Hydrocynus forskahlii | reverse complement strand
CAGTGTCTCCCCCCACGTTAAAAATGTTTCTGATTCCCCTGTTCAGATGTCATGTTCACTGCTGCTGGATGCTGCTTTTCACATTTTATCATCACGAGATCTCGTCCCACCCCTAATACTTATATTCTCAGAAAATAACTTTGTGATGCAAAGTAACATCATCCTCCTGCCCTCCATACCCCGTATGACAGACCGGTACATTCCAGTTGATTCTATATCCTTGCTACATCACAGTTTGATTGGTGGTGGGCGCTATTGTTCCGACTTTCCATTCCACTCTACTCCTTATGTTTCTCGATGCCACAAGTCGTCCAACTACAAATCCCCCATGACCTAAATAAGCCAACAGAGTAAGAGAGTGAGAGAGAGAGAGAGAGAGAGAGAGAGTGAGTGAGAGAGAGAGATAGAGAGCGAGAGACAGAGAGAGTGTGAGAGAGAGAGAGAGAGAGAGACACTACTCTTTGAAGCTGCATGAAGATGGCACTTCGCCTCCGTGCCCTCGGGCCAAACAGCTTTGCTTGACTAAACCCAAAGCGACACCTTACTACGCAAGCGCCCCCGACCGCTCTCGCTCACTTTCACACATCACTCTGCTGGGTACCTTCCCTGCTCCTTTTTTATCACAGATGAAAAGCAGACTGGTTAGATTCCCTCTCGGTGGGCCCTCAACGTGAATCCATGTAAGAGTGACAACATACTTGCTTTTAAATGACCGAGCACAGGGTGCAGGGTTTGTAGACCATCTGGATTTATCAGCGAGATGCAGTGCTGACATAAAAACTGGTGGTGTCCCACAGTGGGATGCCATTTTTATGCCATTTTTGCCCCATAAACAGTAATATAGTCTCCTGGATTGTTCATGCTCATCATGTTCATTGTTGACCTATTGGTAGCCATAGCTATTAATCCTTCAGATAAACAAAACGTAGGTGTGTGAACGCTGCGTGCATTCGTTGGTTAACTGCCAGTATGTTGTCAGGCATGAGCAGAGATAAGCCACAGAGTGGCTTTTTGTGCATGATTTGAATGATCATTTGAAGTATTTTCATTTTGTGATAAATGTGTGAGGATGAATATTAACGTGAGGATCTCTAGAATGGAGGGGCGTGGTAGAAAGCTTGACATTAATATTTAGTTACACACTTTTAATGAATTAATCATAAACAAGGAGTGTGTCCGAAATCGTGCACTTATGTGAGTGCATAGTGCGCACTGAGCACTTCCCTCTGCAGTGCACACTGCTGTGGGTAAGTGTTGTCCGAAATGGAACACTAACGTTTTGCACTTAGCGGAAGTGAGAGACGAACATTTGCTCGCAATTCTCCAGCCCATTCATACAGACCAGTTGCCTCTGCTTAGGCTTGTATTTCACTGTTGGCCGACATTATTCAACTCTGAAAACTTGTCGAAAGTCCCTCCCCTTCTGGTACGTGGTCAAAATGGCGTCCGTTTATTGCGAGTAGCGTCCATCGTTCCGCACTGTGTTTTTTGGCCATTATTAGTGCACCATCCGGGAACTTTCAGTGCACTGAGTTTTAGCTTGGTTGTCAGTGTGAACACACTATGCACTAAAAGTGTGCATGTGCGCGATTTCGGGCACACCCAGGGTGTCACATCTGTGCCGTCTCGGTCATGCACATGTTCAGACAGTAGTTTGGTTTGGAAGAACACTGGTATGGAGGACAAGCTACCATTTATTGACCATTCTGCTGCTTCAGAACCCACACATGGATGCTTTCTTTACAGGTGGTGAAAGGTAAGGTTAGACTTCCATGGACAGACCTGCATATGCTTTAAAAAATGCTCTTTACTCCTTTAAGACTTCAGATATAAATAGGTGAACCGCTGCCCTCTAAATTCCCTCTTGTTGCTCTCATCTCACAAATATTACATTAGCATTATTATCACATAATTATGTAAGCTCCACTCAAATCCTTGTAGTATATAAGCAAAAGAATGAATGAACGAATGTGTATGTATATGTAATTTAAACACCCCCTTGCTTTCTCACACACAGAGAGAGAGAGAGAGAGAGAGAGAGAGAGAGAGAGAGAGAGAGAGAGAGAGAGACAGCACACTGTGGTCCCTTTTTCCCTGCACATACATTACAAGAACACGCTATCTGGAAGGCTTCTTCCTTTTCCTCAATGCAGCCGCCTCAACAGATAAATGAATCTTTTAACATTGCAGCTTCAGATTGACTCCATTATAAAGCGTGTCTTATCGGCCCTCATCTGGCACAACACTACTCACATCTGAACAAAGCCGCAGGCAATTCCAGTTTCATATTTCATTAAATTGATAAGGAAATGGACTGCAAATTTGCTCTGGGTGTGTTTGTGTATGTGTGTGAGAGAGAGAGAGAGAGAGAGAGAGAGAGAGAGAGGAGTGGTGGTGTGAGAGGGAGGGGGGTGTGTGAGGTGGGGGATGGTGGAGGGGGTGGGGAGGTTGGGGTCTCACAGCAGCCCCCAACACCAGAGATGGAGATATATACCAGCGAAAGCCTGCCATGTCGCTGCCTTATTAGATGCGTTTCAGAAATGAAATGTGTTTGCTTTCTCCCCTTTGCAAATGACTGTATGCGTGTGTGCGTGAGAGAGATGGAATATTAATACGAAACTCCACATTTATCTTCTTTTTTTTTTCACAGGACTGCCATCAACTCTCCCCAGCTTAATCTCCGCTGTCGTCTTCGCGCGGGCTCATGGAGGGAGGCGGTTTGATCAGGCTGGCGGCTTCCTGAATGGCTTTGGGAGGCCTGCTACAGCGAGATTATCCCAGTTTCAAGGCCACGAAAAGAATGTGAAAATAAGAGTGTGTGTACATGTGTGTGTTAAAATATTGATGCTATGGCATGCTACAAAATCCCTCTTTAAACTTATCACTGCTCTTGGTTTATTTCGAATTGTTTCTAGTTCTTGTAAATATATATCAGTATTTTTTTATTAAATCGAGGTGATTAATTTAAAATATTTAACATTTTTAAATTGTTGAAGTCAGTATGGACCTTTTCTTTACCTCGTTAGTGCTTGTATTTGGTCATATTAAGCACAATCAGTTGACATATATAATTAAAAAAAAAAATTCTTGTTTCTCCTTAAAGGGGACTTATTATGCAAAACTCACTTTAGTTATAACAGGTCTATGGCATGTTCATGAAGTTCTTTGCACAAAATCTCTCTCACATAAAGAGATCTCACCAGCTCTATACCTGACAGTTTCAGTCTCTTTCAAAATGAGCCGTTTAAGGGCTCTGTCACTTTTATGCAAATAAGCTTACGCTATGCGTTTACCACACGTGAAAATGTCAGAAAACAGAGGCGCTATCCAGCCCTATATGCTGGACCCCGAGTTGGACCCAGAGCGAGATGAGCACAACACTTCATGAGTGACTTGCCTTTGCCTGCAGCCGTAGTGCTCGGCATCTTATACATGCTCATAAAATCAGCAGACAAAAAAGGCAGATCTTCAACTAATCTAGTGGGTGGGGCTCGACAGATGAGGGGCGGTTCTACGCAAATTTCCTCATCCTGACGTCATAATAGGGGAGCGTCCAAATGGCTCATAGAAGCACATGATTCCTGACACCAAAATCTTTCAACTGACTCACAGAAAACTGATGGATGTTTTTTTCTTGCGCTTGGAGTGTTCATAGGAGCAGTAGAGACTCAAATAGAAATACAAAAGGATGCAAAAAGTGAGTTTTGCATAAGATGTCCCCTTTAATCTTCAACTGAAATGTAATGACTTTTGCACACTTTTAAACATGCCATCTAACATTTGACTGTCATTTTGTACATGGGCCAGTGAAAAGTTAAATTCACCTCACTGGATTTATGCTCTCCTTTTCACTTTCAGTGTTTGAGACGACTGTAAAAGAATTGCTCTTTGTTTCAGCTGGTTTATAGAAGTCAAGGTTGGCTATTCTTCGAATTCTTTTGAAGTTTTTACCAAGCTGTGAGGAGTGTGATCTGATAAAGAGAGACAGGCCGGCCTGCTACCAAGTGCTTCACCTCACCCATGTCTTAGAAAATACATGTTTAAATCAACATCTAAATGAGAATCATGTTTTATAGACTAAACAGCACAAAATATTATAAAACCTCATTTTTAAATGATCATCTATTATACATATTCTGTTCGTTCCTGCAAAAATTTCCAGCGGGTCATTACAGAATCTCCTGGGCCTGCAAATCCTTTCCACAGTTCAATCAAATCCGATGAAAATCCTAGCTCTAACTTTCTATACGTGCAAGCTACATAAATAAGTTAGCACCAGGCTGACACTATTTTTTTCCCCAACATAGTTTCATATTGATTAAAAAAGGTTGAAATTATAAAACATAAACGTTAGTTAATTTGCAAAGAAAAAAACAGTAACTCAAACAGTGCCATAGTAACATTTTGAATCAAACACTGTGATGCTACACTTATTACCTCCATAGAAACCAAAATAAGAAAAGATTAGATAAACCTTTATTAGACCCACAAGTGGGAAATTATGCTTTCCTTGCTGTTACTGTAGTTTCTGCACTTTGGGCCTAACATACTCAGCATTTTCCTTTTTGCTTTATTTTTATGTACAACACTGGCGCACAAATAAACGAGCAGTTTATGGGTAGTGTGCAAGGAAACTTTTTCTCTGCCTTTTAAAAGCAGGCGTAAGTTAATTAGGTAAAGATCTGAAGGCATGTTGCTGAGAGGCTCCAGTTGTTAATGATGGTTAAAGTAGTTGGATGGTGGCACAGGCCTCAAAGAAAAACTGGGAGAATATTCACCAACAGAACACCATTTCAGAAGCCCCAAATATGTGCTCAGCATTCTGGTTTCTGTTTCCCAAATTCCAGTTTTTTAGCTGAAGATGAAAGACACCATTGTAGTGTCCTGAGCTTGTTACTGCACTATGGCCCCCCTTTGAGATGCATTATGAGCTCATTTTGTTGTTGCATCAAGGCACACAAGGCTGTGCTCAAATGCACATCTGGCCCTCTGTTTTCTTTTTTATATGGAGCATAGCTGGACCAAGAACCATACATCCCTTATCTGATATGCCTATACCTAACTGGGGTGGTAGTAGCCTGGTGGGTAAAACACTTGCCTGTGGCAGAAAGTGTTACATTAATATTTAGTAACACACTTTTAATTAAATAAGCATAAACAGGGATGCTTGATCACCAACCAGGACATAATTATAGTCAATTCCTGGTCTGCAAAGTTTAGCTGTTGATTACCGTTGGTTTTTTTTCCACTGTAAGAATAGACTTCCGGAACAGACTGCTGGTAGAAATGTTTTTAGAACATGCTGTTCATGAAGCTAATTATCCAGTTTTACATAGTTACTCACAGAGCCGTGGAACGAGGATTCTTGGTGGGAACTTCCTCTCTGTGTGGAACGTTCTCAGAGTAAAGCGCGTGGTTCACCAGTTCCTTCGTGTTTCTCCGCAATTGGGCTCATCCGCCATGCTACATGTGGGCTTCAACTTCCTTCTCCTGCATTCTATTCCTGACAGATTGTCTGGGTCCGAAGTGAGCCCAGTGGATCTCGGTCTGGGATACCATAACCCAGCAGGCGGTCGAGATCGTGAATCTCAAGCAGGTCCACGTGGACCGTCCTGCTGAGCCGGCACCCCAGCCGGTGGTCCTACCCGCTCCTATCCCCCTCCAACCTCCTATTCTGCCCAAAATAGCGCTACCAGACAAGTGGGACGGGGTCAGTGGGAAATGTGAAGTTTTCCTAACCCATTTGTCTCTTCTGTTCGAGTTTCAGCCCAGCCGCTACCCCACGGAGCGAAGCCAGATTGTCCTCCTCACCTCCCTTCTCGCGGGGCAGGCAGTGCTGTGGCGCACTCCTATGAGAGCTTTACCCAGCAGCTCAAGGCCGCGTTCCAGCACCCTGAGAGTGAGGGGGTGGTGGATTCCCGGCTCCATCACCTTTGTCAGGGCGAGTGGAGTGTGAGTAAATACACCTCAGAGTTCCGGACCCTCGCGGTCCAGACCCAATGGAGTGACGCAGCCCTCCGCACAGCCTATTATGAGGGGCTCTCCACCCGCCTGAAGAACGAGCTGGCGGGCCAGGAACTCCCTTCCACCTTGGAAAGTCTCATCGAACTGGCGCACCGTATCGACCAGCGACTCTCCTCACTTCCCAGACCAGCACCCCGTACCAGAGTCTTCGATTCCGCCCTAGCCTCAGCTGCCCCGGCTCGAGCCTCCCCACCACCCACCTCAGAAGCCCACTCGTCGGGAGCCAGGGAACCCATGCAGTTAGGACGCACCTTCCTGTCTGTGGCGGAGAGGGAGCGTCACTATCGCGAGGGCCTCTGCGCCTATTGCGCCTCCCCCGACCACCATCGCGCCACATGCCCTCTCCACGCCCTCTCCGCGCTCACCACACCCACCACCGGACCCTTCACCCTTACTCCAGCCGCGATTCAAGCCTTCAGAGATCTTTGCCATTGTTTCACCTCCACTCCCATCCTTCTCTCTCACCCGGACCACGCTAAACCATTTGTTGTCGAGGTGGATGCCTACGATGTGGGCGTAGGAGCCGTTCTCTCGCAGCGAGGTCCAGACCAGAAACTGCATCCATGTGGTTTCTTCTCTAGAAAATTCACCCCCACCGAGCAGCGTTATGGGGTAGGGGACCGGGAGCTGCTCGCCATCAAGTGGGCTCTAGAGGAATGGCGTCACTGGCTCCAGGGCGGCAGTGATCCATTCATGGTCTGGACGGACCACCAGAACCTGATCACGGCTGTCCGTGCCCTTCGGTCTCCGCTCCGAGGTCCTCCAGTGGGCCCAATCCTCCGTACTGGCCGGTCACCCCGGCCCCCAAAGAACCCTCACTCTCCTGAAGCACGCCTTCTGGTGGGGCACTGTTAACCAGGATACCAAGGCATTCGTCCAGGCATGCGATACCTGCGCACGCTCCAAAACCAGTACCACTCCTGCTCCAGGCAAATTCCACCCCTTGCCAGTCCCACACCGGCCCTGGTCACATTTCGCCCTCGATTTTGTCACTGGACTCCCTGAATCGAGGCAAGAACACCATACTCACCATAGTGGATCGCTTCTCCAAGGCCGTGCACCTGGTAGCACTCGCCGGACTCCCCTCGGCCAAAACCACAGCCGAACTGGTCCTCGAGCACATAGTCTGGTTACATGGGTTCCCCAAGGACATCGTCTCAGACAGAGGGCCTCAGTTCACGGCCCGATTCTGGAGAGCCTTATGCCGTCTGGTCAACGTCACCACCAGCCTCACATCCGGATACCACCCCCAGACCAACGGCCAGACGGAGCGGGCCAACCAACAGCTGGAGCGCTTCCTCCGATGCTTCGTGTCCGAGCGTCAGCGCTCCTGGGTGCGCTACCTCGTTTGGGCCGAGCTGTCCAACAATCTCCGCACCTCCTCCTCCACTGGCATAAGCCCATTCGAGGTACGCTACGGGTACCAACCCCCGGTGTTCGAACACCAAGAACTGGAGGTTGAGGTCCCGTCCGCCCAACAGTTGGTCCGCCGGTGCCGGCGGATGTGGAACCAAGCCCGCGCCTCCATTCAACGCACTAACCGCCGCTACGTCCACCAACATCACCGCCGGCACCCTCCGGGACGCATGTACCACGTAGGTGACAGGGTTTATCTATCTACCCAGAACATCCGCCTCCATGCTCCCTCCAAGAAGCTGGCCCCCATTACATTGGACCCTACAAGATTATCCAACGCCTTAACCCTGTCACCTTCCGGCTCCAGCTGCCTGCCTCCCTCCACATGCATCCAGTTTTCCACATATCAAACCTTAAGCCTGTTTTCTTTTCCCCTCTGTTTCCCCAGGCTCCGCCTCCTCCCCCGCCTCGGATCGTGGACGGTGGCCCGGTCTACACAGTTCGGCGGATCCTAGAGTCGCGACGCCGCAGCCATGGAACCCAGTACCTCGTTGACTGGGAAAGCTACGGTCCAGAGGAGTGGTCCTGAGTCCCCAGCCGCAACATCTTGGACCCTGCTCTCATCCAGGACTACCGTCACCGGGTATCCTCTCAGCCTGGGCTGGCAGGTGCCGGTCCTGGAGGGGGGGTACTGTCACGCACGCATAGGGTATATAAACAGGAAATCAGGTGACATCTGACACCCAGACACTAGGGTTTCCTCAAATGCTTGACTGCATTCCAAATCCCTCCTCACGGTACCGTGAGTCCTTCTGGCCCCCCCTTTCTCCAACCCTCATCTACCCTATCCTGTGTGTGTGTGAGAACGAGGATTCCTTGAAGGGGAATCTCCACTCTGTGTGGAACGTTCTCAGAGTAAAGCGCGTGGTTCACCAGCTCCTTCGTGTATCTCCGCGATTGGGCTCATCTGCCACGCTACACGTGGGCTTCAACTTCCTTCTCCTGCATTCTATTCCTGACACTTATGTTGCGAACTGCACATTCAGACAGTGGTTTGGTTTGTAAGAACACTGGTATGGAGGGTAAGCTACCATTTATTGACCATTCGGCTGCTTCAGGACCCACACATGGATGCTTTTTTTTTTACAGGTGGTTAAAGGTAAGGTTAGACTTCCATGGACAGACTTACAAGTCAGACTTGAATATGTTGTATGTGGCTTGTCTGTGATCCCGATGACTACAAGGTTGCAGGTTCAAACCCCCACGTTCTACCATTTTGTCCTTGAGCAAGACACTTAACCCTCAGTGTCTCCAGTGGGACTGTCCCTGTAACTAACGACTGTAAGACTGTCCCTGTAACTAATGACTGTAAGACTGTCCCTGTAACTAATGACTGTAAGACTGTCCCTGCAGCTAATGATTGTAAGTAGTTCTGGATTAGGGCGTCAAATGCCCCCCTTTACCCTTTAACCAGAGTGACAGGTGCTGGAGGGCAAAAGGCTGAGAAACACCCTGGACTTGTCGCTAGTCCATCAAAGGGCAGACAAATTCAGACAAATACACTTATCCATAGGGGCAATCTAGCATTCCCAATTCTCCAAACATGCATGTAATTGGACTGTGGAAGGAAACCAGAGCACCCAGTTTAAGCCCACCAGACAAAACTCCACACAGAGGACAAAGGACCCTCTGCCAGGAATCAAACCCAAGACCACTAAACCTCAGACACGAATTTTGGTCGTAAATCACTTTTTGGACCAAAGCTACAGTTACTTTCCCACTTACATTCAAACCAGGAGGACTGTAGAGGGGATGACTCCGCAGAGCTTCACTGTAGCCCACTGCCTGACTGACGCCATGTATGCTGTCCCCCTACAAAAACAAAGTAAAAGAATGTCAATTAGGGACAAGGATGTCCAATATGTTCCACAAGAGTCATTAGAATGATGACAATCAGCAAAGAAGCAATTTCCCTTATCAGACACAATCACTTACACATTTAACATCAATTTTTAATGTTTTGAATCTCAAAAGCCTGATACTTCGCTGCATAGGCATCTCCCACTGATCTACAGTCTAAGACTTGGGCTGCATCCCAAACTGCATATTAGTGTGTAAATAATAGCACACAACCATTAGAAAGACGTTCTGTTATGTAATACATAAACAATAGAAGTGATTTGAGATGTGGGTTTAGACTCTAGAGCTATGAAACTATTCTATATGTTCTATACAGCACTTATAATCACATAACTTAATTGCACACATACTCTATTCACTGTTATGTACATGCGCTATATGGACAAAAGTATGTGGACACCACCTCCTATTAATTAATTCAGGTGTTTCAGCTATTGCTAACATAAAATCACGCATTTATTTTCTTCTTATAAGCAACCAGCGCAACAAATTAAATGCACTTTGCTACTAGAATCCACTTGGCCATGTGAGTCTAGTACCTGTGGATGTCCAGTGTTGTTGAGCTGCGTGCGCTGGTAGGAACCTCCATTCAAGTTGGGCATGCTCATGAACATGTCTCCTGAGGCGGGCAAGCTAAAAGGTTCTGATGAAGCTTGGGGAAAGTAGAGCAGATAGTAAAAAATCAGTTAAAGCTGTTTCATTCATTCATTTTCTGTAACTGCTTAATCCTCACTAGGGGGGACCTGGAGCCTATCCCAGGGTCTACAGATGTGAGACACACCATTCACTCACACACATACACACACACACAATTCACTCACACACATATACCATTCACACACACATTTACACCTACGGTCAATTTAGAATCCCTAATTCACCTGCTGCGCATGTCTTTGGACTGTGGGAGAAACCCAGAGACCCTGGAGGAAACCAATGGCACCACCAGGAGAACATGCAAACTCCATACACACACACACGCACGCACGCACACACACACGCACGCACACGCACGCACACGCACGCACACGCACGCACACGCACGCACACGCACCAGGATCCGGATTCAAACCTCCAACCCTGGAGGTCTGAGGCCAGTTAGCACTACATTAATGGAATATAAAAACTGGCTGCTAGAACAGGCAATGTGTTCTCTGAATATGTATAAGATCGCCAAATATTTCTGATAGCTGTAGTACCTGTGAACATGCTGCTTAACAGATTGTTTTTGCTTTCCGTTGTGTCCAGCTGGAACTCTTCATCTTTCAACTGGAAACCTGAGCAAAAAAAAGTTCATTTGCTCACAGCACAATTACACGTTTTTCAGTGAGTGCTATTTCTTGATGCAGGTTTCTTTGATTTTGCAGTGAATCAAGCCAAGTGGATAGAAGTCTAGCTATTTATACCTGCCAATGTACTAATAGCTTGTTCCCTGTGTAGTTCTATAGGCCTCTCTGCACCACAGACTTGGCACCTGTTCTGATATGTATAGAAGTTGCTAGTGTACCTACTGAGGAGGTAGAAAGTTAGTAATCTCATTTTCTAAGGTCCACCCACTGGTGACGCATAGCACAGATGGGACTCAGGTCCAGAACTCTTACCCTAAATGGTTCTGAGCTCATGAACTCATGAACCGTTACAAACATGCTTCTTTAAAGGGCCGTTGGAAGGTTCTTTAGTGGTTACTGTATGCCACTGTATGAACATTTTTTGGCAAGTAAACTGAATTGAAGTCAGGTTGGTTCGCTGTTAGTATAAATCACACAGATCCATATGTTGAAAGAACCAATGTACTACATAATGGGTAGGTTTGTGTACCAGGGTTGGGTGTTGCTGGTGAACTAGCCTGGCTGTTCTGCACGGCGGCGGCGGCGGCGTGAGCAGCCGTCACAGCCGTCTTGGCTGCGTACAGGTTAGCCTCTTCCTGGAATTTACTGATGTTCTTCTTGTAGCGAATGCGTTTGTTCCCAAACCAGTTCGAAACCTGAGAGAGACGGTCAGAGAGATGAGTTCAGTTAATAATCTGATTCGGTTTGAAACTCTGAAGAACATGTAGCCAGAGAGAGAAGGTCAGAGAGAGGAGTTCAGTTAATAATCTGATTCAGTTTGAAACACTGAAGAACATGTAGCCAGTTGAGGGGGTGATTATTATTGTTATATTAATTATTAGTAAACTGTTGCACTAGTATAGGTGGGTCAAATTTCCATCAGTTATATCTTGAAATATATTGTCTGTCATATAAAACTTGGTTAGCAGTTCCACTACTGTTTTATTCACGCTACAGTTTTATTTTTTTATTATAATTCTTTTGATTGAATTTGGTGCCTCTTCTTCTCCTATGGGCATGGTTCCAACGTCAAAACGTCAAAACGTTTTTACGTTTCTTCATATTTGTCTTCGTATTTATTTCTTCATTTTTGTCTTCGTATTTTCCCGCGGAAATGCATCTAGTTTTTCAGCTGTCCTCCAACAGAGATGGTCCAAAAGCACTCGGAATAAGATCTTGTTACATTAGCGTATAAGGAAAAGGCCGGGTGTGTGCGCATGCATGGATAAACAGGCTATGGTTTCAGGTTGAAGGTCCAACTCTAGCTTTGTACAGCACAAGTACACACGGACATCTGTTAATGGCTATGACGTAAACTGCGCTAGATATGCATGCCAGAATTTGTCATATTTGTAGGTGCAACTGAATGGGAACAGACAACATGGACAGATGTTTGGTGACGTACCTGTGACACAGTGATGGTGCTTTCCATCCCCTGAGGGCAAAAGAGAAGGGGCTTTTTTACACTATAAACCTCCGCTACGACCTCGCACACCCATATACCCAGCACAACACAGCATTTCCCAGAAGCCAGACACAAAACCTCCCCGATACATTCGTCACGCTTGCTCTCTCCATATCACTTTGCCCTTTCAAGGTCCATTCAAATACGTGGGCCAGATTAAGGTTAGCATTTGGTGGCAAAGCACTTTGTATCTGAATCAGTTTCTCTAGCTGCACCTTCACAGTGTCACAGTCCTCACAAGCTTTAAGGAAGGGAGCCTAATAGGATTATACAAAATGTCAGCTTCTCTGTATTTGATGCTAAAGGTAATTCCCTTCAAACTAAAGGTACCAAATGAAACCAAAAAGGGTTCACTGAAGCGATACTGCTGAAGGTGTCAAACTGGGTTCCTTTAGGGCCACGGTTTTGCAGAGTCTAGCATTCTGCCTCATTAAACACACCTGATTTTACCCTTTACCAAGGCCTTTATGAGATAAATTAGGAGTGTTAGAAGAAGAAGCCAGTTCGACACCCCTGCCTCTCTTGTTTTCCTCAAGCAGTGGTCTTTAAACCAGTCCTAAGGGTGCTCAGATATTCTTGAGGATGCTCATATGATTGCTCAAGACTGGCTGGGGGTCCTAAGGACTGGTTTGAGAACCATTGCCATGTATAATCTATCAACAGATGGTTCTTTAAAAAAAAAATCACAGATGTAGAAGTGTGAATTAGCCTTTTAAAATTTAAACAACCTTCGTGTAATGTAATAGTTTTGTACTAATCGAAGCATTTCCTGGAACCAATTAGGAATCCTTGAATTTTTGGCTCTACAATCAATTTTGACCATCACATATTGTAAAATTCTGTACTAAATCAGAGTTTTCTAGAACCAGTTAAGGAACTGAACGGTTCTTTAGGCAACCAAAGATGATTGTTCGTTTACAACGCCCAAAGAACCCCTTTTGGCCCCTTTTCGACAGTGCAGACTCCTGGATTTGTGGAAATCGAGAAAGGCGGGATAAAAGCTTGTGAGACTTGGCCTTAGCAGCGGACATGTCCGAGATCTCGACTCACCTGTGAAACAGTGATGCTGCACTTTTTGGCCAGTTCCTCTTTGGCCTCCTCTGAAGGATAGGGGTTACTCAGGTGGGAATAGAAATACTCATTCAAGATCTCGGTTGCTTGCTTGCTGAAATTGCGCCTTTTCCTTCTGGGGAAAGTGACAAAAGGACAAACAGTTAAAGGCTGACACACAAAACAGAGTCTGAGACCAGGCAACAAGTTATTGTTTTGTATTTGTATTTCACAAATCCACACAGTATGGATATCAAACTACTGTCAACACAATACTGTATGCCTTTTAATTTGCTCTTCTCCTTTAATAACATGATGTTGTCATGACATTTCTGTCAATATATAAATAACGTTATGTAACAAAGCTGAAAGTTTGCCAATTTTTATTTTGATTGCATCACAAACTACTATGTTGCACAAGCAACATCCAACAATAAAGACAGCATGGTGTTTCTTTTATACAGTGATAGAAAACATGTACTTAGGAAGTCACAATTCTACATGCAGACACATTTACTTGTGCCCAGGAAGGACATGGTGTGTTCTATACTGGTGACAAAGCGAGTGTCTCTGAATGTGTCTTTAATGAGACATGGAAATAAACTGGAGATGACTGATAAGCTAAATACACCAAGACAAAAAAAAAATCTATGGATATTGCGAAATCTAGGCTGTAGTGGTGTGTATGTTATCTTAACAGTTCAAAATATAGACTTGATATAGTACAATATGCGTCACAATGTTTAGTTTTGAGTTTTGAAGTTGGAATAGAAAACAGCACAGGGCTCTCATGCAAACCATCATGGGGCTCAACTTTTTACAAAATTAATTTATTCACTCATTCACTCATTCATTTTCCGTAGCCACTTAATCCTTACTAGGGTACCTGGGGTACTAGGGTAAAAATTAAAGAACACAGTAATACTTAATTGTAATTAATTGGGATTGCAATTAATCCCAAATACCATAAAGTGGTACAGTTCAATATTTGACCTTAAATTTTTCCATTTAAGTCTAAAAAGGAAAAGGCTTAGGATAGCAGTGGGTGCTCTATATGTTGTTCGATGCTGCACACACCAAGTAGTAAGGATATTTTACTAATTGTGTGATTAAATACTACTATAAAAACCTGATGTTTAGATAGAGATTTGGATTTTAAAAAAAACAAAGAACTGAATCAAAAACGGAAACAGGAACAATATCACTGAACTCCAATGTGGCTCAAACTCGCCTGACCTTAATGCACTCTCTACTTACTAATCTGCAGCGTTCCCAGTGGGAGTCTACTGTTCTCTTTGTGCCCTGTTATGCAGTCCCTCAAGCAAATGATTCACTGGTGAGCAGGTTTCTGCCTAATTTACTCTGGGCTTAGAGGAACGTACATGCTCAACCGGCTGCAGCTCTCCTCTTTATGGAAGATCTTTTTTTTTGTTTTTGTTGGTTTTTATTGTTTTATATTTTTAATAAGGAGCTTCAGACTATCTTGATAATAATATTAAATGTGGCAGTCATGGCGCGACATGTAAAACAGTCAACCTTTCTTGGGTAAACTGAGCTAAAAACGAAGATTTTTTTTGTCTAATACACTAATCTTCATTGAAAGATTGATTTTTTTCAATTATCACTGCATTCAGTACACTGCACACCATCTCATTTCCAAGATGAATTGCTTGTTTTAAGCTTATCACTAATTTAGAGAATTTTCAGTACTTTTTCAAAAATAATTTATAATTTTCTAATCCTTTTCCTAATTTGACCACCTAGTTTTCAAAGTAGCACCATCAGTAGCTCCAGGCTGAAGCCCAGCGGCTCACATGTTGTATGTTGCTTGGATCAAATCAATACTCGTCAAAGAGGGGGTGGATTTTTTTGACATATAGAAATTTTCACCCCTCTTGAAAATCGTAGATCGAGAATATTTTTGCGATTGTCAAGAAGGGTTTGTGTTCCGACAGCTCTGACGTGGAATCTTCAAGACCTTGGTGTGCTCTGGTTTCTACCACTAAGAGATTAGACAGTAGACTGTATAAGTCCTATAAGTTGTGAGATGGGGCCTCCATGAATTGGACTAATTTATCCAGCACCAGATAATCGGATTTGGATTGAGATTCAGGGAATTTAGAAGCCAAGTTCCTCAAACCATTACTGAGCAATTTCTGCAGTGTAGCAGCATGCAGTGTGATGTTGAAAGAGGCTGCTGTGATTAGAGAATACTAACACACATGAGGGGATGAACTTGGTCTGCAACGATGCGCGAGTAGGTGGTGCCCAAGTAACAACCATATGAAAGCCTCAGAGCTGGGCATGTTAATACATTATCATCACGTTAACAAATGATTTACTTTACGCAGACACTTACGCCGCACGTTAACACAGGTTTTTAAAAAATCCTTTTATTTTGAAGGCGCGTAGCTTTGTGTCTCAGCTAGGTTTCGCGGGGGTCAGGTCATATTGTCTGGACAAAAGTAATGGGACGCCTGACCATAACACCAACAGAGACTTTAATAACACTGTATACATCGACTTTCATTTGGAGTTGACCCCTTTTTGCAGCTGCTATAATGGTTCTGCCCCCCCATGCTCTGGACTCTGAGGGGAACTTGTTTTTCTATAACAAACTAGATAAAACATGAAAAACCTATATGTATATAAATAATCTCAGACCCTCTAACAGGTGCCACAAAGTAATGTTTTTTACTTCATCTGTGGTTTTAATGATGGATTTTTTCACCCCCTTGATGATCGTGGATTCTATCATAGCAACATACAGCAACAGTTCAAACACACATTCAGCTGTACGTCAATAACTGCACATCTTGTTCATCTTTAATACTCTGCACATGTAGCTTCTATAAAACCTGATACTTTTCACCAAAGTGAACATGACTAATGACGCTGACACGTTCCCACATTCATGTGTCTTCACAAACGTACCTGGCATCAAGGAAGCGGGACCGTAGGATCATGACAGCTTCACAAGTGCTCTGCTTCAGCTGCATCTGGATAGTGCTGAACTTGCGGTGGATGATGCCCACCATGCATTCAATCTCTTTGGGGGAAATGGGCCGAGTGCGAGACTGCTCCCGCAACAAGTTCATCACATGGCTTGTGAACTCATTACACGCCTGCTGAGCACAAAAGTCTCTCAGCATGGATACAATACATCCGCACTCAAAGATGGAAATGGTCATTTATTGCCATTCTAGTAAACACTACCATATTCTCAAGTATCTTGAGTTAGAGTACATAATTACTCACTTGTGAATGTACTTAACTTAAGCATTTTATTTATTACATTATTTCAGTTATTATGATAGGTCTTTTTGATTAACAAGTTCTGTTAAAATGGCAAAATATCAAATTCACATTTTTTTCTAACCCCACATGTAGTTAATCAACCCACACATACTTGGTGTCCAAATTTGGCTTCTTCACTTCAGAATTGCAGTCGTGAGGCAAACACTACCCTCAGTGGTCACTAAAACTGTTTCTGTAACGTCACTAATATGTAATTTACTAGAAGACAACCCATTCAGGTGCTTTAATGTCAAAGTGGTTTAGGACTCAGTATGACTTACTGAGATTTATATATATGGACAAAAGGACAGCTACAGACAGCCATCTCAAACACCACCAACACCTTATTTATATGGTTATAACACAAAACTGATTCTAGATCAGTGCTTGTATTCCCAAAGTGGTTTGTGAAAACAGACCCTGTTGTCTTAAGCAAATTCTCAAGTACATACACAAGTGTTTTGTACTTCTACTAATGCTTTATCATTTCCTTAAGAAGTAATATTGGACTCAGTTGTGTGTATATATGTATTATAATTATAAAAATATGAAATAAGCCAACAGACCTGTTCATATTTCTCCAGCTCAGTGTGGTAGATCTGCCGGATTTGGGCGAGCTTTGCTCGGTAGTCAGAGTGTTCGATGGAGTTATCGGCTCCGCCCCCGACAGCTGCCGCTGCCGCGGCGACGGCCGCAGACCCGCCTCCTTTCTCGGGACCAGACACACCCTCCGCCAGCAACATGTTATCAAGACGCATCAGCTGAGGGTCAGGAGGCTCGTCCTCATGGGCGCTACGGATACTGAGACCTGAGAGAAGATTTGACAGACAAGTTGTCATTCATACTGTTGAGGTCAGAATAAAACGCTGCATCTCCAAAAAAGCAGCTGCCATTTACACTGTGTCAGAATTGAAAAATAGACCAAAATTATGTTCAAGGTTCAAGGTTACTTTGGCAGCTGTGAACACATAGTGTGATGAGACGTTTCTCCATGGACCACGGTGCAACACAGAGCAACATTCAACAGTCTGCAAGTTACAGCAGAAACAGTACAAACAATACAATAAATAGACACAACTTCAATGTAACATGAATGTAATGTAACAGTGTAGTGTGAACGCTGTGTAAACCTTCTAGTATTGCACCATAGGTGAGATTACTACACAAGGAGGAAGTTACAGGAGGGTACAAGGGATGACACAAACAATAAATTAAACGTACAATACAGCAGTGTATCAGTAGTGTGAATGGGATGTAAATCCGAGACAATACAGTGTATAAATACAGTGTACAGTGCCAGTACAATGTATAAAAGAGTAAAGTCTATAAGGAATGTAAGTAGAACAGAGTGTGAACAGGGTGAAATTCTTTCTCTGCATTTAACCCATTCACCAATGGTACCAGCGGGCAGCCAGGAACACAGCGCCCGGGGAGCAGTGTGTGGGGATGGTATTTTGCTCAAGGGTAGCTCAGTGGTGCCACTGGCAGTCCTGGTATTCAAACCCACAAGAGATATATATATATATATATATGCATGCATATATAGATAGATAGAGCAAGAGAGAGAGAGAGAGAGAGAGAGAGAAAAAGACAGAGGGAGTTTAGATATCCATAATATAACATGCTTTTACGCCCAAAGACCACTTGTTTCATCTAAAGTGTTTCTTCATTACTGAGTCGCAGAATTCACACTTATATAGACTTCACACTTCTTTTAAAGACCCTCTTGCTGGCTGTAAAACAGCACTGTTCTGAAGCATACAACCAGCTCACTGTGAAAAACATCCTGCGGTGAAGCCTCCACACAACCAGATTTTAACCTACCAAAGTTAAAAAAAAACACCATTTACCAAGTCCCCAGATGAACTCTAAAATCTAAACACTTTTATTAAGAGGTTAATCAAAAATTAGAAATCAAAATATATTTCATTTTTAATTGAATATAAATATTTCAATTTTTTTATTTTGACTGATATTTGCTGTTCTATTTGGTTTATTACAAATGAAAATGACAGTGTTTGAAACACCACTTTTTTAAAATCATTTAATTTTGTTTATTTAGTTATTAAGATTCAAACAAAGACGTGCGTTGAATTTAATTTATTTGCACGATTTTAGCATTTAATCATTATCTAGCCCCTTATGGGGTAATTTATAACATTAACTTTTGCGCCTCTCTTTGCAACATTGTTGAATTGTGGATAGATATCAGTGATGTTGCTCACATAAAAATGATCAGTCTTGCTCAAATATTTTGTAATATTTAGCAAAATCCGAAATGGGTCAAGTTGGGCCTCATTCTTC
>JBBPCX010000088.1:13948461-13961349 GCA_037974365.1 Hydrocynus forskahlii | reverse complement strand
GCTCGCTTTGTGCACTGGGACACAGTCATGCTGGAATAGAAAAGGTTCTTCCCCAAACTGGGTCCACAAAGTTGGAACCATGGCATTGTCCAAATGTCTTGGTCTGCTGAAGTATTAAGGTTGTCCTTCACTGGAAGTTAGGAGCCCAAACCCTGAAAAACAGGTGTGTCTCAATATTTTTGTCCATGTAGTGTATGTGGTTGTACCACCTCCGAAGGTGTTTTTAGTGACCCGATACACTCTGGAACCCATTTCAACACTGTCCATTATGTTTGGACCACCAAAGACGTAAGTTAAAGGCTCTCACTCTGCTTGAACTACGTTTGGTGTTCCCTTTTTTGTGTAAAAGATTATTCATTGTCTGAAACACAAAGTCAGGTTGGTTAAGGTTCAAGATTTGTGACATGAAATTTCAGTCCGTTTGGGCATTTTTTTTTCTGTTCTTGAACAGATGTTATAATCACATTGAATCTTTTGCCACGTGATGCTGAGATTTGCCGTCAGGCGATGTGTAAGGGCTTATGGTGGTAGGTTGAAAGGTGGAGGCCTTTTAAAGAAGAAACCAATTGAAAGAGTTGATGTCCAGTGTGCAAGGTCCATGGATAGAGAGTCTCATGTTTAGATTACATGTTTTTGTGCCGTTTTATTTGTACTGCAAAAGCCTACACTGTGGACTCTGCCAGTTTTATTTGACCTTCACAAGAACGAGCAAATCCACACTTCTTAGACTTTCCACTTTAGACTTTTATTAATTATGGTAAGTGCTTATGCTGATCCCTTTTCAAAAAAGGGACAAGTGAAGCATTAGAGGATTTTTCTAGTCCATGTCTTTGCTCTACTGGCTACGCTCTTGTCCTTTGGTTGATGTGTTGGTGGGTAGTGTTCTGTGTTGAAGTGTTTTTCCTTCGGAAAAATGTCTGAACCACTTGTCTCCAGGACAGGAACAGCGTTTCGTGAGGACTGAGCCTACTGGTAAGCAATAAAGGACTAAGGAGAGGTATCAGTCCGCCAGTGCATTAAATATGGACAGTCACTGTTTATTATTATTATTATTATTATTATACATTTATTATTTATTTTTCCTTCTTACCTTATCAGTTAGACAACATAAGAACTGACTTACAGATTAATTTCTGGTTTAATTACATTGTTTTTTGGGGATGGACCAATCTTGCACTTTTATAGTTTTTGTATTAGAACTCTGTCAGCTCTTTATATTTTGAAAGATTGCCCATTTGCTAAAGAATGCAATCAATTTTTGGTCAAATATAAGAAATGCACATTTCGTTTGACAGTGAATTCATTCATTTTTATGCTAAAGTTGCGCCAGCCAGAAACGGTTACACCAAATATGGACAAGATTACTTTAAATGAGTTTATCAAAAGCAACGCAGAAATGTGACCATTAAAACATCTGTGGTAAACGCTGCCCCCTACCCACCTTTTATAGCAGCGATAGTCTTTAGGATAGGATTTCCCATTTCTCAGTCTTTTAATACAGAGGAAATCTCTTCTAATGGAATTCTGAAGGAGAGCTGGATGTGAGGCGTAGAGCTCTATGAGCATCCACCCTCCTCAGCCTCCTAAAGATGAGGAGAACAAACAAAAATTCTGGATAAGAGGTCAGGGAACTTAGTTTCAGTGTCTGTTTTGTGTGGACATGCTGTTCTTTTCAAGCTGCTTTGTTACAGTTACTTAATATTAAGTAATGTTAAGTATTGTCTTTCTCCATATTCTTGAATGCAGATACATAAATATGCTCTTGCATGTGAGCATGTTCTGCTTATGTGCATCATAAAATTACATCAAGCCTTGCTATGATGTTTCTAGCAAACATCAAGAACATTGATTTTGGCTTGTAGATGCAGTTTTAGTATCTGAACTGACATCTGAACTTGTTAGACTACTACCAAAATACTGTACAGCCCGAGAAGTTTCCATGTGTGGTCAGGCTTTTTTGGGCTGGTTCTCTGGACAAAGCAAACAATTGAACTGTGGGGTCTATGAAACTGGTCTTTACTTAAACTAAATCTTAATTGTCCTTCTTTGTCTGTCTATAGTAATGTTGAGGCCATTTACTGAAATGTTTGCTTGCTTATATGAACCAGATTTGATGGAACTGGCACTTATGACTGCATATGAAAAAAATACAAATGACAGCGATTTACTGAACGTAATAAATCTGCTGCCTTTAGAGGTGATACATCTGGTAATTCACAATATAGCCATCTTTCTGTAGAGGATCAAAATAGTCAAATAAAAGGCTAGTAAAAGTGCTGAGTGTCAGAACATGCCTAGCAAATGAGATGAACAACCACTAAAAACAATCAAAAAGAATAACTAATAGTAACTAATTATAAGCCAGCTGCATTCAGGCCAAACCAGACATCTGCTGGTAGGTAAGTGGTTTGCTTGCTGGAAATGAGTTTTTGACAGTATAATTCATTACTCAGTATTACAAAGTAATTTCTGAGCCACACTAAGGCCTCGTCCACACTGACGTCTGAATCAGGCTATTTTTTGGCATTCACGGTGTCAGTTGAGTACCGACTGAACGCCGACCATTTTTCTGCTCATTTGGAGCAAATCCCAGCCACAGCACTCAGCTGACTGCGCATTCAGGTGGTGTCAAATAACGCGCCACGCAACATTTTCTTGACGGAAATTTCTGCTGAAATACCGACGAACGCAAAGAAAACATTGCCACTGTGTTCAGATGGCGCTCTGTTAACATTCTGGAGGACCGAATGTGTCCCATGATTCTTATAAAATGTTATTATATATAATTGTATATATGCCAACATAAGCAACACAGGTTTGTTGCATAGGTTTTATTTGACATACTCGTCATAATGTAGCATGCTGTTCTTAATATATATTTATGTTTACGTACCATTTAAAAATAATATACATGGGACAATTCTGTTTTTTACTGATTTTTTTTTTTTTTTACTTCAAGGCATGAAAACAGAAATGTAACCATTTATTTCTACAAATATACTGCCATGGCAGCTCTTCTGCAGGGGACATAAAGTGTTCAGCAAATCTGGTCCTGACTGCATTTGCCTGGAGCAGTAAAGTCCCTCAGGAAGTCTACCACGTGGTTTTAGGAGGACTTTTAAAGCAAGAATGTCAAGGCTTAGTTTTAACAAAGAATAGGGATCCATGTTTCAATGCAGAACTATTCACAAAGACAATCCATACGTAAACATGAACGAACGCCAGTGTAACGCCTTATTGAAGTCAGTCAAGCGCCGCTGCACAATGCAACAAAAACGCGTATGCCATTCAGAGAGCAGTCCTTTATCCAAGATTCGAATGTCTGTGTGTATAAGGCCTACTGTTTTTTGGTAAATGGCAGACACTTACCTACGTCAAGATAGCTTGAGTCTGCAGAAATGTGTTTAGAAGATTGAGAGTTAAGAGAGTTTATAGCTAATCGAAGAGTTGTTGATTCACAATCCTTTTTTAATATCAGCAGTCATGCCCTTCTTGTTCGCTTTCCAAACTTGGTTTAAAATGACGTAAGTGAGAGTTAAGCATGGACCACAGTGAATTACTAACAATGGTATATAGCTATCCGCAGCTTGCACCCATGGAAAGGTTGCCATAATGATAGCATCAGTGACTGAAAGTGTTTTGAATATACACTAATCTTTCTGATAGTGTTTTGTTTTTCATTGAAAAGTATATGCAGGAATTGATTCGAATTGACACTTTATTTTATTTATTTAAACATTTTTTTTAGGTCATTTTAACCACCTCAGGCACAGGTTGAAATGTAATCCCTAATATGTAATGGATCATCACTGTTACATTCAAAGTTTACCATAAAAGCAGGATTCAACTGGTTTCTATCGAAAACTGATTATTTTGAAGTAGGTTTAAAGTTTGCTACAACTGGATTAATAGATCAACCTTGTTTTACTCCAAACTTGGGTTTAATCCATGTTGGCACAATCCACAATATGAGTGTACAAAGTAGTAAAACATAAAACAATTGCACTTATTTTAATACTTTTGAATAGACAATGATCTGTAGATCTTTGGAAAGCTCTTTTTAGGTTTAGAATGAGGTGAATTTATGCTGTATAATTCTGTTCTGGTTCCAAATGGTTGATTTTCAGACTGTTTTAATGATTGCTCTGATTTCAAAATTTTAAAGCTCAACGTCTGGAGAGACTGAGGAAAGAACGGCAGAACCAGATCAAGTGTAAAAACATTCAGTGGAAAGACAGGACGTCTTCTCAATCAGGTACAGCACGTCTCACCGATCAAGTGACATGGTTTTACCTCGAGATGGTAGGTCTGCATCATGGCCAGATCAGCAGAAAATGCTCATTTGTGTACTGAAGAGGGGAAAAATGAGTTCAGTATAATACTGTAACCAGTCTATCCTGAAAGAGCACATACTCTCATTGTGTCAGGATGTTGGCTTTGTGTTTCTTCTTGGGGGGGGGGGGGGGAGTGTTTGAGCATGATGGTCTACTTTTAGATAAAGCATCTGATTTAAAAATAGTTCCTTTTAAAGCTTAGTAGCTTTTAATAAAATTCTGATCAGTTTCAGACAGTATAAGTATCTAGTGGTTTCACTGTCTCTAGTTATATCCCATGTGTATTTGTTGCTGTTTTCACTCCCAGTCTTTGCACGATGCCTAGTGACTTCTTTGTTGATCGTTCAAATCTCTGTAGCAGAAGACTTGGGTTCCCTTTTTGAAAAGAAGGACTTTAAGGACAGACCACGGTGTACAGGGACCAAATCCACCCTCTCTCTGCGGCTAGAGCAGTGCCCCCAACAACTCAACAACCCCTTCAATGAGTACTCCAAATTTGATGGCAAGGTATGAACTGTCCTCCTGTTTGACATCTTTAAGTCTTTAATTTGTTTACTCATACAATACATGTAATCAGAAGACCATCTAAAAACAAAAGTTTTAAATAATCACAATCAGCACTCTAGTAATTCTTCGGTGAAATGTCTCACAAAATCATAATGACTTACTTCATCTTCGCTTTAGTTAATCCAAATGAAATTATGCGTAACCTTTTGTACATTACAGTAACTTGAACAATTTGTATCTTCCTGTTCCTGTACAGGGCCACGTAGGTACAACAGCAACCAAAAAAATTGATGTCTACCTCTCAATGCAGTCGACCCAGGAGAAATTGCATCCTATGATGGTGGTCACAATGGCCAATGCACGAGTCCATGATCTCATTGGTCTTATATGCTGGCAATACACCAGCGAGGGCCGCGAACCCAAACTCAAGTAAGTGATTACGTAAATGAAGACATCCATTTTGGACAAAATACCCAAACAGCCCATAAGCCCAAGAAGGACTGCAGGAGTAGTGAGAAATGGAGTCGAGATACAAAGCAGCCTTATTGTGCTGATAGCTGGTGAATTGTGATGGATGCAAATGTTATCATATGCCTTTCTCTAAACACTTTGAACCAAAAAATGTTAATAGACTGTTTAACTTTGACAGCCATGAAAACCAGCCATAATAATTCTCTATCCCTTGCAATTAAACATTCTGTTTTTGTTACTGTGTCTTTAAGACCACTACATGAAATTCTAACAATCCGTTCTGATTGGCCGATTTTCAGTGTGACTTATTCAAATGGTTGTCCAAACTGAGGAACCTCTTTAACCTTATTGTAAATGGGCAGGGCTACACAGCTGTAGACCAAATGGGTGGAAATATGTGAAGGCATCGTGAATTTGGAACCGACTGTTCTTGTAGCTTAATTTTTTGTTTATATATGTATATCAAAGCCATAGTTATGGTCAGAGCTTCAACTGCTATGATTATTTGACAAATGTAGCACTTTCTGTTACATTGTCTCCGTTTTGCATTTGTTGAAATGCTAACACTTTCATTTTTCTCTCTACAGTGAGAACGTAAACACATACTGCCTCCACATAGCTGAGGATGATGGAGAGGTGGACACAGATTTCCCTCCTCTAGATTCCAACGAGCCTATCCACAAGTTTGGCTTCAGCACACTTGCCTTGGTAGAGAAGTACTCGTCTCCAGGACTGGGGCCCAAGCAATCACTTTTTGTTAGAATGTGAGTTTCCTTCAGGTTGTAGCAAGGTGTCTGCTTCACTTTTAATTTACAAAATGTAAACAAGCGGTCCCAAAATACTGTATCTGAAGTCTCTTTCCAAAATTCAGCCTTGGTGCAGAATTACAGACGCTTCGAGCCAGTCCCACAATGAGATTTCCCCAGGACGCGCCGTTTCTGTGTCTGTAGCTTTAAATGATAATGAGGAGGAGAGAGGCAGGGCAAGGTGGCGGGTGGGGGAGGGGCCAGTTCATCTGATCACCCTGGTTTGCAGAGGTGCTCGCCCCGTCATTTCAATGAGGGGAAAGGCAGATATCTCACGCTCCATAACACTAACAGCAGCACGGTTATCCAAATAACAAAGTACAACACTCGAGTTAATGTGTGTATTCACACACCATTCACACACATACCTGATGCTATCTACCTTTACATTTATGACAGTAGCCTGCTAACTGGGCTGTTAGCTGAACAGCTAATGTTACAGCCACATTCTAAGAGTAAAAAGCTAGGTAACCATATACAGCAAAGCAACAAAATTATATATGGGCACTATCCCTGATCACCTGTCTGCTTCACATATTTGCACCAGTTAAGGCTGTTTTAGGTCTTAACAAGCTATTTTGTTCCTTCATTGTGTAGCATAACTATTATATTTACACAGAACCACAAAAAGAAGTAACATCTAATCCCACATAAATAACAACCAAGTATATTCCACTACTGCAGTTTAGTTTTAATGGAGACCGTCAGATCAGTTGTGCATCTAGTATTTAGCATCAGAGAAACGGTGAATTGTGAAATCGCAGCTATTTTACTGTATTTCCCTTTCACAAAAGACATGTGATCATACAGACTGTAAGGAGTTGCTGCACGACTCTGTGTGGTCCTGACTGAGTCCCTTCTCACTTGAACAAACATGCCCACTCCCACAGACTTTGCACTCTCACTACACAGAAAAACATCTCTGTGTTAGTCTCTGATTCAACAGACTTTTTCTTTTTTTTTTACTTCTTTTTATTATTTCTTTGGGACCATCTTCTGTCCGCACTAGGGCATTAACGACTTTTTTAGATCGACTTATCCACCAATAAAATCGAAGTCGAGTCGACAAGTTGTTTAATGACGGCACACAGACACAGAGGAGGAACACAGGCGTCCAACAATGAGCAACTTTTATTAAAGTTCTCTGTAACATCAGCCTTCCGCTTGTACTGCAGCCAAAAGGTCTCACATCTTTAAAGATAAAATTAACAAACAGATAAGTGATCTGCTGTTTTTTTCTGATCAGTCAGAGTCTTTTCTGTAAAGCTGCTCCGCTCCTCTGGACTGGACGACTCCCTGCGGTGCTAGCGTTAGCCATGTTAGCTAGCGGTGCTGTTTCAGACAGCCGTGCAGAGCGCCGGTACTGTTACTGTACTTTAACACCGACTTGCAGGTTGTGCAGGTCTCCGTGCTGTTTGTGTGTCTAGAGTGAAGGATCTCCACACGTGATGTGTGTCTGTCTCCTCTGCTGCCGTGTCTCTCGTCTTGTTGTGGTTTTGTGTTTAGATTCCCCTCGTGCCGTTAACGCCCTTTTTATGAAGTGACTATAATAATTGGTTAAATCAAGGAACGCATGTCAGCGTCAGCCAATCAGAGGCAGAGATTGCATTGTGTACACAAGCGCCACAGAGAGAAGAAAAAACACACAACTGGTCGACTTCTCTCAGGGGTCGTGGATTTCTACCTCTGACGTGTTGACAAATCAGCTTTTCTGTTAATGCCCTAGTCCGCACTTCAGTAAGCAAAGCTTATTAACAGCATTCGGGAGACAGGCTTGTGACAGCCAAAATAAAGGTGATGAGCTTCAGATAGAAATCTGTGGAACTTAGTGTTAATGAGCCTTAAACAAAGGATTTCTGCATTAATCGTTACAGTGTAATGACCTGCTTGGCTGGAACATGCTTTTGTGATGGTTTATGACCTTTTAGCTCAAGCAACTCGTCTGGTCTCAATGTGCCGTCTAAATAAATAAATAAAAACCTCAGTCTAAAATACACTAGGCTGTACAGTAACCCCTGTTTTAACACAGATCAGCAGTTGCAGTTTTAGTCCATAGTGGATTTTCAAACCTCCCATCTGAGTGCAGCTGACTGTGGCGTCTGAGCCTTGTCCGCCATGCCCAAACATAAACAACCAGCATGAGAACGAAGGGGCGTGGCACACGAGGCCCGGACGGCACAGTCAGCTGTACTCAGAGGCGGGAGGTTTGAAAGTAGCCAATCTGAGAACGTTGTTTATTTCTCCTTGCGTGTTCTCATGTTTTTTGTTTTGTTCTTAAAGCCCTATATTTTTATTACTGTAAATGAAATGAATTTATTACTGTATTTACCTGCTCATACCAAAGAAAACGCTCATACATGAATTACAGTACAGTCTATACAGGAGTAACATCGGTATTTACATTCTAGCACTGCGGGAGTTCAGTGTAAACTGTACAGTACGGATATGGGTTTACCTTTACATGTTCTTTAGAGGTAATGAGTTTAAAATGAAATTAAAGAGCTTTGAGAGCATATTTGGGTGCATATTTTGGGTTAACACTATAAAAATAGGCCATTTTAGGCTTTTTTTTTTTTTAACCATATCACAACAACGCGGTTTTTCACTATATGCGGGTGCTTTTGGAACGTAAGCCCCACGATTAGCTGGGTTTTGAATACTATAGATAAGTAACTCACAGGTAAGTGAATTACTAGTAACTCAAATAGTGCTAAGGAGTCTGTTATCATACATAACAGAGATCAGTCGTAGATCAGTAATATTGATATAAGAAGTGATATTTCACATGGTAAGGCACATAAAGCACCTAAGATTATAATGATATAAACCCAACAAGAATTTGCACAACAAAGTAGCATCAGGTTATTGTGCAGATTATTGCAGAGGGAGGAGTTACAGAGTTACTTTCAAAGGAAAATAAAGAACAAAATAGATTTTTGCAGTCAAATCATTCCAGAGAACCCTTTTGCCCCCTTTATTTTTAAAAACTGCAATCTGAAATGAAGAGGATACGTGGGTTCTCACTCTTTTGTCCTGTTATATTTCCAACATTTTTTGTCTCATATACCTCTTTTGTTTTCTGCTATTGACTGAGATTTGGTCCCCTGGGCTTTTGAGCTCGCAGGGCCCGTTTCCTGCCCCCCCACTGATTAGGCACTTATAGACTACAAGGGACAGCTGGACCAGTGCTTTGTCAGTGGTGGGCCATTGGGCCTTGTCCTCTACTGATGGACTCGGGCTTGATATTCATGCCGCCTTATGAGGATGTCAGAGGCTCTTGCCCAAGGCAGTAGGGTCAGTCAGGCTAAATAGAAGTGGACAAGCGAGTCCTCAGTGCAGGGATCAGCATGATCTCTCTGTCTGTGGCCTTGGGTTGTTTTTGTGTTGTGCTGGATAAGTATTTGTGGCTGACATGCACATGGGGTTTGTGTTCAGAGCTTTGAATATTCCCATATCCAGCCCGTTGGGTCTCAACCACTGTTTGACAATAGACATTTGTACTTGCATAAAACAAACAAAAAAATGTTTTAAGGTGTAATTTGTGCTCTTCTTCCTTTAAATAATGCCAAGTATTGGTTGTGCTAATATGCTGAAGATTGTGTTTGTTAATACTGATAAAGGATTTAAGCTTTGAATCTGGACTGCTTCATGTGGATATACACTACATGGACAAAGGTTGCCTGACAGGGACTTCAGTGACATTCAAATTCATAGACTTCAGTATGGAGTTTGTCCCCCTATGCAGCTATAACAGCTTCCACTCTTCTTGGAAGGCTTTCCACAGTATTTTGGAGTTTCTGTGGGAATTTGTGTCCATTCATTCTGTTGAGCATTTATGAGGTCAGACACTGATGTTGGACAAGAAGGTCTGGCTCACAATCTCCGTTCCAGTTCATCCCAAAGGTGCTGGATGGGGTTGAGGTCAGGGCTCTGTGTGGACCAGTCAAGTTCTTCCACACTGAACTCCTCCAGCCACGTCTTTATAGAGCTCGCTTTGTGCACTGGGACACAGTCATGCTGGAATAGAAAAGGTTCTTCCACTAACTGGGTCCACAAAGTTTGAAGCATGCCGCTGTCCAAAATGTCTTGGTCTGTTGAAGCGTTGAGATTGTCCTTCACTGGAAATAAGGGGCCACCTGAATTCAATAATTAGGTGTGTCCCAATACTTTTGTCCATAGTGTAGAATGCAAAATGCCTCATTGGATGGAACACTGAACTGAAATACAATCAATTCTCATACAATTTCAGTGTGCCTTCAGATGTGTAGCCATTACAGACCGTACTTTATTTAATCATGTAGTTATGACTAATTTAATAATAGCAGCTGTTCAGCCCTGTTATAAAGAAACTGTTTGCTGTTTCATGAAGGTTGAATTTTACATTTCTAGATTATGTCAGTGATGCTTTGGGCTCTTTTGATGATGCATAAAAATGCTAATAGTTGAATTCTGAATCGCTGCAGTTCTGAATTTTGTTCATTTATAATTTAGGCCTTGAGAGGAAAAGTGGGCCAAGTCCACTTTTTTGGATATCAGGGTACTTTTGGGTCAATATCATCTAAGCACTGGATATTTTACGGGGAATAGTGAAGCAAGTCCATGTGCAATTCCGGAATATTCGCTAGATGGCAGTGAAGTTCTGCCTCGCAGTTTTGATTTGCTGTGCAACTTAGATTTTCACTGGCCGATTTCACAGAACAATAGAAACTGGACTTGATCCACTCTTCCCCTAAAGGCCTCAATTGTACGGTTAAACTGACAAATGTGTCAGTTGGAATAATTACTTTTTAGTTTAAACAGAGGTTACTTGAAATACATACACAATCAAAAAGTTTACAACCTTACCTACTTTTCAAACACTAGAAGTAAAGGGTACCAAATGTGCCACAGCTCCAATATAACATGAATTTCAACATATGGTGACGACTGAGCATCAAAGTGAAAATAACATCTGTCGCAGGTCTTATGATCTGTAAAGTGAACTATCTGAGGTCTGTGGTTGTGATGCATTGTTTAATTCAGTGTTTTGCACTGCTTCACTCCACAGAAATGCTGCTCATGGTTTCTCCCTGATACCAGTCGACAGTCTAAAGGTAACCATGAAGGAGATTCTACAAAAGGCACTGAAGAAAAGAAAAGGCTCCCAGAAAGGATCAGGTAAGAGGTCTCATAGGAAGCCCTGGTCACTGTTCAATACTGGCTCCTTGAGTTTAATTCAGTTTTCACATGATGCATTTGTTTTCTCAATTTGTCTTATTTTTTATGAAAATCAAAGTTGCAACAGATGTCAGATGTCGAGGTAAGATCCTTGGCTCTCACTAGAGTATTCTGACCCAGTAATCTTTAAAATATTGTAAAGAAACTGTAGCCTAGTTTCCTAGTTTCTCAGTTTTCCTCTGGGTTTCAGCTTCGTTTCCATTAGTATTTAGTGCGAACTGAAGTCTAGTGTTTATAACGTAGTGCTGCCAAAAAGAAAACATAGCTTTTTTTTTATCTTCCAAAATAAGGAAAGAAGAATGCTCAAAAACACTCAGCTCACTCGTTATTATACCCTCGTAAGGATGGGTCAGATAAAAAAAAGGCATAAAAATTGTCTTTGGTTTATCTCTCACTAAAAATGTTGGGGAGGGGGGTGAGCTTGAATTGAAATAAAAAGAAAAGTAATGCTGGACAACGATTGAAATTTTTAATCGCAATTAATTGTATAATTTTCTGTGATGAATTGCATTGGTACATGCAAAATCCAATAATGAATTCAAAAGTAGTGTATTGTGCACTTTTATTTTTAAAGTACTTCTATATGAACAAAAGTGCAAGAACATTTGGTTTGCAAACATTTTAAACATATAAGGTGCTTTTTAACAGCAGCGTTCCCTTTTAACACTGTTACACGGTTATAGTTCAAATATTTCTGTAAATCTCAACTTAAAGATTAATGTAATCAAATCAAATATAAAACCAAAGATATTTGCCCCTGCAGGGCAGTCACGTTTTATAGAAAGACAAGGTACCCTCAGAGTCCAGAACCACATTCATTACAGTATTTTAGGCACCTTTCGAGCAACCGCAAGTTCACATTTATAAATCTGTTTTATTTCTTTTTTCTGAACAGGTTCCAGCAGAAACATTTATCTTTTATCAGGGAGCAGCAGAAACAGTCTATGTTCAGTAGAGAGTCCCTGTTAGAGTGAGGTGAAGTGGTCGAGCACAAAAAAGGAACTTTCAAAATAATAGTAATAAAGCAGACTGCATTAACTCGCAATAAAATAACTAAGTAAATAATGCGTTAATCCGATGACACATTGGCACCTCTGTATCTAGTACTTTGTCTTCTATTAAAACGCTCGATGATATTGAGAACCAATCTCAGATTCTTCAGTACAGAATGATCCTCCAGGGTCCTGGGTCCTCCCTTGTGGACTCTCCTCTTCATCTGATCCCACAGGGTTTTCAGTGAGGGTTTAGTTGGACTGAAGACTGAGATGGCCTTGTCAGAAACTAGATTCTGTGGTCATTGAACCATTTTTGGATCTGGATTTGGATCTACAATTTGAATCACTTTCTTGCTGGATCTTTCAGCAAGACAGTTATTCAAATTGAAGATCCAACTGCAACTCAGTTTATCTTTTTGGAAAATCTTAAAAATTTTTTGTTATTCAAATTGAAGATCCAACTGCAACTCAGTTTATCTTTTTGGAAAATCTTAAAATTTTTTTGTTATTCAAATTGAAGATCCAACTGCAACTCAGTTTATCTTTTTGGAAAATCTT
>JBBPCX010000088.1:13917855-13948361 GCA_037974365.1 Hydrocynus forskahlii | reverse complement strand
TTGGAAAATCTTAAAATTTTTTTGTTATTCAAATTGAAGATCCAACTGCAACTCAGTTTATCTTTTTGGAAAATCTTTAAAAAATTTTGTGGGAACAACATATGGCTTCATGAAGCGTCTATGAAGTATCACGAGACCTAAAATCCAGCAGCAAAAAAAAAAAAATAAAACTGCCAAATCTGCCAAAAAGATCAAACTGAGTTGCAGTTGGATGGACAAACAATCACTTTCTTGCAGCAAGATCCAACTATGACCCAACTATGATCCAACTATGACCCAGTTTGATCTTTTTTGGCAGATTTGGCAATTTTATCTTCATTTGCTGCTAGATTTTAGGTCTCCTGATGCTTCATAGTCGGTGAAGCCATGCGTCCGAACAAGGTTTCCAGGGCCTTTGGAGAAAAAACAGCCTCTAAACCACCATATAAAATCCTTTTTACTCAAACCAAGCCTGAATTTTATTTTTTTTTCTCATGTGACCACAGAGGCTGGTTCCAGGAGTGTAGAAAGAAGGAAAAAAAGAAAAGTTGTCTGGCACACCTTCCAAATAGTTTGTTGGCCTGGAGGTGGACGTCTAATTGTAATGTTTCTGCTCTATCTTCCTCACTGTGTGAGGGTAAAAAAATGTTCTTTCCAGAAAGGTTGTCCACAGCTCTGGTTCTTCCTAATTATTGCTCTAACATTACATATGGGCATTTTTGGTGTTTTTCAGTGAGATTTCTGAAAGTCAGCACACTTTTGTCTCATTTCTTCACCATGGAAATTTGACCTTTGCGCCACATTATATTTTTGCAGCAGTGAAACAGGATGACCATTTTAAAGTTCGAGAACACTCATGTAGACCTCCTACTCATGTAGGAGTAACTTTTCATGTAGTAACTTTCTTCAGTTACAGAAGTGACTAGTGACAGAAGTTTCAGCAGTGACTATGCTAATCTACATTGTATGGACAAAAGTATTGGGACACGTGTTTTTTATGGCCCCTTACTTCTTGTGAAGGGAAATCTTACTGCTTCAGCAGACCAAGACATTTTGGACAACGCCATGCTTCCGACTTTGTGGATCCAGTTTGGGGAAGAACCTTTTCTATTCCAGCATGACTGTGTTCTTTGGTGTGGAAGAATTTGACTGGCTCACACAGATTCCTGACCTCAGCCCCATCCAGCACCTTTGGGATGAACTAGAACGGAGATTGTGATCCAGACCTTCTCATCCAACATCAGTGTCTGACTTCATAAATGCTCTACAGAATGAATGGGCACAAATTCCCAGAGAAACTCCAAAATCTTGTGAAAAGCCTTCCAAGAAGAGTGGAGGCTGTTATAGCTGTAACAAAGGGGGGCAACTCCATACTGAATTCTGTGAATTTGAATGTCATTAAAGTCCCTGTTGGTGTAATACTGAGGTGTCCCAATACTTTTGTCCACATAATGTATCTAGTTCATTATTTTAACTTAACACCTCAAAGACAAGTTTTCTCTGCTGTCATGCCGGACTGTATTTTACATGCATTTAGCAGAACGCTGTGAGAGTGAAGACTGAACATTCTCGTGACTTTTGTTTTGCTGTAGGCCCCTTGTATCGCCTGGAGAAGCAGACAGAGCCAAATGTGGCAGTGGATCTGGACAGTACGTTGGAGAGTCAGAGCACGCTGGAGTTCTGCCTCGTCCGAGAAAACAGTGAGTTTCAATACGGCCCAAAGAGAAAAAACACGAGATTAAGTGTCATACTCACAGTTTCCATTAGCCTAAGATCTCTGTCAGTGGAACAGTGATGCACAACACAGCTTTTTTTTTTTTCCTATCTCACTTTTCCTGTTTCTCTCTCTCCCTTTCTCCCCCCTTACAGGTTCCAGAGGAGAGGAGAGTTCAGAAGAAGACCCCCCTATAGACATCACTACGGTACAGGACATGTTGAGCAGTCATCACTACAAGTCTTTCAAGATCAGCATGATCCACAAACTCCGCTTCACCACCGATGTTCAGCTAGGTATGTCATCCCAGAGGAGGAGGTCTGACATTCACAACTACTAAAAGATTCATTCTGTGAAAACACTCCAGATTTTTTTTTAACTACTGTGCTATTTCCTTTTGGTTATTTGAGAAGTTCTGCATCTGATGCTGGTTTCTCACAAGACCTTGTAATTGTCCATTTGGTTTTTTAGTTTTTCTTGTTTTTTAACCTGTTTTTTTTGGGCAGATTTTTGCATTTTGATTCATTTTCCTGTGGGGAAAAATACAAAAAACTGATATGACATTTTGCATTCTTTTAATGGAAAATTAAATTATATTCATAATTAATTAAATTTATACCAAAAAAACTATACTATACTCATTTCCACACTCCCTTCTTGTGTCTTCATGTTCATTAAATTCTTTTTACGAGAAAAATGTTTTTAAGCAAATAACGTGCCTCTCGCGTACAGTTAACAACCTTTATAACTTTGTTTCAGGTATATCAGGTGAGAAGGTGGAGATCGACCCCGTGACCAATCAGAAGACAAGCACTAAGTTCTGGATCCGACAGAAGCCCATCTCTATAGACTCAGACCTGCTGTGCGCCTGTGACCTGGTGGAAGAGAAGAGTCCAAGTTAGGGTTGCTCTTATGTCTGTAGTTCAGTTATAAAATAGACATCCATGTAAAAGTTTGATCCAGCGTTTCTTAAGTGGGAGATCATTTTAATCTTCTGTATTTGTGGACATATATTTCACCTAAGATAATGATGCTTCCAGGGCCAAAAATAATTAAAGTATCCAAAGAAATTTAAATGGTATAAACTTGAATACAAAACAAACTTAACGTCAAATAATTCAGATAACATTCTCCAGTTAACTTCATTCTCCTGCTAGAGCGATGAACTCTAAGTAATACAGAGGTGGTGGCTCTCAGAGGAGGCACATGCCAGGCCTTCAAACTAGGAGGAGACCCAGCCTAAATTTAAGCAACTTATTAAAATGTTTTATGGCTGTCTTTACTACTTCTTTTCAGTTTGTATTCCAAGTGCAGTCATGGTCTTTTTTTCTCTCCTTGCAGGTCATGCAATATTTAAGCTCATATATCTCAACAACCATGACTACAAGGCTCTTTATTTTGAATGTGATGCTGCTACAGTCAACGAGATCGTCCTCAAGGTGAAGTTTACACCACAGTCTAGTTCAGTCTTTGCGGGATGCTCATTTATTTAGCTTTCTTCATATATGAATACTACAAGGGTTCTCAGTCCAAGTCGTTATGACCACACACTGTGCACATGCTCTCATTTGGCATACTCTCATTAGCAATTACCCGATTAGCAATACCTCATGGTCTGACTAAGGTGTGTTTGAGAAGGGAAACACAAAAACACGGGGTCCACTGGCTGGGTAGTTATGAATACAGAGGGGGCTGTTCAAGAATTTAATCTTTTCTAGAAAGTAGGGATGAGTCTTTATTCTATTGTTTCTGCTGCTCTTTCTTTTGTTCTGTCCACTTTCTGCAGTAACAATAGAAATTTCCCACTTGTGGGACTAATAAAGATTTATCTTGTCTCAACACTACTTATTGGGGCAGCTAGTGGTTAGGGGGTTTCCCCTGCAATCAGAAGGTTGTGGGTTTGAATCCCAATTGCTAATGGCACCACTGAAGTACCCTTGAACAAGATACTTTCCCCACACACTGCTCCCCGGGCGCCCCTCATTGGTGGCAGCCCCCTGCTTCACTTGGTGAATGGGTTAAATGCAGAAAAAGATTTTCACACTGTGTGCTGTGTTGTGTTCACGAGTGACTATAAAGGGCCACTTTACTTTAAACCATGTTTAAAGTATGACACTGATATAAACAAACATTGTAGATGTCATGATAATATGACAGATTATGTCCATTAATAACAGTTTTCTGTGTGCCAGTAACTGCCATGAGGGATACTACAATGTTAGATGTCATGACAGTATGTAAAATTAATGATCTCAAATTGCATTGTCTGGCATATGTGTGCTTACTCTTAGCTGTGATTTTTTTTGCAGCGGCTTCTTTGGTGATTTTTGGGTGGACATTTATTGTAACTCTTGCTCCTTTTCTCAGGTGAACTACATCCTTGAGTCTCGTGCCAGCACCTCAAGAGCTGACTACTACGCCCAGAGGCAGCGCAAACTAAGTCGGCGCACCAGCTTCAGCTTCCAGAAAGACAAGAAGTCAGGACAGTAGGACGTACAGCCAGACTCCTGAATATAGGTCTTTCAGAACCAAGTGTAGAGAAAGACAGAGAGAAGAGGATCCTGGTTGAGACGGGCCCCGGCTAAGGCAGCAAAGGAACAAATGACATCAGGGAGAACCAGAGAGAGGTAGCGACAGAGAAGGATGGCAGAACCTGTTGGAGGTAAAAATGAAGCAGGGTAAGCAAAGAAAGCAGGAGTGCACAATGAAGGTAAAGGCAGATTGAGAGAGGGAGTGATTGAGCCAGAGATGGGGGCTGGGGTGGGGGGTGTGGAGTCATCTCTATCTCTAAGGTAGTTTCAGGGGGGTCTGTGAACAGGAGGACTGTCAGTCCTCAGCCATATCGGAGTCCTTATGCCCTCTGCTGTCGTTCAAGAATGTACAAGAGGAATTCAGTAAATCAAATGGGACAATGTTATTTGAAGCCACAGTGATCATCCAGACTGAAGCCACGATATCATCAGTCTCTGATTCTCAAGCACAGCTGCTATCTGTGCAAGAGTCGGTTTCAAAGACCTTTTTTCTTTTAATTTGTTTTGGTTTTTAAACGTCATCTCCATCTCCTACAAGAGGACTCTACATACAAGTGTACCAAATAAACGCAAGTGGATCGAAACTTAAAGCCACAGAGAGCAAGCAAACTGGTACCTGTTACCTATTGTATCGAACGTAACGCTATTCGGAAAGTGTTGGGACATTGAAATGTAAAAGGGAGCATTTTTTTTAACGTCTGAAGCAGAAATTAACAGCCACGTTCAGTGACGCATTTCACGAAAAAACCCTCTTCGGCCATTATACTTCAGTGCCTGGTACTATTCAATTTGACAACCTTCTTTTGAAACAAATCGACTCAAGACATTTGTGTGCTCGCAAAGTTGGGCAGGAACCATGAACTGGACTTCTTTTTTTTTTTCTTTTTTTTTTTTTTGAACCAACACATTGTTTGGCTGGTTTGTTACAGAATTTTTAATGATCAAACTAATTCAATCATGACCTGTACTTTTTACTGTGATCTGGGTTTTTCCTCCTCTGCGTCGTCTATGGACTGTAATATACTGAACCAACCACCGTCTGTCAGGCCGATCAGAACATTTGTTCCGACTGTCCTTTTGGGCTGCATCTAGGGAATGTATGAGTTTTTACAGGCTTTTTTTTTTTTATGATTGCATTATATACTCTAGGTTCGTTGCATTTGCGTTTTCGGATGGTTTTCTTTCTTTGCCCCCTCCGGTTTGTTCTCTGTCAAACATGGGGGCAAACTCACATAATGTAACCCAAAAGCTGCTGTTGTAAACTGGATTCAGGGTGTTTGTTCAGATCCAAAACTCATGATTCAACTCAGGTTTCTGATTGCCATTTCGTCTTGACTGGTCTAGGCTTTTTTTTTTTCTTCTGTCTGTTGGAAATGGAGAGAGAGAGAGAGAGAAAGAGAAAGCACTTGTGTTCCGTACCGCTGCATCGGTGTCGGCTCAGTTGGAAAGAAAGTGTTCCCGTAATGGGAAGAAGAGCTGCATAAAGACATTTCAAATGAAATTTTATTTATAAGGGGTAAAGGTTTGATGACCGGGGGGGGTTATCACACGACGTATGGAATTAACGATATTTGTTACAGTATACGCAATGCTGTATTATATAAGTAGATTTTCTAATTAAAGACTGAACTAAAATACAACGGTTCTGTTTTGTTACATATGGCGGCATTTGAAGAAGTTCACCTCGTCACATGAAGTGATGAACAAAAACCTTTTTTTACATAATATGAAAGCAGCACCTGACCTTAACATTGTGTCAAAATGTCATTTATGATGGGACCGAGAGTTTGGTCTAGAATTACTGGAGGGTTTTACAGTAATTTATATTACAAGTTAGGATAATTTTCTTTCTCTTGTAAAGTTGGAGATTTGTTGGAGTGTTTTAGATTTTGTTCCAACAATAACCGTAAGATTCTGGAGGACTCAAAATGAATAACTTTTAGTTTTTTACCTTATTGGCCATATTAAGCATGATTAATCATATTCTTTACATTTTGTTTAAAATACAAAATTGTTACTTTCCTTTAATCTATGAAAAAGTATTGAATTTTTGGGGAGGGGAATATTGGCCAAGGCACTCGGGTTCAAAATCCCCCCTACCACCATAACTTGGAAATACATCGTAGTATGGAAGGAAAATGTATTATAATTTCCAACTAATAATGACTTTAACAGGGCTCACAAACACTTGAAGTCGAGTCACCCAGAAATTTTCCATAAATACAAGCCCAAACCCATTCAAACTGTCATCATTAAAGTTGCACAGATTGTTTTGACACAGCAAGTGAGGTAAGTGGAGACTTGTCTATGCTTGATTTTTCACCAGACCGTTCATTTAACATTACAGGAATACAGATATATGCTTACAGAGCCATGCAATGTGTTAGATGTCACAATTTGCATTGTTTATTTTAAACAGCATTAGTAACTAGAAAATGCATTTCAGCAAAATGCCAGGTGTGATTGTGCGATTGCTACAAAACCAGTGTTTGGTTTCAGGCACAAAAAACTAATTGTGTTAAACAGTCTTAAACCTGTTCAGAAATGGGCGTACTACTCGTTGAATGCGCCGACTCTGACCAAGCCATTTTATAGGTACAGCTGAATACATAGCAGCATTTACAGGCTGATTCATTTTGATTAAACCACAACAGCCTCACACATCATTTTTTTATAACTCTCCTGAGCTGTAGTGTCTGGAAGTTGCGATTAGTTTTTTTCGCCTTTAGTTCCGTCCTCCACTCTCTCCCCAAACAGGACTCGACCATTCTCTCTCTCTCCCGGCGTGTTTCGGACGTCTTTCTACCATTTTTAAATGATCAATACTCGGCCACTGGCTAACTAATCACAAAGTTTTATACGAGCGCACTGATATTAACGGACATTTTGACTTTGGAGCAATTCCGAAATTCAGCACGAGCACTAATGAGAAGTGGTGCCTACTTTGGCTATAAAGAGTAATAAAATAAAAACATGAACAGTAGTGTTATTGCGTTATAATCTTCACTTTCATTAATAGACATGTCAAAGGAAGGCTTTGAAATTGCTGACATTACTGACCTGTTCACAATGATAACACACTGAACATCCGAAACAATCGGGTTTGAAATTAAGGGGCTTTCAAATAGTCGGTTTGATCTGGGATCATCCAATCACAGCTGAATTTTCCAGATTCAAGTTACGTAATTGAAGTTACATCATCAGAACTGCTCTGGCAGCCTGGCAGTGTGATTCAGTGAATGTAGGCAAAGCTGACTTAAGAAACTCTAGAAGTTCACTGCTTTAAGACACTGAAAGTACAGGATAGCTTCATGTAGAAGAGCCCAAAGCCACCAGGTGGTGCTACACACACACACAGAATTTACACCTGGCATTTATGTTTACGGCGTTTAGCAGATGCTCTTATCCGGAGCGATGTACATCAGTGCTTAAGTCCACATCTGTTCTTCATACCCGTAAAGCTAAACTTGAATCAACACCTGCTTTTAACCAAGTTACTGCCAGCTAAGATACACACCTTAACAAACACTGTCAGAAACCGAAAAAAGTCAGAGGTTAATACACAAATAGGGAAACCAGTAAAGAGGGTGAGAGTTTTTTTAAATACATATATATCTATATAGGAAAAGATGTATAGGAGAGAAGCGAGAGGACTGGTTAGTCACCAAGGTGCTGCTTGAAGAGGTGGGTCTTCAGACGATGCTCTTCAGATCTGATTGTAAGAGGGAGTTTGTTCCGCCACTGGGGGGGCCAAGACTCAAGAGTCTTAATGCACGTCTTTCTCTTCACTACATCCGTTCTTTGAAATGTCAGAAAAGCCAAAACTAATCTTCTCCCACTACAGGCTTATTCACTGCTATTTTACCTCAACCTACAACACCTATAGAAAATACTGTAAAGTAAAAGTAAAGTGGGGCAGCTGGTGGCCTAGTGGTTAAGGTGTTGGCCCTGTGATCAGAAGGTTGTGGGTTTGAATGACAGGACTGCTAATGTCATCACCGAGGTTCCCTTAAACAAGGGACCATCCCCGCTCACTGGAGTGTGTGGAGACGGTACCTTGCTCAAGGGAACCTTGGTGATGACACTAGCAGTCCAGGGATTCGAACCCACAACCTTCTGATTGCAGGTAGTATTGCTGTAGAAATACTCACCGCACCTACAGTTTTTCAGCACCTTACGAAAATACTGACAGGTGTCTCCTGTTCAGAGCTGGAAGAAGGTAAAGTTGGTCTTCAGGCTTCTTGGTGGGCACATATGGACATTAAGTCTTTCAAGATAGACTATTTTTGATGAACAAAACAAATATTCTGCTGGTTACTGAGGGTGGCAGCAGCTCATAGGGTTAATAAGGATTAAATTAAGGTCAGTTTCCCAGACAGGGATTAATCTTAGTCTTGGACTACCCTTTCCTTTTCAATGGAAAATCTCCATTCACAGCACTACTTAATCCAGGACTAGGCTTAATCTCTGCCCGTGAAACCGACCCGTAGAGTCTTGAGTTAATCAAGGGTTTGTTCATCTGGGTTTTATTTTAAACAGCTGTGTTTGCTTTAAAAAGATAAATCAGTGATTAAAATCTTAATCTGTTTTTAAAACCTGGTTTGATCTTAAATTGTCTCATTATGGTTGGAATCTAGAAATGGGGAAAGGAGAACCCAAAGCCGAGACTGAGAAAGTGACCGCCTGACTCAAGGGCTTGAACCTGCGACCTTGGGGTTCAGAGTCATGTGCTGAGTCATGCAGGGAAAGGTGGCAGACCCCAGCAAGAAAGTGGGGAGTAATGAAAACCTTCCCTGGAAAAGGCTGGGTAGAGTGTGGAACCTGGCTCATCTCAGAAGAAGGTTTCATGAGTGCTTGAGTTAAAGTGTTTTTTTTTTTTTTTTTAAAGATGTTCTTGAAAAAGATGTTAAAGATTTATGGTTTCCTAAAATATCAGATTTGAGAAAGATTGTGAAGAACCTGCGAAAGGTTGAAAGAAACATAATATATAAACAGTTTAAGGGTTCTCCCTAGAACATTATAAGTAGGGGTTGACATAAGTGGTACGCAAATGCACGGCAGTTTTGAGTCTTCACAGCGCAAATGCGTACCTAATTTGAGTAACTTCATCCTGCATCACAGGTGTGAGCGGCCATGTTTACATTAACAAATGTAAATTACATTAAGAATGTACATAAAAGAGCACTGCAAAAAAGTTCAGTTTCTCAGGTTTTATCTTTTATAGGTACAAGTATTGAACTGAACAGCTTTGTAGGAATGTAACAGACACTGGCATGGAATGGTCGTCACTCATAGAGATGCTGATTTAAAAATAAATTTGAGCGGTCTCATTGTTTTCCAGAGATGTATAAAACCTTATAGCCAGAATCTCAAAACAAAGTCCCCTCCTCCTGCACGGGAGCCCCTACTGAGCCAAATTAAATCCTTGAGCTGCTGATCTCCCCCTGGGGAAACGATAAATCAGGACTTCATCAGAGAGTGATTTAAGACAGACACAGCCCATCTAGTAATGATGGTTACTGCCTTTGATCGTTAAGGATCTGATCTTTGCAGCTTTCCTGAGTGATTAATTCATTCTCCTTGAGACAAATATGCAAAGATTTAACCAACCAGATGTCCAGATTCAGGTTCAAACCAGGCCAGGATTAAGACCCTACAGGACCCTGGGCTATGGCAAGCCCAAGTGTCCCACTATAGTACCACCAATATTTTAAAGCTATCTTAGTATTACACTGATACTGCATACATTTAGAAAGGCACAGAGACATGCCTGCATGTGCACACACCAAACTAAAGACAATGAACATCTAAAACATGCATGTTTAGGAAACTGGACTAGTAAATAAACCAAAAGGGTCAAAGGATTATCAGTTAATGTTGCTTTTACTGTCTTAATTACTCATTCTTAATACTTACTTGCAGCTATTTTTGATACCTTTACTGTTAGTTCTAGTTCTATATCCAATTTTAATCACATCCATGCTGCTAGTTATTAGTCATTTATTTATTTATTTATTCTATCTCCTTAAATACTGGTCTATTCTGGAACGGCTGATACATCTTCACTTGATTTCAAACTTTATCTCCTTAAACAGGGTCCCATGGTTGAGCAGTGCGTAGCGCTGTTGCCTCGCACCTCCAGCGTTGGGGGGTTTAAATCCGGGTCCTGGTCTTGAGTGTAAGCTTAAATATGAGCCCATAGTAATGTAAAAACATGATGTAAATGTGTTCATGTGTAGGCTGAAGGCGTATAAACAACTGTAATGAGCTGGAACCACTTCCATGGCTGAAATTAACACCAAAATCTGCATTTTTGTACACAAATTGTGCATTACTTTTTGTAGACATTATTCATTTGTTAATATTGATTTGAGACATTTGATACGAGCAACGTAGCCTGCATCCAAGCCTTTCTGGTCGTCCTCAGAAAGTCCTCATCAGAGTCTTGCTCGGCATTTGACATCAGCTTTTTCGGTATAGTGTGTCTGCATACATTTGGATATACATTTCAAATTAACACCACCTTGTTCACAGGTCTACCACCATCGCTAAGTGTTGGTGCAGCTCGCTGAAGTGTTTTAATTAGTTTGAAATGTTTACACGGTACTTACCGAGTACCTTTGGTTTGACCTTTAGGGCCCGTGGGCGTATTGTCTGGATCAGATGATCAGATGCATATGAGGACCAGTGGGTGGTGCAATTAGCTGAAGAAAGAATACCACATTTATCTTTAATCACTTGCATTAATAATGTAATGATGTTCACATTGTACTTTGCTCATTAGTTTGCATTTCCTTTTAGACTGGCTCCAATGTCCATGATGGATGATCTCAAAACTTCCTTTCTTCACATTTGAAATGTATCCTTATCTAAGTGATGTCTTTTACCTTTATCTTTACCTATGAGACAAGTTGCTTTCATGCATACATACCAATCTGAGAACCTGTTCATGCCTAGTATTGGCATCTGGCTTATGAGAGGATTTTGTTCATCCTTGCACATGCACATCTAAGGGCCGTTATGAACTTTAGGATCGCTTGGGTTGCAAACAGCTTAGAAACAAAGGAAAATGAGAAGAAGAAGAAGCTACGCAGCTATTTTTCATTTTGCTATGGTCTAGTTGATTGGAGGTAGATGTTCACATACCTGACCACTTCCAGAGTGAGTGAGTGATCTCCAAGACACATTAGTGTCTGTTCACATCTGTCTGAAGCCACATACGATTAAAACTCCGAACATGGATGTTAATTGCAGGCGTAAATGGGGCCTGAGATTGAAACCACGCTACTGTGTGTTTCTTCTCTTGAAAAGGATCTGAACTAAGATCAGGATCACGGACATTTGATAGAGGGCACGAATGATCAACTAGCAGCAAGTGTGAAGAGAACATTTGGATGCTTTATTGTGGGGTTTCTTTCTTCTTTTTTTTTTAGCAACGATCAGCAAACATTTTTTTAGGCCTCTTAAGTGTACAGTCATTTAGCATGGAGACATATAAACACATACAAAGGTATCTCTTCATCTCAGTCCTCTTGAACAGTTTATTATGGAACCCAGTGATGCCAATAGAAAAAATATAAATCATAGATACAATAGTCTCATCTTTTTAATGTAACATCCTCTCTTTTGTTCTAAACACTTGACACAATGATTTTATATACTATGTATACTATATATATATTATTTTTACTTATATTGCACATCCTCTATAATTATTGAGACAGTACAGTCAAAAATCTTTTCCAGTCTCTTTTAGTTAAAGATAAAAATATGAATATGAGGTACATCACCCTTTACCTTTGGGCATTGCTGGGCACATGGATGCCCAATAATACCCATAATTAAAGATGTGTTTGTTTTTTTTGTTTTTATCTTTGTTTTTATCTATTCCGAGGTCCATAGCAATTTTGACTTTCCTGTCCCAACGCTTTGGGGGGTGTGCTGTACTTATGCCCGTTTCTTTTCAGTATAGTATCAAATAATCAAGCAGGTTATCATAATCACATTTGTTGATAGAAAAAAATACATGCAATCATTTCCTCCCTGTTACCCTTTTATGTTCAGCAAAAAAACATTTGGACCATGTGCTTTAATTATTTTCAGTTAAATAAGTCAAAAATCTGCCAAAAAAAATCAAATTTATTAAATGTTTCCTTCACTCCAGATGTGGTCCAATAAACTACACTCTTCCTGGAAGGTTCGGAACTTGGGACGTTTGGCTTGAGGAAAAACCACTGGTTGGAATGGAGCCATTACACTGTGTGGAGGTTCTTAAAATTTTAGAACAATGGTTCTCAACCTTTTCAACATTAAGGCCCACCTATCTATCACAGCATGTTACCAAGGCCCACTTGGCCACATTAGACGATATTAAATAACCAATTGCTGACCAATGGCCTGTCTCGATTTTAGATTCGTGGCCCAATCAAAAGCCTTCACGGCTCATCAGTGGTCCACGGCCCGGTGGTTGAGAAACCTGGCTTTAGAACAGTTATTCATACTCATACATTCTTTAAACAACAATCTGCTCGTTCATGTTTAGCATGCTGACTCTTCTCCACAAGGGGGTGCTCTAAGCACTAAAATAGCTTTTGGTGCTTTGCATCAATGACACTGTGTGTCCTTGTGAAAAAAGTGCTATTAATGAAACATAATCTGGAGTAGTGGCCATAATGCCAAGAATACGTCATAATGAACTACCATTCATTGTTCATTTCTTTCATAAAACGAGTGATCGAAGAAGTGCTTTATGATATCTTTTTTTGAAACGTGCTATAAACAAAACAAAGAACTGAATTTATTTAATTCATTTGGTCTTACTGCTTGCAACATACGACCAGTGAATTCAAACCTTTTTTGTTTATTGGATGCACACTAGGCAACTGAAAAATCGTGTAAATTTGATTTTTTTTCTTTGTTTTGTGAGTTACGATTTAAAGTATTTGTTCAACACGACAGGAGTTGTGCTAAGATATACTTACAAATGAACAGACAGTCTAAATGAACAGTACATTACTTAAAGACAAAACTGCTAAATAACATCATTGGGCAAAAATGTCATTACGATTCTGAGTTATGAACCTAAAAAGGTCACTAAAACATACAGTCATTGATATGATCTCATTCAATCTTAAGGGAGTGTTAACTAACGTTATAAATATATACTTTTTCTAAAGTGGCCGATACAACAGGTGACCTCTGGTTTATGCACTGTGACAAGTTAAGTGCCACTGAATCTGAAAATATCAGTGAAATTCAAAGTAATAAAACATTAACAAGGTAAAGGTCACAGTGGATGCACTGTACAATAAAACATCTTACAACTTCTGAATTTTTCAACAGAATTTTCTCTCTCTCTCTCTATATATATATATATATTTTTTTTTTTAATCTGTAGTTATAGGGCAATTAATAACAGACATGCCCTTTCATTCCAGATATGAACTCACTACATATTTTAGCATCAGAGAATTTTTTTCTTTTTTTGCTTATTGAATGACTTACCTAATGTTTATTGATCATAATGGATCCTAAAGAGCATCCCACTGTACATGAGTATCAGTGGTAGCTACAGGCACCAATAAGGCTAAAGATGTGCAAAAATTGGTGAAAACTGGTCTTTTGTTGAATGAAGTGAAAATAGGTTCCTCATCCTCTGCAGAAAGCAAACTATTTTAGCACACAGATTCCATTTTTGTTTTTGCTGAGTTTGACATATTGAAAGAAATATGTATAGAAACATATAAAACAGGCCAATTTCCTCTACCCCCGCCATTAAATTCAGAAAATAAACAGCAAATGTGCGTTAAAATGTTTGTTTACTACAGCAGATGTGGACTTCAGGCCCAGTCAGGCCCACAACTTTGCCTAAGACAATTTGTTTGTTTTTTTTCCCCTTCATACCAACTAAACTGGGACAATCAAATTACAGCAAATTCAGTACAAGGCTGGAGAAAACTATCAATAAAACTTGGTGACTAGTTAAGTACTGTGTATGTGCTCCATATGAACGTACTGCACTAATAAGTCTACAATATAACTAAAAGTGTCATTTACTGAGATCTTAATCTTTTGTGGAAATCTCAACAATAATTTAAAAAAATGAAATCGCTGGTCTCTATCCATGAATCGGGGTAAAAAGTAAATATAAAAAAAATGTATATTCTTTCCCAAGTGTGTTAAATAACATACCATATAGCTACTGAGGCGCACTTCAATCACATAACTCTAGAGACAAAACTATAGCAGCTGTTCATAACATGCCCATCATAATCATAACAATATATCTGATGTATCTCCAGGTCGAGGGATTACAAGGGCATCATATTCAGGACAAGCAGAACAGATTCAGTTCACAGTGTTTCAAACAGAACAGCACAGGTATCATACCTAAGATACGGCACAACTGATACCAAACGACCAATATTTTTGAGTTAAAATCGCCTCCAGATACGTTATTGCTCAAGCCGTTCTACCAAACGTACATAAAAGCACCGATGACGGAATTTGGTCGATTTCGTTACACTCATTTAGCGTTATACTCATTTAGTGCAGTTTCATGCAGCTATAGTCCATGGTTTTCATCATCTGACACACCTTACTCAGCTCAAGAGTAGTTTTCTTAAATATCTGAGGAAGAGAATCAGGTGTGCCAAAGGAAAAAACGCAAGAATACTAAGTGCATAGGAGACCCACAACTGGCACTGAAAACCACTGTTTGCTCAAATGCTTGACTGCACTGCATTTAAATCCAAACCAATCAAAATAGTCCATTCTTTCTGATTAATTTTCCATACAGTATATTTTAAGCCAGAAGGTTCACTATTGTTTTTGTATACTGTCCTTCCTTTTTGCATCATAATTGTGCCACTTGTTAAAAAGTCCATATTCCTGTGTAATATAAATATAATATAATATAATATAACATAATATAATAATATATGTAATTCAATATAATATAATATGATATGCATTATATTTTTGTACTCAAACTATATTTTGAGGGAGGATGTTGATATGCTTGCATAGAACAAAATTTTCTTTGAATCAAATACATAATAGACATTGCTTTGAAGTCATCTGCCAAAATAAGTATGGATATCTTGATATATATTTCTATTTTTTTTTTTTTGATAGATGAATGGAAAAAGAAAGGAATATCAAGAAGGAGAGTAGTGCTGACAAAGACTGGATAGATACAATAAAAAGCAAAAATAACCGGCTTCTCATTATAACAACAAATAATACTGGCCTTGGAGACATGAATTTTTTTCAATAACAAAATACATAACTATAAACATTTATAATAAATATGCTTGATATATAGATATGTACTGTATAACAATATATATGTATATCTGTTTTTTTTTATATACATATATATGTACATAAAAAAGGTGCACTTGTTTAAATAATGTCATCTAGAAGATGCGGGGTGGCTACCCAGTCCAAAGTCCGCGGCTCAGAAGCTGCCATTATCATGCACATGAACTGCTTGCCAGTTCTCTTGTCAATGGGGTAAATAGTGGTGGGGGTAAATCTCCTGTTGCTCTCCACAAATTCACATAGTTTCTGGTACACATGGGGGTACTCATGGCGAAGAAACACTCCGCGAATCCTTAGCTCACGCTGAATGTTGATGAAACAAATCTCCCTGGCTTTTCTCCCCTCCTCGCCTTCCTTGTCGATGTCAGCGGTGCCTGGTGGCGGAGTGAGGATTAGCGTCTCCATGTCACTCTCTTTCCTATGAACTTTCCTCTCGGGGCTGTAGGAAGCTAAAGCAACCTTGGCGTATTTCCTGACGGTTGGGGTTTGGACCCTTGGTGATGGTCCGTCAGGCACTTGTTCACCGACAGCTATGGATACATTCAAGAGGAAACATTCATTGGGGTCATATTCCTTACCGGCCTCCTGAAGCTCCTTGCAGTACTCCCCGAGATTGTCCCTGAAACCATCTAGTTCACGTAAGGACAGGTACGTTGGAGACATGAGGAGGCTTTCCAGACCAAACTGAAGGAAGTTTGTGGAAGATCCTGGGTTTGGAAATCCCAAAAACAGGACTCCTCTTCCTCGCGACAAGTATCCCACTTTGGCTATACGCGAGAAAGCTTTGTGAACCTCTGCAGTTTCACGACAGTACTTGATGATGTGGCGACACACGCTGCCGATTCGTCCATAGAGACAACTCTCTTTGTGGATGTCCCAGTCTTCTCTGCGGCAGTTGCGGGAGCAGTAATATGTGTAGCAGCTGTGGCAGGATTTAAAATAGAGGCAAGCATTAAACAATGTCTCTGTACGGCGGCATTTATTGTTGGAACACATCATTGTGTCGTCCTCATCTGGGCTCTGGTCAGGGGAGCACTCCTCAGTACTTCGAAGTCCATCACAACTCTCTGTGTCCCTTAGGGAGTCAGGATCTATTTTTATGGAAGTAGGCTGTTTGTCAAGGGGCACGCTACTTTCAGATCCTGCCTTTGAGTCTTTTCTTCCCAATGATACTGCCTCTTCTTCATCAATAAGCTTCTTGAGTTGATCAAGCAGATCTTCACTGGGCCTTCTACTTTCAGGTGGTTTGTAATCAATAACCAGGTCAGCTAAAAGCTCATCAAGTTGCTCTAAGCTTTGTTGGAGTGAGGTGCTGTGGTGTGTCTTTTCTTTAGTTGATTCCATAGATAAGGACCTTGTTTCATGATGAGTAGCATCTTCATCTGGGGCTCTTTTAGAATCCAACACATCCCAACTGGCAGAGCGTGCTTCTGCTTTACAACCCTTGCCAGGTTTAATATCATTGTCTGTGATTGTGATCTCAGGGGTGATAACCCATTGTTTATTTGAGGTGCTCCTAGCATCAGTTGGGCTTTTGTCAATCAGTGAATTCTCTGATAAAGACAGAGCTGCATAGCGTCTAGGTGAACTTGAAAGGTTAACAACAATGGGTTTTGGCCGGTCATTTGTCGACAAGGTTTGTTTCCCCTGACAAAGGAGATTCTCATCGCTTTTCCCACGAGGCACCGGCTGTTCCCTCTCTACATGAGTGTTGAGGATGTTATCCCAAGACCTTGAGTATGGCTTTGGGTCAGTTACTTGCCTTGTTGGCTCCATACATGGATTTGTGTACCAAGGTGCAAGCACGGGCTCCTGCCTAACTCTTGTGGGTGTAACCTGGGAGGTGTACGAAGACGGATAGTGGGAAGAATAGCCAGACACATCTGAACCATACCAGTCATCTGACTGTGGCTGAACCACACGAGCATGACGCCTACCCTCTGTGTAGTATGCCCGTGATGGAAGGTGATGTTCCATTGGTGGCACATAGGAATCACCCACATAGAAAATCCTTGGGGGAGCTGTTTGTATCTGATATGTCCTTGGGTCATCCCCATAGAACGTTCGAGCTGGGGGCGTCTGAATTATGTATGGTCCTGGTTGATTTGCACCATAGGACTTTGGATACACAGGTGCAGGATATTGATAGTCTACTTCGGTAAAATATGGTCTGGCAGGTATGGCATGCACCATGTGTGTCCTTGGATCTTGAACATAGTGTACTTTGGGAGAATAGGTTTGGCTCGGAATGCTGAAACGGTCATCCTGATAGTAAGTCCTTGTAGGAGCCGAAGATCCATATTTCCCCAAATCCTCTGCATAGAAGAATTTAGTTGGCACATTCGGGCTTGAGTGAGCCCTTCGTTCCCTTCCATAGCGTTCCTTTGACTCTCGTTGAGAAGGCATCCTTTGAAGTGGGGTGTCCACTGGCAGCATGTAACTGTTTGGCATACTTTGGGAATACTGGTAAGTAGGCCTGTATTCACCTGTGAAGGATTCAGTGGGCGTTGGTGTTCTGGAGCTGGAATAGTGGCGAGGTACTGTAAGACTCCGACTGCCACTGCTGGGAGACTTCTGCCAGGGTATTTCTACCCTTGGAGTGGATGACTTTTGTCCATGTTGCTGCAAAGCTGCTTCATCAGGCTTAATGTCCACCCTACATCGGACATGAGGGCTAGCGGTAGCTTTGTCAGGCCTGCCCTCATCCAAACCATCAGACACATAGACAGGAGAGTATCTGCTAGTGTCGGTCCTCTGTGGCTGTAGTTTGATGGGATGTACCTCATTGATTAGTGCCCGAGTTGCTGCATAAGAGGACTCTCTTCTTGGAGACACCTCAGGCCTCCACTGAGGCTGTCTTGGAGCCCTCTGTGCTTCCCTACCCCTTCTTGTCACTGGAGGGGAACCATCAATAGACACAGGAGTGAGATTGGTCTGGGCTCGTGGAGCACTTCTCGATCTGGTTCTCCTCTTATGTTCTGTCACAGCAACCTCACCGGTCATTTCAGTTGTCAAAGGCTGAGGGGTCAGTCTAAAGTTGTATAGGTCTGGGGAAGAAAAGCGGTGGACTCCGTGCCCTTGTTGGTGGGCTAAGGCATTCCAGGCGACTTCTGGGTGGGCTGCATATCTGTCAGCCCTTCTATATGGGTAGTCCATTTCGATTGTGTTGTATTTGGCTGGAGACTTGGTACTAAATATATGGCAGTGCCTTTTTTTGTTCTGCTTGTCCTCCAGTGTGCTAATGCATGTGGAATCACATTGTTTAGAGGAATAATCAGACTTGGTGTGGTTCACGAGGCAGTTCACTTGAACAGATTGATACACAGAAGATTCCAGTATGTTGGGTGGATCTGTGCGTGTCATTTTAAAATAACTCCTTCTGTTTCCTCCATAAAATCATTTTCAGGTTAACATACCCTGTAAAACAAAAAGGAAAACAAGCATTAATTTGGTGTTATAAATATTGTATTTTTTTACAATAACAACAACAACAATAATAAATGGATACCTGAAAAATCATTAGTAGAAAAAAGAAGTGCAACTGGGTCAAATTAATTTTTACATGATCACATTCCAACATCTCTTTATCCCTTGTAACTTCAGTGTTATAAGAAGTGGATCCTGATTCAGCTAGCTTTTATGTAATAGTTAAGACCATCACAATCAACCATATTAGTAACTGAATAAGTAGGGTGGTAGTAGCCTAGAGGGTAAAACACTTGCCAGTGAACCTGATGACCACAAAGTTGGTTCAAACACCCCCACCCCACCCCACTTTTTACCACTGTGTCTGTGAGCAACCCTCAGTTGCCCCAGGGGGGGCTGTCCCTGTATCTAATGGTTGGATAAGTGCGTCAGCCTTATGCCACTTTACCAATTATTTGGCTTTTGTTTTTTAAATTTACAGGATATACAAGAAAGCCTTTAAAGCAAAACTGTTTGATAAATATTTGACCAAATTCCATATAAAAGGGTGTGTCCATCATAGTCAGTTTCTTAAGATAAAAAGCAGGATAATTTTTAATTATCAACATGCGGTTTAACTCATGACTTTTGTACCAAATGCTGAATGCCTGGAAGCACTACTCAGTAGTAGTGCAGCAGAATTCTGTTGGGTGCTGCTTGCACCCTGTGGTTTGTAAAGTATGTTCTAGTCATATAACCAGGAGTTAAAACACCTGATAGGAAATAGGGTTTCACAAAGAACTGCTTTGGGCACTTCCTATATCTGTAGATCAGCCTTAGCAGCACTGCTTGTACCTCAAAGTATTTCAGTGTAATAGGTCAGGCTGAAGCCCGGCTGCACTTGTGTTCATTGCTATGATAGAATCCATAACTGTAGCCCTCATTCAAATACAGCCTTTTAATCAGCACCTTCAGCAGGCTACACTGGATAGTAGGGGTGTTAACAATACAGTCAATTCAATTCAGGGCTCAGTCATGACATAGTCAACAAAGAAAGACATAACTTAATGTTGTCATTATATGTAGAACAAAATGAGAATGAAGAACTATAATGATGATTTGGCACATTTTAATAATGAAACTAGAGCTGGAAGGTGGGGAATGTGAAATTAAAATAAAGTGTTACCCCAATGGTTCTATATGGAGATCACATAATTTGTGTCTAGGTTAATGTAAACATTGCAGTCACATTACGAAAACAGTGTTTAATTACTGAAAATAATGAATGCCGTATTATTTTATTATTCAGATACAATTTAAACCCACTGCCCTCCTGGTGCCCTCGAAGTGTAGGCTACAACCATAAGAGCTCAAACTTTGCAACAAAAATGTTGCTTCATTCTTTCCCCAATCTAGCTATATTAGAATGCCATTACCATTGCACAGATACCAAGAGTAGCACCGTTTGTCCAGAGACTTCAATACTGATCAGTCAGAAACCGGTTCCAGTTTTGTACCAGTTCTCAATATGCATCCCAATGCATGTACAAGAGAATCACTTCACCCTAAGAGTCCTCCCTTATAGAAAAAACTAACACTCACTGATGAAACCTGAGAAGTGCACTCAACAAACAACTGATGTATTAATTGGCATGCTTCTGTATGGGCTTACTGCATATATGCTATGACAGGACAAGTGGATATTGAACAACACAAGTGGTTGCCATTAGATATAAGCAGTTATGTTATAGGGATTATGCCTTCACAAGGAAAAAGTGCTGACATAATATTTTACATCCTATACATTATGTGAAATGTATAAAGTCTATATACAAATGTAACTTATTTTCAATAAATGCATTTTTATTGAGTATTCCCCAAAAAGTAATTCAGTATAGTGATAAGCCTGAGGCAGACTCTTTGAAAAGCGATACCTCACACAGTCATGTTCAGAGATTCAGAGATTAAGGAATTCAAGACCAAAGCTCATACATTATATTTCATGCCAATCTGACACTAGACATGTTACAGGATTAAAAAAATACTACTGTACATGAATACCATTTGGCTGATCGAAATCAGAATCCAGGATTTGTATTATCCATCAATAAGACCAAAAACATGGTCCTGTAGATTTTACAACAAAAAGCTAGGTGTTCTGGATAAACAGTGTTTGACAAAAAAATAAAAATAGATTTTAATTGTTTTGAGAAAGATAAGAAATCTTAATATGAAGTTTTAGTGTTTCTATCACAGGTACATACATTATATGTACAGAAGTATTGGGATGTTACACCAACAGGTGATGACACTGCATTCAAATAATATGGAGTTGGTTTCCCTTTGCAGCTGTAACAGCTTCCACTCTTCTTGGAAGGCTTTCCACAAAATTTTGGAGTTTCTGTGGGAATTTGCGCCCATTCATTCTGTAGAGCATTTATGAGGACAGACACTGATGTTGGACGAGAAGGTCTGGATCACAATCTCCGTCCCAGTTCATCCCAAAGGTTCTGGATGGGGTTGAGGTCAGGACTCTGTGTGGACCAGTCAAGTTCTTCCACACTGAACGCCTCCAGCCACGTCTTTATGGAGCTCGCTTTGTGTACTGGGACACAGTCATGCTGGAATAGAAAAGGTTCTTCCCCAAACACTAGGTCCACAAAGTTGGAAGCATGGTGGTGTCCAAAATGTCTTGCTCTGCTGAAGCATTAAGATTGTCCTTCACTGGAAAAACAGGTGTGTCCCAATACTTTTGTCCATAGAGTGTATTATAAACAGTACTTCCCCCTCATTTTTCATGTTTTCTAGTCATTTTGTTGTTTAGTTTTGGTTGTTTAGTCACTAGGCCTTTCTCTTAGTAAACTCAGCACAGGGTTCAGTGTTTTTTGGGTCAGCATTTTGTTCCTTAAAACAAATTTTCATGTTTGAACATTTTGCAACATCTGTCACCCTTGTAAATAAGTAATTGCCCCCTAAAGGTAGCTGTGCCACCTTCAGCAGCAACTGCAGTCTAACATTGTCCTATATCTGTAGATCAGTTTCCCCTATCGCTGCAGAGCAATTGTGGCCCACGCTCCTTTGCAAAATTGCTTTAATTCAGCCACCCCAGAGGGCTTTCACATACAAACTGCCCATGAACTGTAGGTCCTGCTTCTGCAAGTCAATATGATTCGTCAGTTCTTCAAATTGGCCACTCCAAAACCTTAATTCTGCCTCTATTTAGTCATTGAGAGGACTTGCTTTTGTGCTGTAGGTCGTCTTGCTGCATAACCCAATTATGCCTGAGTTTCAGATCTGGTAGAAAGCAGAATTCACGACTTTTGGCAAATAGCCCAGGCCCTGAAGCAGCAAAGCTTCCCATCACACTACCACCACGTTTCACTGCTGGTGTGATGTTTTTACTGTGGACTGCTGTGTTAGCTTAATGCCAGATGTAACAGGACCCCTGTCTTCCAAAAGGTCCACAGAACTTTATTCCAAAAAGTAGTCAAGCTGGGGGTTTTTATCACGTATAAGGTGAATCTTTATGTTCCTCTTAGTTCAGGTCTCCAACTGATACAATTTTTTACCAGTTATTATGGTGGAACCATAAAATCTGGATTTTATCTGAGACCAACTAGGCTTGCAGCACCTTAGATCTCCTCCTGACTTCTTTTGTGAATTCTAAGATGAGTCATCCGAATTTTGGTTGTCTTCATTTGGAGATAATGGTTCTCACTGTGGTCTGAATAGCTTTATAACCCTTTGCGAACCTGGATTTTTCAGTCTTGTCTCTTCTGAAATTTCTTTTGATCGCGACATAGTGCTGCTCGCTGAGACCTTTTAGTCTACTTTGCAATTCAACAGGGACGGCAGTAAATATTCCTGGGTGTGTCTCGTTTAATGGATCCCATTTATCACCTCAATTTGGTTGAACAAGGCAACACTAGTTGGTGTTGGAATGATTAAGCACCATATTCTGTGTTACAAAAATTGAAGACATGATTTTTTCTTGGCACAGCACATCAAATACTGGCCATTTCTTAATCCAGTCTGGGGGTGGGGGGCACTACTGAAACCCCACCTGCCCTGGTCTAACTGACCATACATTTCCATCTCTACCTTCCATTCTCTTTGCCAATGTTACACTTTTCTGCGTGGCACTGACTGTACTAAGTTTGACCAAAGCCCTGTGAATTCACTGTCTAATACAGTTTTTTTTTTAATTCAACACTTCACACAATTAGTACAAAGCCACACCCAAAAAGCAGAACATGTCAGATCTTTTGCAAAATGAAACACTATTGTAAAAACTAGAATTTTCTTTTCATAAAAACAGTTTTGTTGTCATACTGTACGCACATTAATATTATTAACTAACTCATTTTGAATGAGAAAGACACTACTGAATTAATTCTAAAACACTTTTAGCATTTCTAGTTTAGCATTTCTAGGCACCAAACACCACATTAGATCAAATCAGTACATCTTTATTTACTGCGACCCCGAAGGACATGCAAAAAGAGGGTAAAAAACGAAGCATCTCTCATCTTAGCTTATTATCGAGTAATTACTGAAAATGCCAGAATGAGGGCTGCATTTTAAGGACCTATGGTGGCATGGTGGTGGAGGACTATACAGTGAAATATCACATGAGGTATGGTTACCAGAAAGCTATAATACAGTTTATACTGTAAGATACCAATTTACTGTAAGAAGAGGAGATGTTTTTTCACTGTATATCTGCCGAGGCTTGGGTGGACTCTACGTCTAGCCTCCCACAAAGTCAACCCATGATTTACTACATGGTCAACAAGGACTGACAAGGGTTGCACGAATGATGGAAGTATTTGGTCTTCTTCTTTGTCCTCTCCCTCCAGCAGGTCTACCTGAACCTCGATCTCTTCCGTGGCCTCTGCCTCTGCCTCCACCTGCTTCTCCACCATGGATGCCTCCTCTCAGTCTCACTCCTCTCCTTCCTCTCATGTCCTCCCTGATTGTTGATGACAGGTTAACTCACCTGTTCCCTTTTATAGTGCCTAAACCTGATTGGTGTGTCTATAATTAAGCACCAAAGTGTTTGTACACCTTGCGGTTGCGTTTAACCAGTTGGTTCATTGGTGTGGTGATTTAAACGCCAGTGCTTTGAAACGGACAGTGTGTTTAGCAACTTGCAAATCACTGTGTGTTGAGTTTTGCAAGAAGTGTGAAGCTAACAATGCGCTCAGTGTTGTGCAAATCTGGGCTGATGTTTTGCTAACTGAGTGTAAAGTTATGCCAAACGTGGGAGACTTTTTCTTTTAGTGTTTAGGCAATCAGAAAAAAAAAACTGTAATTCACTGTCCACCTAGGCCATCTTCTTGATTGAGGAGAGACCTGTAAACCCATAACTAAGATAGAGTAAGGTAAACCTTTATTAGTACCACAGGTGGGGAAATATGCACTGTTACACCAAAGCGGACATGACAAAAGAAAGTAAAGCAACAAAAAGAACTGTACACTATGTGAAAAAATACACAAATATATGTGTGTGTGTGTGTGTGTGTGTGTGTATGCAGTGTGGATGTGTGTTTGCTCGTGTGTGTGCAATGCTATGCTTTCCTCTTTATCCCAGTAGTTTTTCTAACAGTGAACTTTTTGCCCACATCACAATCCACTCTGCACTGCTGCACTCAGCCCTCAAAGTGGAACATCACTTCTGCTTTCTGTATTCAGCCGTATCTCCTTCTGATGAATCATTCCGCCTGACATCCAAATTGAGGTCCGTAACTGTTTCTGCTACTTTGGCTGGTGCTGCCTCATCCAGATCCACCTGGCTGGTCAGCTTCCCAGGCCTCATCATCCCTGCATGCCCAGAATGTTCCAAAGGACAGAGAACTCTCCTTCCCCCAAGCAGAATCGTTTTACACACAGCCTCAGGTCTGCTGGTCTCCTGACCTCTGCAGCTGCCTATTGGTCCAACGACGTTATCACACTGCCACTGGCACCAGCAACCGTGCTGAACTGAGAACGAATGTTTTTCCATTACAAATAAAGCAATCCGTGCCTGAGCCGAACCCGAGCTGCTCGATGACAGGGCTGAAAGTGGGCCGCAGCATCACTGCTTTCTGATTGGTCAAAATGTTGCCGTCACAACATGGACAGAAGCCATTGTTTTTTACTGTTCATACAAAGAAGATAAAAAACAATGAAGATAAAAACTAGTAACTGTTAAGCTGACAGAGTACAAGCACAACTGTACATTTCAGTGGGAGTTTTCTGATTCTAAAAACTCTGTGAGAAACGTGAAGGTGATCCAGGACATCACTAACAAGTTATCTGGGTTCGGTTCTCATCCCACGGATAAAGAACGCAGAGACAAAATGCAAAACTCAAACAAGATTATAAATAGTAAAAGACCACAACAACAAAAGTGGCTCTGATAGAAAAACTGGTAGATTGTCCATAAATTGTGAGGAGAGAATTGAGTGAGTGAAACCTCAGAAACTCTGTTACCGGGCCGAGATAAGCTGGAAGATCAAAGCGTGCTGCAAGTTCCGTGCCATCGCAGAACAGTTTAGGTACAGAATGGTTCCTGTATGTCTATGGTAAAGGGCATCATGCTACACAATGTGGTCACTGCATCTGAGCGCAGGATGATGGCACAGCATCGCAAACCTACGTTCAAGATTCATTCTGTTTTAATTCCACCTCTGTGCCTCTTCATCCCACCGTTTCTTTCTTCATCCCAACCCCTTCCTCTTATTCATCTCACCTCTGCTGTGCACTAACCTTCTAGTAGGCAATCCCTGCGATCCAGACTGGTTGTACTACACTTATTACCTATCAACTCTCTACCTATCACGTCTTCACCTACCATGATCTAATGTCTTTTCTATGTCTGACAAAACTGTTCCACAGACCTTGTTTTGATGACAACAGATTCCTATGTATAGAGGGAGTCCTCTGAATAGCACATTTCCAACACTACTATTGGCATATTTTTACATTTCCTCTTTATGTGCAATAGTATAAGCGACAAAAACTCTCTCAGTCCTGCATAATACACTGCATAAGATTAGGAGAATTTTCCAAAACTCACTCAGTCCAGTCTCACAGTTACCAGTGGTACTTACCGGTACTTACCCAGGTCTCCCAGGTGGTAGATTATAAACAAAGATAAACTCTACGCTGTGTCATGTAGTAGGATATAGCTATTAAACTTGTACATAATTTTGTGACATTGAATATCGATTTACTTAAAATTTGTTTTCATTACATTTTTTAAACAAATTTGCCCAAACTAAAATGTGCAGGAGTTGCACTTTAGAAACAGGCATTGAAAAATAACAAGTAACTGTAAAATTTCAAATATTTCCTGTAACAATTGCTTTCCAATAGATAAAACAAGTAAAACATGACTTTCTGAAAAAAAATGCTTTTGGACAGAGTGAGTTTTGGAAATTTGCCCTTCAGTTGTTTTTCTACTTTTGCATCATCTTCAGGGGTCTACACCACTATAAAATTAGAGCTTTGCTGCAGTATCAGTGATATACAATACATTGTTTCCAACCCATTCTTGAGCCTTCTGAGCGATCGTTTGACGTTTACACTCAATCAGCACTGATTACTGTTTGCTGAAGTTACAGCTGCTAAAGAGTCAATTATACACTGCTTGTATAATTGGTATACTGTGGTACACTGCTTGTCTGTTTTTTCATTCTTAATGGAAGATGAAGGAATGAATAAACATAAAACTACCAGCTGCCTCCCACTCCTTTAATGTCCTTCTTTTCTTCATTTTTAATCTAGACATTGATTATTATTCCTTCTCCTTCCTAGGTTCTTATTGTTTTTCCTGTTCTTCTTCTTTTGCTCCCTGGGTTGTTTTCCATCTACCAACAGCTACCATGTTCCCCAATCCTGTCTCTCAGTTGTTCAGAGAGGGCATCTAGCCTAAAGCAGAAATCACGTAAAACTCCAGCCCAAGTTCCCAGGTTTTTCAAAAATCTCTTCTCATATTGCAACCATATGTTCAACACTAACAAGTCTTATCTGCCATTATACTATCGAATTCCTGAACCAAACTCCTAGTATGCCTCAAGAATGTGTTTATATCTTGGAGCATTTTGTCTGAAATGCTGTTTAAATAGAAGGCATGATCCACCAATCTGAAAAATACAGCTGTATGCAAAAGGCTGGGGACCCTGGGTCAAATGACATGTTTTGCTGATTTTCTAAGTGATTAGAAGGTAATATAACCTCAGCATGGGGAAAAAAAACTGTGATTAATGAATCATGTGACCTTTCTAATCCTCAAAAGCCATGGGATCATCTTAGTGGCTGAGTGAATATCTGAAACTAAAGATAATTGACTCTAACAAACTGAAAGTCAGCAGCAACTATTCATTAAGAATATCATTAAGAAAGGTACAGAGAAAGCTCAAAACAAGATCTAGAACAGAGGTCCCCAACCACAGGGCCGCAGACCGGTATCAGTCTGTGAGTCATTTAGTACCAGACCACACAGAAAGACAAAAGAAAGATCTTTTATTGATCTGAAAGATCTTTTATTTTGAAAAAACGCTCGCCTGGGTCACGTGATACAGTACATCACACATTTAGCCAACAAGTTAGCAAAAATGAGTAAAAACAAATGTCTTTGGGGAAGCTTTTTTGGAAAGGGAAAAAGGCCCAAGCAGGAGACAGAAGAAGAGCCTTCGACTTGGACAGCTCCATTATCCTGACGTCAGGATGAGGAAATTTGCATAGAACCGCCCCTCACCTGTTGAGCCCCATCCACTAGATCAGTTGAAGATCCGCCATTTTTGTCTGCTGGTTTTACGAGCACGCATAAGACGCCGAGCACTACAGCTACAGGCAAAGTCAAGTCATTCATGAAGTGTTGTGTTCATCTCGCTCTGGGTCCGACTCAGGTCCAACATACAGGGCTGATAGCGCCTCTGTTTTCTGCCATTTTCACGTGTGGTAAACGCACAGCGTGAGCATGGGATGGGTGGGGCGTGGCCAGCAATAGCTTAATTGCATAAAAGTGACAGAGCCCTGAAACGGCTCATTTTGAAAGGAACTGAAACTGTCAAGAATTAAGCTGGTGAGACTCTTTATGTGAGACTGATTTTGTGCAAAGAACTTCATGAACATGTTTTGTAGCCCATAGACCTGTTATAACTTACAATATGTCCCCTTTAATAGACAATATCTGGATTCCTACTTAAAATACACTTCCACAAATAAAGCGGAATGGTGAGTTGTATTATTACACACTTAGTTTTTAGTTGTATCTATATGAAAGATATATATGTTTTACATGAAACTGGTCCGTGGCGCAAAAAATGTTGGGGACCACTGATCAAGAAGACCAAAAACTAAATCTCTACAAAAAGCTCATAGACTTCACTGCCGCAGAAGATCTGGCTGGACAGGAATAGAGATGCATTGGCCTGCTGTGTGGTGTTGCACAAACATGCGGAAGGGTCATTAAAAACAGCAGTGGGCGGTATGCCAGTTATCCCAGTATACTGCGGAAAATTCATCCCAATTTGTCTATACTGTAGAAAATAGTCCTTAAAATTTGGAATGACATTTACTCTTTACAAATTTACATAAGAGAAGAACTTGCCTGAGACTGCAGTGAAAATTTGAACACAAATCACAAATGGAACAAACGCTTTTGTCCCTTAAGGTGTTCCCAGTGACAGCAGGCCGGAACAAACACACCCACACCGACACAGCAACTAGTGGGAGTTATTCTGCAGGAAACTGACACGAAAACAGGAGAGGACCTGCACAGACCTGCACAGCGAGGCGAGGGAGGCAAGTGATGACGAGGAGGAAGGAGTGCCAAGAGAGGAACATTGTGGTTTGGGTTTAGAGACTACATGGAGCAGAAGATTTCACCTTAAAACTCAAATACCAAGACAGCGCGTGAATAAAGTCATCAGAGGCAATCAGGAGGGTCAGAGACCTGCTCGGACCTCGTCGGGATCGGAATTTTCACCAGTAATACAATCCAAAACATTAGACTGAAGTAACAAACGCAAAGGAATTCCAGATGTTTCGAGAAGAAAGTAGTAATATCAGGTTTACTCATTTATTATTCAGTTCTGTTTTTGCCATTTTCTACAATACAATTAAATTTGATAGATATTTCAGTTGTTATATATAGGGGTGATAATGATACAGTCACTTCATAGTTTGGTTTGACAGACGACGCAGGGCTCATGGTTTGAAACACACCAACAATTTCACATTCTCATAATATTTAGAATGAAATTTGAATGAAGAAAAAAGGTGATTGCATTCAGTGTTGACACAGTTTACTACTGAAACTATGAAAGGATGGGTGGGGTGTATGACATGAATGTGCAGGATAAACAATGCAGTTATATCAAATATCATAATTAATAGACTGCTCACTCTGCATTTCGTCACATTTTTGCATTGCAAAGTCATGATATTTCAATGCACTGTTACACCCCTAGTCAGATATGGTATCTATAGGTGTGGAATCTATAGATACGGTATCTATAGACTTCAGTTGTTATATGTAGTTCTATGTCTGTAGTAAAATAAGTCTCTGTTAACCTACACCAATAGGTTTACTGTTTTCTAATAGGCAAGTCTGTTATACCATGATACAAATCTTTGCCCATAATACCCACTACTAATCACAAGGAAACCATAACTATGACATCTTAAAGATCTCAGTATCTGGAGTATGCAACACAATATTTGGATAAACCAGAGGCATTTTGGAATCAAGCACAATGGGACAGTTTACTGGGCAAAATTTACATCATGGTATAATTTCTGATGGTTTTGACTGATCTGACGTTAAAGGTCTATATATAAAAACATTTTACATTAAAAAGTAAGGAGGTTTTCCATCATATGGGCCCTTTAAAGCTGCAGTTATCATGTTATACTATAAGGATTTTAGAGCTATTCAACTTTCATATTTCTAAAGATAGGCTGTACGAAGCGGGAAGGCTTGTGAAGCAGTAGTGAGCAGTAAGTAGTCGTTGTAATAATTTGATAAACTTCGTCATTATTAAACGAAAACCATTAACAAGAAGTAACCTTACAAAACATGGAATGTAGGCTATAAAACAAGCGATTTGGAATTAAATGTTTTTGTGATGTCACAAAGACCAACACACACATATTCACCTGTTCAGCCTACAGTAGTTTAGCCCCGCCCATTCACACTTGAAGTCAGAAACCATGTTTCAGCAGAGACTTCTCACAGATTCAGACACAATACAGGGCAGCTAATAGGAATGGAGATCATTTGCATAAATTGTTCTTAAAGGAACAGCAACAAAAATTTGCAACAAAAAATGTAAATTATAGGCCCTATGAAGTACACTATATGGACAAAAGTATTGGGACACACCCCTTAATTGTTGAATTCAGGTGGCCCCTTACTTCCAGTGAGGGTCAGTCTTAATGTTCCAGCAGACCAAGACATTTTAGACAACGCCATGCTTCCAACTCTGTGGACACAGTTTGGGGAAGAACCTTTTCTGTTCCAGCATGACTGTGTCCCAGTGCACAAAGCGAGCTCCATAAAG
>JBBPCX010000088.1:13900362-13917755 GCA_037974365.1 Hydrocynus forskahlii | reverse complement strand
AGAGACTGAGTGTGTTGGGAGGAGGATGCTGAGGAGAGACTGAGTGTGTTGGGAGGAGGATGCTGAGGAGAGACTCTTAGTTTGTTGGGATGCTGAGGAGAGGCTCTGAGTGGAGCTGCAGGGAAGAGGAGGAAAGGAAGTTCTAGTAGGAGGTTTATGGATGTGGTGGACGTTTATGGATGTGGTGAGAGAGGACATGCAGGCGGTTGGTGTGAGACAGGAAGATGCAGAGGACAGAAGGAAATGGAGACAGCTAATCTGCTGCGAAGACCCCTAATAAGGAGCAGCCCAAAGCAGAAGAAGAAGAAGAAATAATTTTCTGAAGCCTCAGAACGCCTAGTTTCTCCCATCACTACTCTAAAGACAATTTGTTGGTAAGCTGGCTGCATTATTGTTAGAGAAACAGGAAAATGTTATGTAGCTACTCGGATCCAGTGCTTGTGCTGTTACCTGCAGTGCAAGCACCTGTAAAGCCTTCCACGTTGTGTAGTGTGAATACAGACCAGCACTTAAGGCATTAACCGCAAATCTTACAGTGGAACATGATGTACCGAATGTGCTTATGCAGTAATTCAGTTAATGGACTAAAGTACAATGTGATGTTTGACACAACCGCCAAAGAAATTACTGGAAGACACTGAATGTGAACACTGAAAATATACATTTAGCAGTTGTATGTTCAGTCGGTACAGAAACATAATCCAAACACACACTCACGGGCAAACAAATGACGAGCAAATAAGAGTAGTGTTAAGTTCCATCGAGTCCTTCTGTAATATTGTGACACTTGTTTCATCATTGCTAAGTGGAATAGGTGCGTAGACATAAATAATTCTTCGTGTTCCTTTAAAAGCAGCAAGATAATTTCTCCTAATACCACTGTCTCCTTCAAAACCACGAAGAACCACTGAAGGTCTTGTGTTGTGTTGTGATTCTAAGGTTAATTTCACGTCCTTTCACTGTATATAAGTAGCTGATACAGCTGAACGAGGCTGAGGCTTGTCTTGTGAAATCACGTGGAGAATAAATAAATCGGGGAGAAATCTGTTTAACTAACCTGCACAGCTGAAAACAGTGAAGATCTGAGAGAGATGAAAAGGTTTCAACCAGAAAAAGAAAAAGAAAATAGAGAAAAGCTGGAATGACACAGACAAGGATCCAGGCATGGCTTGGTCTGAGCGTCATCTTGATGCTGGAAAGAGAACCCTAGCAGGACACTTGGAGTTCTACAGTTCCTCGTAGTCTCCTCCCTCACTCTTGCCTCCTGAAAGGAAGGCCTCAAGATCATCCACGTTTCCGGATTTCTTGCTCTTTGATTTCTTCTTCTTCTTCTCCTTCTCGTCACTTGTCCCAGATTCATCTTTGTCCTTTTTCTTGTGTTTGTGTCGTTTTTTACTGCTCTTCTCATCCTCCTAAAACAACATTTTTAGATCTTTTATCATTTTAGATTTATAAAATGTTTTTATACTTTTATTTACATCTATTATTTTTTTCACTGATAGCCTGGCTTTCGACTAACTGCCTCTGAGCTACAATAGACATTTATGGCAGAAACATGGTTCATTTATAAACTGTCGCAATTTTACTACACTGGTAGAAAAAACACCTATTTTACATGCTGGTCATTTCATTCTCCATGTGGATTTTATTCTCATGAGACTTTAACCACATGTATTCACACTAGTGTCATGATCCTGAAAGTCATTAAGTAGTGTCTGTTTTGGGGTCGTTGTTTTTAGCCTGTCACGTTGGGTTTATTCTAAAATAAGTAAAGCATCAAATATGAAATAATTTTTAATTATTCAGTGACCATGAATTCCAAAAAGATCTGCCCAATCTAGGCATTCTCTTTAGCATCTCCATGAGGAGGAATGTTCTTCCAACTTTGGAAAAATTGCATGTATTGATGCAGTCGTAATATATAACATCTCTAAAATAATACATTTCACGAGAGGGAAAAGTAATTCTATAAATTGCCACATTACTATTAAATTTTCATATAAAATAACGGGCAACTGAAGTTTTCAAGCGTGTATATATTCACAGTAAACCCGTTTTTCACAGGGGTTGCGTTCCAAGAGCACCCGCGACTAGTGAAAAACCGCATTGTTGTGATGTGGTTAAAAAAAAAGCCTAAAAATGCCTATTTTTATAGTGTCAACCCTAAATATGCCCCCACATATGCTCCCAAAACAGAGAGAAAATGTAAAGTACATTCGTACTGTACAGTTTATACTGAACTCCTGCACTGCAAGAATGTAAATACCGATGTTACCCCTGTATCGACTGGACTGTAATTCATGCAGCGCGTTTTCTTTGGTATAAGCAGGTAAATACAGTAATAAATTCATTTAATTTTCAGTAATAAAAATATAGGGTTTTAAGAACAACAAAATGAAAAACAGGAGAACACTCGAGACGCTCCACGGGGGAAATTCTGGACTGCAGCGTCACAGGGCAGCAACCAATCAGCAGCAAGGAGAAATAATTAATGTTCTCTGATTGGCTACTTTCACCCCCCCGCCTCTGAGTACAGCTGACTGTGACGGCCGGGCCTCGTGCGCCACGCCCCCTCGTTCTCGTCCTGGTTGTTTATGTTTGGGCCACGCCCCCTCGTCCTTGTGCTGGTTGTTTATGTTTGGGCCACGCCCCCTCGTGGGGCAGCACTGAGCAGCAGAGCTTCTTTCCATTCAGGTGACTGGTTGCCTTGGTAACCGCCGTAGCGCACGAGGCCCGGACGTCACAGTCAGCTGTTTTCAGAGGAGGGAGGTTCGAAAATCCGCCATGGACTGAAACTGCGACTGCTGATCCGCGTAAAAGTGTGTGTGTGGGGGGGTACTGTATATATTTGAGAGCAATAAATGCTGAGACCTTGGCATTTGAAAACTATTTTATAGAGCATACATACCCAAATAGAATAATTTCTATTTATATGTTTATATGGCATACATACCCAAAAAGAATAATTTCTATTTATATGTTTATATGTGTTGGAGTCACAGCTCTTTCTAGCATTTAAGTAGAAAGCTGGAGATCACAATGTACTTAAGATATAAAATATACACATTTAATCAGGTGGGAATGTGTATCTGTCTAAAATGAACCTCAAAACACCTCCTGAAATGGTCTGAGCAAGATTTTTCAACAACACAGCTAAACATTCCATTGCTTAATCAAACTGACCTCTTTAACTTTCTTTTTCTTCTTCTTCTTGTCTTTTGGGGTGTGCCTGCTGTCATTGTCTGCAAGAGATATTGTTGTCTCAAAACTGTGTTGAACTACAGAGCCATTTCACTACAGAGTATAGAGAAAGTGGATCCTACCTTCATGGTCCTCGCTGCTGTCCCTGCCCTTTGGTGTACTCTCCTCAAACCCCAGGTTAAACAGGTCAATATCACTGTTGACACTCTTGAAAGGGGAAGCAGTCATTTTCGGTGGATCTGCGAGCCCAGCTAATATGAAACCATCATCTGACTTCTCAGATATGTCATCTCGTGCTGGAAAAGGCTGCTTTGAAACAAAAACGAGAACAAAAACGAGAACAAAAACAACAGAGTGAAATTACTGTAATTACTGTATCAGTGTGTAAAATAACTATATCTGTGAACAAATGAGCTTATCATGCATATGTTAACTGGACAGTAACCATTATAATGAAATTATCAGCAGCTTTGGGCTCACAGAATAACAACACAGTATGTCCAAAATCACCCCTCTAATTACTTCAAGGTGCACCCATTGCTGACAAATTTATTCAACTGTGTACACATAGCTTGTATAAAGGACTAACATTAAAATGGACACTCGGCAGCAGTCACTATGACCAATGCCAGCAAGAGAGGGGTATAGCATCCAGCAAGATTGAGCCGTGAAGCAGTTAAAATCCATTCTCTGGAGTGACTGAGCTCCATCCATTTCATTTAGCAGTGTTTTTATACTTTTCCTCATTAAATAAGATGTGATTCAGGTGATCACTAATCAGTCCCTCATAAAGCAGAATGAGGTGTTTGTGTAGGAATTTAACAGACACTGGCATGGAATGGTTGTCACTCCTAGAGATGCTGATTTAAAAATAAACTGCAGAGGTTAATTTTTTTCCCAGCGCTGCAGAATTATCGCCCTGTTAGAAAATGCTGGATGAGTAGGTGGCTACAAACGTTTAGACAAACCGTTTATGTAGAGAGATCTTAAAAACACATTTAGTTACCTTCTTCGCCACAGTGACGTCAGGTTGCTTGCCCTCAAAATCGGGGTCGTCCATAACAAAAGAAAGTATCTGCTGAGCCATGGGACCCTCCGCTTCAGAATCAGATGATTCTGCCTCAGCTGCGCCCCCTGCTTTACGACTGAGCCGCTGCACCGGAGAGTAGGACGAAGTCTTTAAGCTGTGAGGCCGTTCACTGGGTTTAGACTTGGTCCATTCCTGCTTGGCTGAATTCCCTGTAAGTCTTTGAATAAAGCGATGCAATGTGATATAACAGAATGAGACTGGAGAACATCTGTCGTTAGAAAACATTCAGGCTAAGACAAATACAGGTTCAGAGCATAACCACTTGAAAATGAAAAATTAAATTAAAATGTGCTGAAGAAACCGTTTCTATGGTTCATAAGCTGACACACGTTTTGCATCCAAATTTTGCTACCGCAGCTGTTCATTTTTGTAGCGAACAGTAAGAAACATCTGTGTGATTTTAGAAATGTTATTGCATATTTTAAGAAGCTCATGCCAAGGTAATGAATAGGAATGTGATAAATACGAATAAATAGGAAGCATCATTAATTGCTACTATTTTTGTATTAATCATGAATGCTTTTGAATGTTATTACGGAATCTACACTAGAAGTAACATGGATATCTTTAGAATTTAGTAGTAAAATATAAAATGTGCATTTTAATGCATACATGAGCATATCATCTGATCTGATTCTGATCATGATATGCACTCTAAGCATCACTGGGTGTATTTCTAATGTATTACTAATGTATTATGATGTATCCACTCATCACATGCGGCTACTTCATTCTATTCATGGCACAAGCACTGAGTCACTTTTCATAACCACTTGCACTAATAAACTGTTATTTTATTATATCTGTTATAGTTATTTGTTACTTTGTTAGTTACTTTGTTATTACGTTTGCACTTTAACTACTGTTCTTGGTAGACTCTCTTGTTGTCTTATCTTTATTCCTCATGTTGCATTGAGCATGTTTATGACAAAATAATTTCCCTTGGGATAAAGTTCTTTATCTTATGTTATATGTTTGTAACTCAAAAATGAATACACTCATTGAATGCTTCAAAATGATCATGTAATAGTAATGGTGTATTAACAATGCTCATGAATATGTACTGAATGCTTAATGTACATGTAGTTTCTCTAAAGAAACATGCTCAGCATTTATGTTATTTGTTATATTCCTATGTGTTGGTTACTTATCACTAGACGGAGATAATAAAGGTCTCCTGTTATAACAAAACAACTCCCCTTTTGAACCACAATTAAAGATCTTCTCAAGACTTATTGCTCTAATCTTAACACCCTGGATAGAGTTGGATGAAAAAACTGTAGAAATCCTTAAAGTGACTTGCTACACTGTAATGTTATTTGCTTTACTTCTATACATATTTCTAGACTTTTGTCCAAGTGTAACCCACAATATTAATGGAGAATTGCAATGGTCACACACAAGAGGGGTACTAACCTTTTACACTCCCCTTTTTCATGTTCAGTCCAAGCCCTGACTTTCACACACTGCTAAATATTTTAGAATTAAAAAACACCTACCCTTTTGTGTCAAAACTAGTGCCAAGTTCCTTATTTTGAGTGGCAGAAGACACAAGCTTCCTCTCATCTTCCTCATCACTGCTAAGGGTAATGCCCATGCTTGGGGCTGCCGCTTTAATCACATGGTGTGATGAGTCCTGATCATCAGGGTCCAAATCGTCCTGGAAGCCAGAGACCAGCGGATTCCCGCCTCTTCCCTCTGTATCACTAAATGTGACAGTGAGAGATATATTAACAATGACTTATAGAGTAATAATTGCATGCATTCAACATGTGACTTGTCTATGTGTGGTCAGCTGCAAGGTGAAAGCCTGGTGAACGAAAGATGCATGCATGTCTCTACGCTATATAGACAAAAGTATTGGGACACCTGACCAACAGAGACTTATTGACATCGCATTTAAATCAAAAGACTTTAATATGGAGTTGGTCCCCCTTTGCAGCTATAACAGCTTCCACTCATCTTGGAAGGCTTTCCACAAGATTTTCGTTCCAGTTCATCTCAAAAATCTCCGTTTCAGATCATCTCAAAGGTGCTGGATGGGGTTGAGGTCAGGGCTCTGTGTGGCCAGTCAAGGTCTTCCACACTGAACTCCTCCAGCCACGTCTTTATGGAGCTTGCTTTGTTCACTGGGACACAGTCATGCTGGGATAGAAAAGGTTCTTCCCTTGGTCTGCTGAAGTGTTAAGGTTGACCTTCACTGGAGGTAAGAGACCTAACCCAAACCCTGAAAAACAGGCATGTCCCAATACTTTTGTTCATATAGTGCATGTTTCTGAATGCTCTCAAATTATACTTATAATTTACTGTATTCTTTATTCTCTTTGGAACTCAAAAATAACAAAAGCATTAACAAAAAGCATTAACAAAAAATTTGCAGAACTGAACTCTAATTCAAAGACTTGACAAAAATAAAGCATGTCAGCAAACCCGTTTAGCTGCTCAAAATCCATCTATAGATGTTAGTGGAGCACCCAATCAGAAGTTCCTTATGAAATACAAAATGTTTATCAAGTGAATACAATATAAGTGTGTGGGCAGCATGACAAATCTAATGCCACAGATTTCAAAACATGAATGATGGGTCAAATGCAACCAGTCAACAGTTCTGCAGTCTAGCACGATTTCCCTGTTTATTACATATATTTTTCTTTTTTTAATTATTATATATGTATATGTTAATTCATGTTGATATATTTCGCGTACCATCATTAAGCTATTGTTTCCCAAACATTTATACTGTCTGGAGCAAGGCTGTCCAAAGTTGGTCCATGAAGAGATTTGATTTGGCCTCTTCAAAAACATACCCTGCTTCAACTCTGAATGTTTAGGCACTGGTCTGTAATGGGGTCTGGTCAATATGTGATCTTGTGAGGGGGTACTGCATAGCCTGAGGACAGAAAATACTGTTCATGATGTTCCTTGGGACTAGCAACCAGCCAGGGGTGCTTCTCCGTCTTTTTTGTTATCCTCAGCAGGCAACATCTTAAAAGAGACTGCCTGCCATCATGGACAGGTAAAATGCCTAATCCCAGAGCAGGTTAGGTTGAATCCGGTTCAGTCTGCTGTTGAAGAAGACCCCAGGTGCTTGTAGTATATCATATCCTCGCCCTGGGTGGTGCCTAGTCTCTTCATTCGTTCATACCAGAACGTTACCACCAGCTGTGATGTCTTTCTGATGTCAGGTTCAAGGTGGTTTTCCTCCAGTCTCCTGTATCATGACTCTTCCCTTATGAGGAGTGAACTTTTCAGGTGCGTGAGCTGATTTTGTCCTGACTGAAATTCAGAGGAAGAAAAGTAAGTGCAGCAAATCCCTGGGGTGTGCCAGTGTCGTTCATAACCATCTCTGACACAGCCCTGTCATCTCGCAAACTGTGGTCAGATCATCAATCCTGTAGAAACTGGGTACCAACAAGGGATGTACATGGGTGCTCAACCATTAAGGGAATTTTATGACTCTTACCAATCCATTTATGGGTAAGGTCGGCTAAACACATTCACAGGCTGATTATTCTTAATTAAACCACAACAAACAGACACGTTTTTAATATAAGTAACCTGAGCTTTAGTGTCTTGAAGTCTGAGTCTGCTGTGTGTTTGTCACTTCATGTTTGGGTTTTCACACTTTTTTTTCTCTTTCCAGCATCCTTACCTGTGACATCATAGACTTACCTCTTGGCTCTCTCTCCCCATACATTGCGGAGTCGACTTGACCACAAAAATCGATTTTTTAAGCAATCAATACTCAACCCCCTGGTCATCTGCTAGATTAGTGACTGAAGGGGATATTAATGGTCTTTTGCCATTTGAACCATATTTCAAAAACTGTAGGAGAAGCAGCATCTCCAAAAATAAAAATAATAAGAAGTAATAATAATGGAATAAAAATAATAATAAGAAGAAGCAGAAGGCAAAGAACAAGATAGAGAAAAAGAAGAAGAAGAAGTAGAAGGCCAGCTACTCTAGCTAATGTTAGATAAGTCCAGAAACGGTGACAACATTTCTATTTCTCAAACATGTTGGCACATTGAGGAAAAAATATCTTTTGTAAAAGACGACGCGGCTTCATCAGCATCCAGCATTATACCTCTAGTTTGAGCTCATCTGAAGAGGCAGCCTCCGTGACTAAAACTATTTTCCCTGGCTATTTTCAAATGATAAAACATTTAAATGTATTCCTCCGCACCTTGAATTTGTGTGCAACTGGATATTTATCCTTCGAACCAATGCTAGCAGCCCCTACCCTGTTTGTTGATTGATAGCTTTATCCTTTCCTGCGGTTAAGCGAACCTCAGTTCATTTACTCTTATGGATGCTCAAATATCAAAATTGGCCAGAATGCATCTCTCTAGTATCAAGCTCTATTACCTTAAGCTTGCTCTCCAGAGAGGCAGGATAAAAGCTGAGTGGAGGAAAAAAAAAAAGAATATAATCCTAAATCTGGTACCGGTTTGGCCCAGAGGTTAAGTACATTTTAAAGATAAATCTATTTTTGATTGGTAGGCAATACCGGGGTGGCACAAGGTTTTTAATAAGAAAAATTGAGCTGTTTTAGGGATGGCTTTTTGAAAGTCTTCATGGTGTTTGAAGTGATGTCTTTATTCTTGAAGGGTACTGTAGGTTCTCTCAACACTTCTGCAGGGAGAAGCAAAAATCAGCACAGAGCTGGCTGGTGCTGCTCCTACTGTCTTGATGAATCTGTTAGGAGCTTTTGAATTATGATAGAACCATCTTTTCAGGGACATTCCAACTCCATCCTTATCGCACCAGCTGTGTTTCATTTAGTGAGTAGTATAATTTGTTAATTCCCATCTGCCTAGTATCTTGTATGTTATTTGCATGATTATTTTTCTTAATTCTAGTGTATTTCCTGATTTGAGTCATTTAGCATTAAGCATCTGTGAATATCAAGCCTCCAACAGAGATTTGTATTTCTGTAGATAATTCCGTAACACTCCGTCTTGTTTTGTTGTTTTCATATAACTTTTATTTTGACTTCCCATGTTTCCCATTAGAATTGTGTGATTTTGTGTAGGCCCCACTCGTCAGGTGTGTTTATGGTTGGTCCCTGGTCCTGAGACAGCCTCACTGTTGTGGACATTGTATGTATTCCTGAAAAGACCTTAGTGTGTCTGAGTCCTCCAAGTGTTTTATGTGAGAGCCTTAACCTGTCTGAACCCTGTATATGTTACTATGAGGGCTTAAACCCGTCTGAACCCTGTATATATTACTATGAGGGCTTTAATCCGTCTGAACCCTGTATATGTTACTATGAGGGCTTTAATCCGTCTGAACCCTGTATATGTTACTATGAGGGCCTCAGACTGTCTGAACCCTGTATATGTTACTATGAGGGCTTAAACCCGTCTGAACCCTGTATATGTTACTATGAGGGCTTTAATCCGTCTGAACCCTGTATATGTTACTATGAGGGCTTTAATCCGTCTGAACCCTGTATATGTTACTATGAGGGCCTCAGACTGTCTGAACCCTGTATATGTTACTATGAGGGCCTCAGACTGTCTGAACCCTGTATGTTACTATGAGAGCCTCAGACTGTCTGATCCCTGTATATGTTACTATGAGAGCCTCAGACTGTCTGAACCCTGTATATGTTACTATGAAGGCTTTAACCTGTCTAAACCCTGTATATGTTACTATGAGGGTCTTAGCCCGTCTGAACCCTGTATATGTTACTATGAGGGCCCCAGACTGTTTGAACCCTGTATTTGTTACTATGAGGGCTTTAACCCATCTGAACCCTGTCTGAAACCTCTGTGTGTGTCTGTAACGTTTGTTGTTCATCTTGTCCTCTTACCCCTTTCTGTACCAACCAGTGCTCCATCTCTGTTTCCTTCCTGTTTCCTGTTTTTCCACAATAAAACCTGATCACAAAACTCCAGCACATATGGCCCATTCACCACATCCACAACTCCATGACCAATTCAGCTGAACAGTGCCCTATTCAAGTACATTAAAGTTAAATGTAAAAGTAAAACTAACTCAGTTTAGGCAACATGACTGAGAATTTTTCATAATGAGTTATATCACTTTTTCCATTTCATTTCATTATCATCAATATTGTTGTTATTGGATAGTTAAAAGCGTCTCTATCCTGTCAGGTTTTATTTACCACTGAGCCAGCTTGGTACAGTTTTGGACAGATTTTTCTTGAGCTCAGGTCGGTTTCAGTCTCCAAACTTCAAGACATTGTGTGGGTTGTGCTCAAGCAAAAAGTTGTTGGACTGTACTCACGTTTGGGCCAAAATTTCAGACCTGAGTAGAGCTCAACTAAATGTCAATCGTGTCATTACTTTTAATGCATATAGATAAAACAGGTTCGCCTAACTGTTTAAACAATAGTATTAGAGATACCATAAGTGGCTATACATTTTTATTTTTCCCATCATACTGTGGCACTGACTGTGGCAAATGGCAGACCAGTGCATTACCAGTGCACCCAATCCAGTACTAGAAAGGTGCACCTAATAAAGTAGCTGGTCAGTGTATTTGAGAAACAGAATTCCAAAGTATGTTCACAAAATAGCTAGACTAGGTAACGAGCAGAAGCAATACTTGTGATGTATTTAAAATTTATGAACAGCTTGCCTGTCACTGTCCTGAGCATGAGCAGCCGCTGGAGCTTTTTTCTTAGATTTGGTTGCTTCTCCGCTGTCCTCCAGAAAGCTCCGGTCCAGTCCTACGTCTGGCACAAAGTCATCCACGTTTTGGACCTTCTCTGAGGGCTTAGGTGCCTCACAGGTTGCAGTTTCTACAGAGTAGGGGAGAAAACATGCTTATGCAAGCCACCTCTACAGGCATTACCCACTTTAAAATGAAAGGTTTCTAAAGGGTTCTTGGCTTGGACTAATTTACAAAACAGATCTTCAAAGAGCCACAAAAAATGTCATTCTTAAGGAGATCACTATATTATATGGCTTATACTATATGGTTCTATATGGCAATGCTCCAAAAAATCCAAAGTGTATGACAGACATTCAATCAAACAAGTTCAAGACGGTTGACTTGATTTAATAAGCACTGTATAAAGCAAAGGCGAGGTACAGGCTACCGCATTTGGCCGTGTCAGCAATGTAGGTGAGGCCTATGATTTAATTACTGGTTTGTTTTCTCGACCTCCAGATTTATAAATCGAGAAAAGGACAACACGGGCTACCCTGTAGGTCATTCAATCAGTGTCAGTCTAAACAAAGAACAACCCAGGCCAAGTGGTTCTTTATAAATTTACATATTTTTACACTCTACTACTCATTTTAAAAACTCACAATATTTGCAGGTAAGTGAAATCAGTGCTTCCTTTATTAAGTAAAAAATATAATGCATCTCTAATAAAACTGCCTTCATATAAATAAATAACAATGATCTATCATATAAAAGGCATCAGGTTTTAATTAATACAAACACTGTTTACATATTGCTGTCCTGATGCTGCTATATATGAACTATAGCACGGAAATGATTTGTTACAACAGAAGTACTGAGGTGAGGAAAGAAGACAATTCTAACAACACTTGTCATCTGCTTCAAATTGGACTGCCCCTGTTGACTGCACTGTGCGTTGTCTTGTACTGTAAATTATCGTATTGTTGCTTTTGTGTTTTTTGTACTCTCTCTTTAGTCCCGTCCTGTCCTGCAGTCTCTTCTGTTTTTGTGCATGTTGCATTATGGCCATGGAGAAACATTGTTTCATTTCACTGTGTACTGTGCATATGGTTGAAATGACAAACACTTGACTTGACTGCTACCAATGCTAACAAATTTTGCTTACTGCTACAGCAGAGGTTGAAAAAGTACAGAAAACTTTGGAGCTGTTGTGAAGGCATCAGTATTTTGTCCAAATACTTAATTAACAACAGTAGTGTAGAGGCATGAATATACTTGAGAGTGGAAAAAAGTAGCATTTCAATTTACAAAAGTAAAAAGTAACACAAATGAAAATACTTAAGTTGTGGGCAGTGTCACGTTCACGTTACAATGACATGAACTTGGCTGAATGTTTAAATAAAAACAATAAAATCTAACACAAACACAAACACTAAAAACTAAAAAAAATCTAGCTTTTGAAATTTGTAATAAGTGGCCTGAAGATCTAATTGTAATAATATTTCTTCTGTACTTGAAAATGTCATTGAGTAAATACAGAGATACAATACTCAAGCAAAGTACAAACTATCCATATGTGTAGCAATGAAATACAGTTTTATAGTTCGTAGGATGTGCAGTAACCCCCCCAGTTTTACGTGGCGCGGATCCAGTCACACACACATTTTTTCTGAGTACCTAACTGATTGTTTTACGTGGAAATCTCCATGCAGAACCTGCAAATATTTTCCGCTTTTTTTTTTTTTGCTTTGTTCATGGCAATATGTTTTTTTTTCACGCATTTTACTTCTAAATTAATAAGAAAAATATACTAACTTTGTAACATAAATATGAACGTAAATTCAACATTTCCATATAAAATATAACTGTATAAATGTTTTTGTACTGGTTCCCGTGCACGGCGCTAGGTTTTTAAAGACAGAGGCGGGCCGGCTCTCACGGTTTCTGGCAAATAACTCATGAACCATTTGTCAGAAGCTTCACAAAAAATGAGTTTCAATTGCCTAGCAGCAGCACACAAGCCTACGATCCCCTTACACAATACAAAGTGCTGGCTGGAGTGGTACGAATAACGAATACTGCAATGAGACTCTCGATAAGTGCAGATGTGTTATCTAGGGTGGTGTATCATACTTCATCATCTAACACTCTGGGAGACAAATCTGCTATAAAGTTTGATGGAGGAGGAATAATGAACTTGACTGGCTGCACAGAGTCCTGACCTCAACCCCATCCAACACAACTGGGACGAACTGGAACGGAGATTGCGAGCCAGACCTTCTCGCCCAACATCAGTGTCTGACCTCATAAACGATCTACAGAACAAACGGGCACAAATTCCCAAAGAAACTTCAAAATCTTGTGGAAAGCCTTCCAAAAGAGTGGAAGCTGTTATAGCTGCAAAGGGACAACAACCAACTCCAGATTAAAGTCTATGTGTTTGAATGCAATGCCATTAAAGTCCCTGGTGTAATGGCCAGGCGTCCCAATACTTTTGTCCCTATAGTGTATGCTGTATCACGTTCTCTGAGACTAAGAACAGCCTGGAAAGTGTATAACCTTACCTGGTTTGTCTGGTGGAGTCTCTGGTGTTGAGGAGCCGAACAAGCGGGAAATGAAGCCTCGTTTCTGGGGAGCGGCTTGGGCTACCTGGGTGGCAGAGGGTTCCAAAGTTTGCTGGGGAGGAAGGCTCTTGGGCACTGGGGGTGCAGAGGACTGAAGCGGAGGAGGTGCGGGATGTGTGTCTGGGAGAGGTTGGGGGGGTGGAGGGAGTGGAGCCTGGGGAGTGCTGGGGCTGGAGTTACTGGGGGAGGCAAGACCAGGCAAGACGATGGGAGACTGGGAGCCTGAGGAAGGGCTCTGGCTGTTAGAGGGAGCCGGAGAGCCGTAAGCTTTGCGCGCTTCCATCATTTCCATGAAACTGAAAATAAAGCGGGGCTCCAAATCACTTGCAGCACTCAAAGAAAGAATAAATCAGTATTTCTAAGCCAGTGGTTATCAAGCTGGTCCTCAGGGCCTCCCACAATTTTCCTCTTATCCAAAGGAGTTTCGAGTTAAGCTGGAGCAAAAACATGGACCATCTGGAAGGCCCTGAGGACTGGCTTGAGAACAACTGCTACTGACTTTAGTGTGATATTTTTATGTAAACTTATGTGTACTATTTAATATTGTAATTGCAATCTGATACTACACTTATACTCTTGGTACTAAATGTTACTAAAGTTTTTAAAAAAAAATCACATTCACTCCCGAGTCCATATGACCTGAATATGTGAAGCAGCACCAAATTCATTGTTTAGTGCTGTTTTGAAGCCAACATTTAAATATCTGATGTTTAAATATGGTACATAAATATTATAAGTGGACTCCCGGGAAAAAACGAATACGTATGGTCTTAATTTACTACACAAAAGTAATTAATGGAGCCTTTCTATAAACAAAAAGTCCAGTAAAACTCTTAAGCTTATCAACCCTGAAACATGTGACAACTGTAGACTGTTTGGCTCAACCATCCATCAAAAGTGACACTGAGAGAAATAACTGAGTCATCACACTGATTTATCAGTCTACTCAGGCTTTAGCAGGAACTGCAGGGATGTTAAGAAGCATGTTTGCTGCATGCTGAGTGCTGGTTTTTCTTTTAAGCATGTTTTTAACTTGTTGGATAAGACTTCTAAAGTTATTGTATTTAATATTTTTAAAAGTATTTTAAATTACAGCCTTCACGTAACATAAACGGAATCCAGGTACGTCCATTTTAATATGCTGAACATGAATTCGGAACACTTATCTCTTTACATTCCGACTCTGCCATTATACAAAACTTACTGATTTGCATTTGCTTTTGTTGCGTTTTGAGAAATTTTGAGAACTTTCACCTTGCCCTCAATTACTTGATAAAACAGTCTGACTTCCAGCTCTGATTCTTTTCTGCATAGTTAGTTTCTCTACCTCTTAAAAAGGACATTAAAATGCACTGAACCAGCACAGCGCCCTAAACATCACTCATTAAATGAGCGAATATAATGATAAGCCTCCCTAAAATTTGAGGTTAACTTTGTGTAAATGCTTGCAGCTCACATGTCGTAGTTCTGGTCCTCTGTCTCTTGCTGAACATTAAGCTCCTCAAGGGTCGCATCAATGTCAAGCTGATTGGTCTCCAGTTGCCGTAACAGTGTCTCCCTCTGTAGAAAGAAGTCCACATACTTGCTAACAGACCTACATGAGGCTCAGTACTTTTAACTTGATGATTTATCTTTAATGATTCTGAGACAGTTCAGTACAACATGCAGACAGACACTTAGCACCTTAATCCTGTTTATTTCCACCTGCTTCACCAATTGCCAGCTGAGTAATATGTGAATGGATAACTGTATACATAATCAGTGTGACTTGTTCTTAAGTTTGAATATTTTTATTTTATTCCACCCGTTTTTGCAGCCGCATCTCCTGAGACAGTGTGAGTAACGGGAAAATTTTAATCTCTTAACAAGTGCCTTAGACCTGCCCTGTTGCACTTGAACACAGCTAATCGATCAGATGATCAGGGGGTGAGTATTGATCATTTAAATCAACTCTCTCCCCTCTGTAATATCCGGGGAGAGAGAGAGAAGACGGTCGAGTCGCCTTTATAATGTGTAGGAGAGAGAGACATCACGGATAGGAAGTCTGGAAACTGACAAAAAAGTGGAAAAACACAAACACGAAGAAACAAACATGGAGCAAAATACACTAAAGTTCAGGTCTGTTATATAATTAATTAAAATAAATTAATTTAAAATAATCAACCCGTGAATCTGGCTACGCATTCAGTCGTCCTTACTCATAAATGGCATGATAAGAGCCGGGCTCTGCACACATCTCCAGTGGTGTTCCTGGAGTCATCAGGTATTTTAGACCTCAACATCATACACCCTCCTCCAGGTGATCCAGCCCGGACTGATCAGACCCCAGCTTGTTCAGATTTCTAGCTACTTATGACACTATGGCCTTCCTCTTTTAAACCACAGCCATGCTGAGACTCTCTTTGCCGCACTGGTGGTACTGCGGCTGTTTTATCTCTTCTTTTTCATTTAGGAAAGTGACTCAACTAGCCAATGCTGACTCGCAGCAGAAATGTATTTATGAACCTACAGATCAGTAGCGAGACAAACAGTCAGGACACAGAGCGTGAAAAAGATTTCCAGTGACCCATAAGAACAACGTGCGCTGACTATTGTAAGGGGAAAACGCTTAAGGATGAAAAAGCAAAAACTAGGGACACAAATCACCTACTTGTGTCCAAACTAGCAATTCGAAATCGGCCAATTTACTATTTTGACAGATCTATGTTGCAATTTTTAGACATAAATCGCATTGGACACTCTGTATTTGAATAGTGCTGCTACACCTATAGCAAAATATTTTGGCGTAACTGTCGACTAGCGGTCTTCTCGACCAGGCCCAACAATTATGGTTGCTTCAGAAGATTAAAAAAACCCCCAAAAAAAAAAACCACACTGGTCATGTACCGTATAGAAGCTGGGACAGACAGTGTATGAACCCATTCTGCAGCAGCTACTACTCAGAAAGCAAAACTGCTAACAGACACAGAACCAGTTAAGTCAGTGTTGGCTGCAGAAAAGGCTCAATTTTCAAATAAATGTGTAGAGTTCTGTTGTTGGGGTATTAGGCACTTTAAAACTTTCGCAGGAGCCAATTCATGTGGGAGCCAGCCATGGTCATAAAGCAGGTGAGAATGTACTCCTGGATCATACAACAATCTCATGCAAATGTAAGGAGACTGTGGCCATATGTGTAAATGAGACACAACTAACTCGCAGGTCTGCTTTGTAATGTTACTGATGCTGCACAGTTTGGGTTAGTCACCCACAAGTTCTACATCAGTGAACACAGGGCACTGCTGGGTGTATATTTATTGTTGGTGGACTATTCTCAGTCTAGTAGTGACACTGGGGTGTTTAGAAACTCCAGCAGCATTGTAAATATTCCGCTCACACACACACGCGCGCGCACACACACACACACGTCAGTGTTATTGCTGTGCTGAAAACAATCCAACACCCAAATAATCCAGAAGTAATAATGGAGTAAAGGTGGCCACCTAATAATTCAGAGAAACAGATTGACTACAGTCTGTAATTATGAACTTTAAAGTGCACCCATATGGTTAGTGGAGCTGATAAAATGGACAATGAGTGTAGATACTAGGTACACTACCAGTCAAAAGTTTGGACACATCTTCTCATTCCATGTTTTTTCTTTGTTTTTATTATTTTCTACACTGTAGATTAATATTGAATACAAACAAAACAATGACGGAACACATGGAATTATGCAGAAAACAAAAAGAGTTAAACAGACCAGAATATGTTCTGTAATAAGGTAATGATGGACTGTTGTGTTTTTTACTTAGTTAAGTGGTTCTTGCCATAATGTGGAGTAGAACCGTAGTGGAACAGGATCACTAACTGTGTAC
>JBBPCX010000088.1:13854811-13876987 GCA_037974365.1 Hydrocynus forskahlii | reverse complement strand
CACAAATTCCCACAGAAACTCCAAAATCTTGTGGAAAGTCTTCCAAGAAGAGTGGAAGCTGCAAAGGGGGACCAACTCCATATTAAAGTGTAAGGATTTGAATGCAATGTCGTTAGTCTATGTTGGAGTACAGGTCAGATATCCCAATACTTTTGTCCATTTAGTGTACTTGTGGGACAGCTGTTGTTCAAGTGGTGTAGTATGGTGGGTAAATCAGTTCCTTCTATTCAGAAAACCGGTGTTCACCCACTAAAAGTACTGGGCCAAGACTCCAAATGCTACAATTAAGTACATCTGTGACATGGTTAGATTATATGTTCCTATTTATGATTTCACACTGAAATATGTGTGACAGGTGGAGACTCTCTGGACAAGAATTTGAATCCCTTGGCAGATCAACGACACAAACCTAATATCACCATAAGCATTGCAAGGATGGCATTGCAATGTGTAACCACCTAATAAAAAAGTGACTTACATCAAAGGCATCACATGCTTACCTTACCTGGTCTATGTATGAGGGATCTGCAAATTAAATGTACTACCATGCTAGGCAGCAAAACAGGACTTACCGTGATTGTACCATCAGGTGATTCGAAGGTCAGCACATAGCCTTTGATGGGCGCCCGAGGCGGTTTCCATGTGAGAACAGCACTATCAGTCTGAATGTTACTGGCCATCAGGTCCTGGGGAGCATCCACATCTACAGCAAACAGATATTACACTACTATTACTATTCTAGTTTTTACATTTTAAGGAACTTTCACCATTTTTATTAAGTAGGGTAATACTTTAACCTTACTTAATGCAGTCTCCATATTAATAATAATAAGTTACTACTAATAATAAGAAGAGTGGAAGCTGTTATAGCTGCAAAGGGGAACCAACTCCAGATTAAAGTGAATGGATTTCAATGCAGTATCATTAAAGTCCCTGTTGGTGTAACAATCAGGCATCCCAGAACTTTTGTCCATATAGTGTAAGCATACGTAGGGGCAGTTCTTGCAAAAAATACAACATGCAAATCTTGGGACTGTGGGAGGAAACCAGAACATCTAGGAATAAGACTGAGAATCCCCTATCAGGTAATGAGTGGAATCAGGTCTTTTGGGGAGTAGGAAAAATGCAAAAACAAGGGAGACTCCAGTATTAAAAAGTTGGAAAACATGGTTCTAAACAATATAAATGACTATAGTAGATGCAGTACAAGCATGGATACACTGTGAAACACGCCTTGACGTGACCACAATTTGTGTCTGAACTTATTAAACCCAAGCTTATCACACAAACTGACCCTCCTCATCCACTGACTGTGCACTTGCAGAATTGAAAAGACAGGGAAATATTAGATTTGTCAGCAACAGAAAATTAAAGTTCCTTGAAGAGGAGCAGTTTTGATCCATTTTTACCAAAAAAGACTGTCCTGTGATAAACTGGGGTCCAATTTTCAGTTTATTTATTTGCCTTATCTCAGAGAGCCCTGAAGTGTGGGCTATTTTTGTGCTCTGTTGTTTAAGTCAAGCTGACTCTCTGCTTACACACTGCGGGAAGTACGGGCACGCCACTTAGCTTACCTGTGGTGAAAGAGACAGTCGCAGGAGCACTTTTTAGGTCGTCTTTCACGGCATGTACAGAGACTGTGTACTGAGTGGCAGGCTCCAGATTATTCACCTCAAACTCTGCAGTGTTGCCAGAGACCTGTTCTGTCACTGGTGCCACTGTGAAGAAAGCAGATACTCTTTATACTGACCATTTGAGACTTATCCACACACAAATGCATATTCAGAAGTCTACATGACAGTCAGAAAAATAAAAGAGTGGACATAAAACCAACCTGTGTCTGCACTGTACGTGATGACATATCCGTCCACAGTGGCTACCGCGGGTTGCCACAGCAGCAGGGCTTCTGTATCTGTGACATTGGCCGCAGTGAGACTCTGTGGCATGTCCAAAGCTGCAAGTAAGGGAAACAAAACCAGTGTTAAGAGCAAATAGCAGCAATTCATAAAGTAAATCATAAGATTGTATCAAAATACAGTGTTTGCTAGCTCTCCGAGACACCACTAGTAATAAACATAAAATGCAATGTGCATAAATGCAATGGCCAAATAACAGTAAAGACACATTTAAATAAATACGGGAAATTAAGGGAAATACATAGTGGGAAGTTTATAATTTATATAGTGTAGATTCCTGTGACACTCTAGTTCTTACTTTAAACCATCAAAAGTTTATTCTCCAGTCTAATAAATTGGTCAGTGTTAATTAGTGTCACGGTGGTGTCTGGTGGTGGGTTTTTGTTCCTGTTTTGGTTCCTGTTATGCCTGTGTTCCTGTTTTGGTCCTGTTTCCTGTGTTTTTGGTTCCTGTTTTTGGTTCTGTTTTCCCTGTGTCCTGGTTTCTCCTGTGTTCTGTTTTCTGTTCCCTGGGGTGGCCAGTAGGGGTCACCCCTAGTCTGTTCTTTGTATGCCTGTGCCTCGTGTCACCTGCGTCCTGTTTGGTTTAAGTATCAGTTAATTATCAGTCCCATGTGTTTCGTGTCCTGTCTGTGTTCCCAATTGGTTCTCCCAGTCCCTGTCTGTGTATAAAGTCTGTCTTGTCTGTCTGTTCGGGGTGCGGGCATTAACACGGTTTCTGTATGCGTTGTGTTTGGTTTGTGAAAATAAAATCACGGAAAGAAACCCTCCGACTCGTGATGTCTCTCTGGTCGTCGTGGAGATTCGGGGCTCTCCCGGGCTGGTCCGGGTGCTGGTCGGAGGAGGAGGAAGAATTCCTGCCGTTTGCGGCGCTGTCGCCGCGCCGCGGGGGGCTGCGACGCGGCCGGCGCCATAACAATTAGGGACCACAGTATAAATCACAATGATATGTGAACTGCATACAAATATGCAGCAGGAGGAAAACGTACTAACAAAAAAAAATGGTGGTGATGAGAAATGGTGGAAGAGCTAATTAAACTATTATTGTTGAATAACACGTTTCAAAAACTATATTACAGACATGCAAGAAAATAACACAATGTGTTTTTCGTGCATAGACACTGTAAATATATGTATCAATATATTATTCATTTAGGGCAGCTGGTGGCCTAGGGGTTGGGATGTTGCCCCTGCAATCGGAAGGTTGTGGGTTTGAACCCCGCCACTGCTAGCGTCATCACTGAGGTGCCCTTAAGAAAGGGGTGGTGGAGCCTAGTGGGTAGGATACTTGCATCTGGACCAAGAGGTCATGGGTTTGAATCCTACCTTCAGCACCACCACTGGGTTCCTGAGCAAGACCCTTAACCTCAAGTTGCTCCAGGGAGACTGCCCCCTGTAGGTAGGGAGTGGAAGTCGCTTTGGATTAAAGCGTCTGCTAAAGGCCATAAATGTAATTGTAAGCTACCATCCCCACACACTGCTCCCCTGGTGCCCCTCGTTGGTGGCAGCCCACTCCTTCACTTGGTGAGTGGGTTAAATGGGTTAAAAACAGAGAAAGAATTCCACATTGTTCCCACTGTGTGCTGTGCTATGTTGTGTTTACAAGTGACTATAAGGGGCTACTTTACTTTATTATTATCCAATTACTTTTGGCATTTGTCCCGATTTTCTAGACTCCCCCCAAAACACGATTCTACCAGTGCTATAGAGGAGGGCAAGCAGATGCTAACACTTAGTCAAGTGACCACTGATCGCTGAACACAACTTCACTGAACAGCTTGACGCACTTGGAGGACATGTGGAGGACACTTTGAACTGCCAATTCTGCTACATCAGCTAGCGTCATGCTGCGTGAAAGGTGGGGTCATTGGAGGACCATCCTACCTACCCCTCGAGGTCTTGGAGGGTCCGTGTCCAGCACAGTTTGATGGTTCTCCTCCTCAAACACATTCACTAAACCTGACAATTAACTGGCGAGGTGAACCAGGTGTTTCTGAGCAGGGAAATCACCAGAACCTGCTGGACCACAACCCTGCAGACCTGGAGTTCCACACCCCTGGTCCAGAGGCCAATTGGGCTGTCTGGGAATACGGATGGCTGTGGCATCTCTGGGGTTGAACCATTAGAAATACTCACAGAGCAGCTTTAGAGGAATCTGAGTAGTCCCAAGAACTCAGTGAACAAGTGGAATAACATCAGTGAAAATGTATAAAGTGTCCATTTGTCACATGTGAACACACCCCAGGACACAGTGTGAACAATGTGAAATTGTTCTTTTCATTTAACCCATTTAACACTTTCATCAAGTGATGCAGTGGGCAGCCAGTGATGCATTGTGTGGGGACGGTGCCCTGCTCATGGGTACCTCAGTGGTGCCACTGGCAGTCCTGCGATTCGAACACACAGCCTTCCGATCACACGTGCAACTCCCTAACCACCAGCCACCCCAGAGCAAAAGACCCTCAGAGCAAGAAGAAGAGAACCTGTTTGCAGGGACCCATCCTCCTTGGGTCGACCTGCAGTCTCCTGATTGCAGGCACATCACTCAGGAGACCCTTATTTCACTCAGGACTTTTTCAGAAGTGTCAATCATGTTTGACTGGCCATCATATCAGGGTTATCAGGGTTCGCTTAAACAACCATTTTAATCAGGGTGTACCTGCAGTAACAGTTCCAGATACTGGGTCACTCTCCTCTAGGCCCTTCATTGCGACGGCTGTCACTTGATATGATTCTCCAGGCACCAGGTTCGTCAGACGAGTCTGAGACTGCAAACCATCCACTTCAATCACTTTTGCAGGCCCACCTGTACCAAGAGATCCAGTCAAGTAGGTTTTTTTTTGTCATTTCTACCATATACACACAGTAAAAACGAAACAACGTTTCCAGGACCATGGTGCAACACAAGAAACAGAACACAAGAGCAACGATACTAAACAAGACGAGACAACATTCAGTGCAATTGACAATGGCTACATTGAGGATAAATACAGTATTTTGACGGGTTCTGTATTCTAGCAGCAGAGATGTGTAAAGATGCAGAACAGAGTTCACAGAGTTTACATGTGTAAAGAAAATGCAGAACAGCAATTGTGCAATTTCAGAACAGCACTAAATATGGTTTGTAGCAGCAACACGACAGAGATTGTGCAGAGGCTAGTAATTAGCTTCATACTCATATAATTTCTTTCGGTTCACAATAAGTTAAGAGGCTGTGGTGCTTTATAATAGATTTCTGAATGAGTGGAGGGTCCTCACCTCCCTGGAGCGGTACGTAAGTGATACGGTAGCTGTCGATCGTATCATGAGGCACATGCCAGTGGACAACGGCAGAGGTGTCCGTGATGTCAGAGAAGTGAATGCCCTGCGGAGCTCCAAGGCCTGGTGTGAAGAAATTGAATGAGGGCATTTTATTTAGGAGCAAAGAAAACACATTGGTCAAACGGGACCAACGTGCCTGGAGGTGGGTTTTATCTACAACATCCTGGAAAACAAGGCAAGAGAAGCAGGACATTCCTGGAAGAGACTGCATTCGTCAGGATCACTGAGAGCAAGATCTAAAGGCAAGACACAAAAACCCCTTATTAATGGAGAGCCGGCTGCTTCCATTACAGATTTGATCAGGCCAAAGTCATTCAGCAAATCAATCTGCGTGGCAAGTAAGTCTGCCTAAAAGTAAGTATGGACATGAGGGCATAGAAAGAGATGTATGATAATTAGTTTGCATGCTGGAAAAAAAGACTTGGTTTAGTGGTCAAAGATACACTGGTTTCCATCAACATTCATTCAACACAAACAATTTGTCAAGGAGCAAAATCCCATGCAAGGTTAAACCCCAGAAAGAGATTCATCTCGACTGACACATTCAAGTGTGAGTAGCAAACTGACTCATGTGATGCATGTTTAGGATAAAAACAGATGGAAGTCACTCGTTAACAGAAAATGATGGTCTGATCAGGCCCAGAAACGATGCAGGTGAGAACTGTAGATGCACAATATATCAATGGCAAATATGTTATTGACAGATGAAAGGAACATTTTACATATTGTCGGTCAGATAATGGAGGTTTAAACACTATTGCTATACCAGATGGGTTAAAGTCTACATACTCCTTTGATTTACATATGGCCCTGTAAGAGTGCTAAATAATAATATGGCAAATATAGTACAGTATGGTATAGCATGGTAAAGTATAGTACAGTATAGTACAGTACAGTACAGTACAGTATAGTATAGTATAGTATAGCATAGCATAGCATAGTATAGTATGGTATAATTTAGTATAGTATAGTAATATATCGCAAATATAGATTATGATTGGAACTTGCTGTTGATTAAAATGATCAGTTATCAGGTCCACAACTTGGTGTTAAGTATCAATTATTGTATCGGCCTATGAATTTCACAACCCTACTACATTGTGGTTTCAGAATGAACTTACAGAAGAGGAAGATGGAGGATGTTACCTGTTCTGGCAACAGCTGTAATGGGCTGGGAGCGCCGTTCCAATGTGACACCATAAAGCTCAATATCATACTCAGTGCCCCCAGTAAGATTTGTCAAAACTTTGGTTCTCTCAATCCCGGGGACATTGAACTCTTGTAGGTAGGTCAACTTTTTGGAATCCCTTACTTTAATCACAAATCGATCAAAGATGTCGTCCACTGTCCAAGAAAGGCGGAAGCTCCCCGGAGTGATATCCGACACAAAAAGGTGCTCGATCTCAGGCTCGGCCTCTGGTTTGACAAGGGAAAATGCATCTTTTTTTTTTCTTTCCTTTCTTGTAACATGAGAGGACACAATCAGCAGCCTGACGCTTGCTTTAATTCACATCCCACCGTCTTTTTTTTTTTCTCCCCCAGTTGGCCATGCCTTAAAACGCAAGCACCAGTGGCTTTGAATTCAGCTCGCGGTGGAGCGACTCTGCATGCCTTCATTCGGGGATGCATGCAACGACTAATTTTCACAGTTCATCCACAAATGTATTAGATGCAAAGAGCATCAGAACCAGAAAGAAGGATGGCTCAGACCATGCCCCTGTGTTAAAAGTCACAATAGATTAAAAAATGGCTATATTTACTGATGTCAGACATATATTCTAGAGGATAGTGTGTTTAAAGCTGAAAATCAAGTTACATTCCAAACTGTGCTCCTGTGAATACACCATCGATTGGTGAAAGAAGCCTTGCAAAATCCAGTATCTGCCCTAAATGCACACAGTCGGGGTTTCCTAACTCCAGCCTTGGAGGCCCACCTGTAGAGTGTGCTGTAGTTATTAAAGCGGATCGATTCCAAATTAGAACTTTTGGAAGAATCTAAAGGTAGATTCCTTGAGGATGGGGGGTGTTGGTTGTGTTTGGTGGGGTTGGGTGGTGGGCTCCAGGACGAGAGTTGGGAAACACCGTTCTACACACTTCCCTTTTCAGACACTGACATCAATAAAGACGTACTTGTTTCTTTGACAAGACTATGTTGTTCTGTTTTCTAGAATCTCAGACAAGAAAATATTAAGTATCTTTTTAAGTTTGTCATCTTTTGTAAATGGTTCATACTATGGAAATTCAGGGGTTTTGGGACCTCTTGTAATATCTGAGCTTAAGATGTCGGTGAAAATGCTTAAACTACTAGCTGAAATTAACTGAGTTTCACTAGAAAACAGTGAAAATATGGCAACGGATTTGGTTGCTCATATTTTTGAGGCCGTGTATAATCATTCGCTACTCCATAGTGACAGAAAAAGGTCAGATGGAGAGGAAGAAAAAGACTTAGAAGGTGCAGAACATTTTACGTTGCATTGCGACTGCCCAACCCAAGGTTACGTTAAGGGTCTTGAAGGAATTTAGAAGAATGGTTCAGCTATACATGTTGCTGTCACCGAATGGAAGTCAGTAGTCACCAAATAGCAAGAACCGTTCTAATCAGTGATTATTCACTTGCATTCACTGTGAGAAAAATTTGTTGAACAGCCATACCTTTTCACTTTATTGACCAAACCTTCCAGCTAGTTTCCCTGGGGAGTGGTTATTGTATGTCACTTATATCAGTATAGTAATACAAACTGGACCATTAAGGTCAATAGGCAGTTACTCTCTGGGGATCTCATGCTGGACTGGACCTCAGGTGAAGTAATACAACGTGAGTGAATTAAACATACAGAATGTGCTGTGCATTTTTGTAAACATTAATGGATTTAATGGGAGCTGAAGATTATTATTATATCCAAAGAGCATCAGAACCAGAAAGAAGGATGGCTCAGACCGTGCCCCTGTGTTAAAAGTGACAGTAGATTTCTGTTCCACTTCAGCTCAGATGGGGTCACAGTTCTTTTTCTGTTAACACTTTAAGTTCCTTATCAAACCTGCCACCACTGTCTCTTCACGTTCACCATCCTTGGGAGCAGTGTGTGGGGACGGAACCTTACTCAAAGGAGCCTCAGTGGTGCCACTGGCAGTCCTGGGATTCGAACCCACAACCTTCCGATCGTAGGGGCAACTCCCTAACCACCAGTGGATGCCCCAGTGGATGAAAGGTGATAATATTGTTCGTCTGAGTATTGTTTTTAGTCAGGAAATTCTTTTTTAGTGACAAGAAATAGGCTAAATAATTAGTCCTCCGAGTCACAGATCCCTCAATCAAAGGCGCTCCTGTAACTTATCCAGGTCTGTCCCATGTCTCATGAACCTGTGGGTAGGGAAGTCTCCAAAGCAACGCAGAACAACAGAAGAAAAGCAAAAATAAAGGTGGTACCTGTCATAGCCTCTGTGGTCACTGGGCGGGACTGCAGCCCAGACCTCGAAACCCCGGTCAAACTGATTTTATAACCAATGCCAGTAATCAAGCCCCAGATTTCCAACGAGGTCTGGTTGCCTGGCACCAAAAACTCCTGGGGTTCCAGCAGCTGGCCAGAATCTGACACCTTTACTTGAAAATGGCTGAAGCCCTCACTGGACTGCGCTGTCCAGGACACCCGGAAGCCGTATGGAGTGATATCTGACACTGTGACGTTTTCCACTTTGGGCAACAGTGCTGGGGTGATTGGCACGGGTGTCATTTGGGTCCAAAGTCAGGGTATCAGAATGAGGGGAACAGTAGTGAGATGCAAAGTTGATTCTGCAGTGATATAGTTAAAATAACTTGTCACAGAATTTATGAAATTGTATTAACTTAATTTCAATATTAGACCTTCAACCTAAAATCAATCAACAACATATCTAAATGCACACACACACACACACACACACACACACACACACACACACACACACACACACACAAACCCCAACCGAACTAAGCCTCTAGTCTTAATAACATATAAATGTAAAACAATTAAAAATATTCTGTATTAATACTGAATGCATTTATGTACATATTTCCATTTAAACACTTAAGTCACTGACACTGACACAATTATACTTCAAAAATGCTTTTTGTCTATTAAATTTATATCTATTGTCCTCCTGTTTAAGGACATACGTCTGGGATCACCTCATTTTTGGCTCGTTTTTGCGTTTTGAGATGATTAATTCTGTGAAAATGAGCTGAGATTCAACATTTGTCAGAAAATCATGACATACCTGTATATCTTTTTTCTGCAAGACAAGGATAAGAGTCTTAATTTTGAGAGATTAACTGTGAGGTACGTAGTTTAGCAGAATGATTACATGCTTACGTGCTGAATCCTAGATTTCATGCCCTTTGGAAAACGAACTGATTGGAACTTTACTTTTCTCAACGAATAATCAAGAGAACATTATAAGCCAACTTTCTGATCACGTGTTCAAGAGTTCGGGGAGATGGGAAGACGCTGGATGTGGACTGGACTGCAGCTTTACTACGGGTGTGACATAATCATTTACCATGCCACATATCAACAGTCTGATTGGTCACAACTCATTACTCATTTGCATAAATGTTTGAGAGAGAGAGATGAGCAGGGTATTAGTGTAGTGTTTCAATTGGTCCTTTTGCTATGAAATTTCAACGAAGTATAAAGTTCAGCTGGTGTTTACAAAGTATGTTAAAATTATAAAAAAGATATTACAGTGTCAACATTCTGCTTGAGGTTCCAGCACCTCAACATAAAACACCTTCTCTCGTCCCTGCAGGAGGTCAAGCCTGCCATACAGACCATTTATCTGTGCTGTCAGTCTAATTCTTAAAGTAATTTAATGAACCTACCAGACTCATTCCACTTTTACAAAAATAATGGCAATTTTCTAATTTCTTTGCATTAAATTAAACAGTACATATCCTATAAATTAAGTTAAATCAAATTAAATTATTTTAAATTACACTTACTAGTAATTCACTTAACTGTGTTACTTATTTATAGTATCAATACCCCAGCATTTGTGTTTATATCATAGTTTATTTCACATTTAGTATTTTCTGTACCATTTTAATTGAATTTATATATATTTTATGTTGTACTTGACTTTGTGTCTCTGTGTAGCCTCCGGGAACAATAAAGTTTTCTGATTCTGATTCTAATATTATGTTCTTCATATTACTTCCAGAGCTGAAAAATTACTATATTTGTCTAAACCCTAAAAAACAGTTTCCAGTGTTAAAATGGCATGTGCAAAAATGCGTTTATCTTAAAGTATGGCTAAAACAACTGGTCAGTGGAGTCTTTCTGGTACAAAACTCCACCGACTAATGAGCTATTCAGACAGGATTAGTTTATCATGGGAAGGTTATGTCATTTTTGTCTGGAACATCTCTGAAATTCCAAACAAATCTATATTTGTCAGAACCTGTGTGAGCATTCACAGGTTTGTAAGGATAATGGTACATATGGTAGAGCCTGTAGCCTATCGGGTAAAACCAAAGTGTGGAATTAATCCAGTTTACATCAGTTCAATGAATTTTTTCCTGTTCTTCCAGAGCCAGGGTCAAACTGACGAGTATTTGATTTGATTTCTATCAATTGGACGATACCCAAAATAGAAACCTGAAATATCATGCCTTAATATAACAGCCATTGCAGGTTCTAATGGGACTGTGGATAATAAGGCCAGTCATTAGGTAAATGGTGAAGATGACTGAAATAATGAAAAACTTTATAACGTGGGAGATGATTGCAATGATAATAAACTTTAAAATGTTTTGTAATAGTGATAGCGATGCATGGTTTGTTATTCTGCAGTTTACAAAGATCCCAAGGTAACATTACCAAGCATCATCCAGAAACCCTATCCTGTTCAAATAGTACCTAAGCTCATGTCAGCCCTTGCCTAGACAAGCTTGAGAAGACGTATTGTACCTGTGGTAGTATGAACAGCAACTGTAGGGGTTTGGCGACCATGAGCAACGCCGTAAAACATCACATCATAGGCCGTGGAATCCATGAGACCAGGTACGGTTACATTTCGGGTTGTGCCCGATGGAGTCAGCTCAACTACATCATACAATTGCTCCCGGTCATTCACGCGAATGACAAAGCCATCGAAGTGCCCCGACGCTGTGCTCCAAGACAGGGTGAAGTTATTCGGGTGTGTATCGGATACAACTATGGGGCCCAGCCTGGGCTTGGGTTCTGAATGAGAGAGAATTTTGGGATGCTAGGTCAGCATGTACTACTTGTGACCAGCTTTAGTTTTAGACATGCATTCAAGTTGAACCATTGGGTTGAACCATTTCTTCTCAAAATCATATATAAACGATCTCATTTGTCCAGTGGCCTTAAAATAATAACATACTGAGGATCCTGTGCTGCTTGGAACACATGAGAGAAAAAATGTTTCTTGCCTTACAGAGATAATTTGCTGGTTTCTTTGAGGTGAATAAAGATGCATTTACATGAAATACAGTTAGATGGGTGACAAATGAAAGGAAAAACTAACATGGTGTATTGGGCCTGCACAAGGCACCAGGACAGCTTTGGTGTGGATTCTGCACATCCATGGAACTGTACTAGAGAAAAAAAGATGTTTCCTCTATTGGCTTAATTTTCATACTCATAAAGCCATTCAGTCATCCGTGTGCCATGATTCCACTCCCAACAGGACAGGAGTGTTTAATTATGAGATAAAGGTGATTAAGCTGAATTATTTCCTTTTAAGGGGACAACTAATGCCTAAACCAGGACAGCCATATCCCTCTAAAACACAACACAGCCACCAAACCCTCTCACCTCAGGGGTCCAGCATTCAGGCCAGTATACTCATTGTGTACATACATACAAGTCTACATGTAGTTTACATATAGTTTACATATACATTTATGTATATATTTTAAAATACACAAGTCCATATTTTTATACTTCTAGATTCTATAGTGTACATTCAATTCTATTGTTTTTAATTTTTTTGCTGCTCTAAACTTTTATCTTAGTACTTCTAAAATTTCCAACATGCACTTTCTTAAACTCCATAATGACCAGTTCTGCATAGATCTCAATCTAGATGTCACTTCAGGTACAGCATCCACTGATACACTAACCAGCTGTGCAGCTCTTGCCATCCGTGCCCCAATATTACCTTTTTTTCAAAGCTAGCTAGATCATAAATCGAGGTCATCTGGGTCTGCTTGTCATTTTTATCCATGCCACAGAGCATTGTAAAATCTACATTGCTTAATATCATGCAGCATGCTTTTCTAGAAATGTTTTCCTTTAATTTGTCACATATCTATATTTTCTAATACATATACAAGAGAGAAAGCCTTAACTTTTGTCAAGATGGCAGACGTGGGGTAAATTAAGACGTATGATGGGGCTGTGAGGTGTTTCTTTGGCTTGACTGGTAGGACATTCCAAGGCTCGGCATTTCAAGATTCACTTGAACGTCGTAGTTGTTTAGATCACAGCTGTTTTCTTAGATTATAGTAGATTATCATTTATTGTAGCAAACTGTTTTTGTGTTTGTTTGTTTTCCATGGTTTAACTTTTTAATAAATAATATGCTACACTCATTAAAAAAAGTGCATGATTGCCCCACCAGCATTTTGACTTTATTTACCCTGTTCTATGCTCTGTTTACCCCACATTTGCAGCAATTTGTGCCATAATTGAACAGTTCTTCTACACCAGTAACTGCACATGCAAGTTGTTCCACTTTTCAAGACAACTGCTGTAATGATAAGTACACACACGCCCTATTATTATCACGACTGCACTCTTTATTGAGATCTTTCTTCCCTTTAATTCTTGGTGAAGAGTGTTTGAAACATGCAGTGCAGTACCTGTGGTGACCACCGCAGTCAGGGGGGCGGAGTTGCGATTGCCAGAGGTAGCAAACAGCTTGATGTGGTATTGTGTGTCTCCTTTTAGCCCACTCAGCACTGTGGAGCGCGCCCCGATGGGCAGAGTACGCCCCATAGCCTGCGAGGGCAAAGCAGACTCTCTCACCTCGACTATAAAGTTATCATACATCTTCTCTCCCATCCGCCAGGAGAGTGACAGTCTGTCTGACGTAACGTTAGAAACAACTAGCCCGGACAAATCTGGCTCTGCCGCTACAGAGGAGAGAAAAGCCAGCAGTGACATTTCGGTTCAGTTGGACACAGCTTATACTGCTCTCTTCTGTCACAGAGACCCAGCAACCAAGAATCAGGCACACTTCACACTTCCCCTTACCTCTAGCGCATGCAAACTGATTACAGACTGGAGCAAAAGGAGAGGCCTCCAATTACCTGTGGTCGCAAAAGCACTGATGGTATGTGCTCTCTTTCCCTTCACAACTCCACTGAGGTAGGCTATATAGTCAGTGCTCGGTCTCAAACCAGTGACATCATGGGTGACCGCACTGCTCGACAGGTTATATTCAGCCGGCTCCCTCTGCCAGCTGGAGTCTATTATCTCCAGAATAAACCCTTCAACATTTCCTTCAGTGCCATTCCAGGAAAGAGAGAAGCTCTCGGAGGTCACGTTAGACACATACAGCTTTCCGACCTCGGGTGCACTCGCTAAAGGGAGAAATGTATGAGAATTATCAACCTGAAAAACTAGACAAAAGCACACGGGCAGGTACATGCGAAGTGCGTGATACATAACTGGAGTCACTATAGACATCTTAGGATATCATGAACAGACAAAGAAAGGACAAGCAGGCCTGGAGAGGAAAAAAAATGGAGAATGGATTGTAAAAGAGAAACAGCGAGAAGGTACTCTGTTGTAAAATTGCATTTCACGTAGGACCAATTGAATCACATGCTATCCTAGTGACCACTGAATTAGTTCACTATGTCTTTATACAGTATAATCCCTCCCCAAACACAGTTTGCCTATCATAGCCCAGGCCATTCTGACAAGCTTTCGGAACTTTTTGCAATGTTGAACATTGGTTATATTTGAATCAGATAACCAAAATGAGCTAACTAGCAAGCTTGAGCAACTAACAAAGCCTTCCTTTGTTATTTTTAACATTTTGTGTCATGGATCAAACATGTCCTTGACATAAAAAAACAGACAGAGAAATTCAAAACAGGTGAAAGGAACTTATTCTCTTGTAATAAGAGATGTGGGTACCTGTGGTTGCCTCAGTGTGGATAGGTCCTAGGACGGAGCCCTGATGCACCCCATACAAAGTAATAGTGTATGAGGTGTTGGGGCTTAGGGCAGACACTCCTAGGCTAAGAGAGTCACCAGACACTGACAGCTTCTGCCTCTCTGGACCCTTTGAGTTTGCCACCTCAATGACAAAGTTTTCAAAGGCAGTGCCCTCCTCAATGCTCCAGGACACATTGAAGCTGTCCCATGACACATCGGATACAACGACACTGCCAATTCGGGGCTTACTTTCCTCTAACAGACAAAGAGACCAGACTGGAGTTAAACCTGAGATATAATGCGCTACTTACAATAATGAACATTTTGGTGAATGGAATGGATTCTGATACTTTCTGTGACTTTAACAGTTGCAATAAACAGATAACATAGATGACTCAGGTTAGAAAGAAAGAACAATGGAAACAAAGATTCAGAATTGGATAGAATTTGGGCAACTGACTTATGAGGGACTGAAGTTTTCTTATTTATTTTATTACAGGTTGCATGTTTTTTCCTCCTAATTCATTTGATTAGATTAGAAATGGGTGTATGTCTTCATAGACTGCTATCATTGTTCTGGAATAAAGTAAACTTCCAATGCTAGTTGCACATAAAGTTCCCATTTTACTATTTATGTTGTCCTAAGCCCAGAAAAGCATCCGATCTCAAATACTCTCAAAGTGTAAGTTCTGAACATGAAGAATATGGTACGCTGACCAGAATTAAAACACTCGATGAAGTTTACAAATTAGATGCCATAGACAAAATCAATATATAGACACAAGGAACATGTCATATTAGACTGCTATTTTGGGTATCTTAGCAGTGTCAAGAACTGCAACACTTTTGGTTTTTAAAGCTCCCACTGAGTCCAAGTGTCAGGAATCCATTACAAGCCAAAAGACATCCAGATGATGGCGGCTTAGTGACTCATTGATGCAAGATGTGAAAGGACTGCAGTTAGGATATCATGGTGTTCTGACCCAAAGAGCCATAAAAAGGAGGACAAACTCTTCCATCACCTTGTGCCTTGACACAAACAGGGTATGGCAAACAAAATCCTTACAGTTTTTCAACAGAAGCAGGCGAAAGCAGCAGTGGTGGCCTGGGCAATGAAGAAAGTTCGGAAAGCGTTGGCTGGTCTAAGGAATCCTGGTTCCTGATGGAATCACTTTAGAGGGAACTGATTTATCTGGACGTAACTTTTTTCTGATTTTATGACCGCAATGTCTCCATCTTCTTGACTTTATTCTTCGGCAGGACAGCAGCCTAATTCACTCGTGATGCATGATCTGATGAGGATGACATCATCTCAGCTGTGGGAAGCAGTGGTGTCTTACATCACCATGAAAGAATGCTTAATTGTGTGTTCTCACAAGTGCAAAGCAGAATCAAATGGCTTGTCTGCACAGATCATGGGAGGTGTCTGAAATACCTTGGGAAGTTTGAAATGTACAAATAAGGTTACCAGTTACGAATGAAGTCTTCCATTTCTTGGAGGCTAGTTTGGACTCCCTAAATTATTGTAAGTAACATTATTGTCCTTGAGAAACTGCGGGACAAATCATAGACAAATCCCATTAATGTTGAGTGAGATTATTTTAGATTCAGGTGCTCTTCATCAGGAATCTCTCCGAAGGTTTATAATGTGTAAGCGTTATTGTAATAAGTTCTAATGTAGTAAGTTGTGAAGTGTAAGCAGAACAGATCCTGAAGGCTGCATGGCGTCCACTAGTCCTTGGATATTCAGCAACATGCGGAAGATCCCAAAAGGCACAGATGTGATGTTGCAGAACTCCAAAAGTCAAGCAGTGGCTATAAAAATAGCTTTGTCTACTTGGAAGGAAATGGAAGTGTTTTTTTACTCCCACTTATTGTGAGTCAGATGGTTTGCAAGCCAAAATTTTCACCAGAGATGACATCTGGCGTTGCCTGCATTTGCGGTTCACCGAGTCTCTAAAACTACAATTTTACATCTCCGCGCCAACAAAGGACACGTAAGGCTTGCCTCTGATGTCGCCAAATCTGCACTTTTCCAACTCTAATAATTCCTCCACTGACTACAGAATCGAGTTTTCGCAGAGGCCCTCCCACTCCCCAAAAATAGAAAAATAGAACCATTGACCAGGAGCTCTGAAGGTCCAGAGATATTGCATGGAGGAATGGTTTATCCTCTTTATATTTGTTCTTGCACAAGCATTCCAAGAAAAGACTCAGCGCCAATTCCTGAAGGTGCACTAAATACAAATGATAGGTGTGTCAATAATTGTGACCAAAAGTTTATTTTTAGATTTAGATTCATAATGTGCCCTCAATAAAAGTTTGCATTTTTGTCAGTGCAAGATTTAGACACTTTTATTTAGCAACAGTGTCAACAGAGCTACAATATCTATTCAGAAATGTATACCTGCAGAATTGCATCCAGTACTTGAATCTAATATCTCCAGTGATTTGCAGTTTTGATGGATGGTGAGATGGATGATGAGGATCGTTTTGAATGGATGATAAGAGAGAATGAATGACCATGAATAGTTAAAAAAATTAGTGATGGGTGATGGGAGAAGTTTAATCCATGTACCTGTTTTGGCATGGCCACTGACTGGTTGAGATTTTGTTCCCTCCAACAGTCCATTCAGTGTAGTATTATAGTGGATTCCAGGGACCAAGCCATCTATTTGGTTTTCCTTCGTTCCTCCCAAACTTTTTAGCTTGTTAACTTTTGATAGCTTGGAACTCGTTTGGGTCACATCAGAAACGTTTACACCACCTTGGGGTTCTGGGCTTAAACTCTCAGGTTTAAGACCTGCTGCCACAGTCGCCTCAGTTACAGTATGAGTGGGATCGGTTGTGTGGACCCCCGTTTGGGAGGTTGGCAGCTTTGTTGGAGCACTCGCGATGTTCAGCGCGACAACACCTGGAGAGATAGACTTTGGGGCTAAACAAAAACACATTCAAATGTTAGAAGCACAGCATGAGAGTGAGAGAGTTTTAACCTGTGGGAGGAACATGGTGTTAAATGTGGATTGCTGTGGGCTCCTTGAGCTCTGATGTACATCGCTCCGGATACTGTCCTGTCGTGGATGTGGTCCAAAAATGGTAAAGATGAGGCTTTTTATTACAAGGATGAGAGTGACTCCTGAAATACATTTCATATAGCAAAGGAAATCCTGACAATGTAAGGGATTCAAAACCTTAAAACTTGAGTTTTGTCACCTTTTTACAAAAATCACTTCTTTTTTATAAAGAGCAAAGGAAATCCACCTGTTGATGCAAGTTACACGAATTTAAAAGCACTATTTATCTTATTAATAGTATTTGTACTTATTGAAATAATACTGTTTTATGAGAAAACAAAGGCTTATGGTCTGATTAAAAACTTTGTAAGGTGCCCAAAAAGTTTACACAGTACTGTCTGTCTGTAAAACACTGACTGATAATAATGGATTTAACTTTGTTTGCCACTGACCAGGCCCAGAATTGATGACCCCACTCTTACTCTCTGCAGTTTAGCTCTTTGACAAATAAACCATAGATGTCATGAATAAGCAGCTGTGAGATTGGGTTGAATGCGTCATCTCTATAGCCTAGTGACATAAATGAACATTGTGAATATCCTAAAGCAAATAAGATTGACTTCTGCTTTAGCTGGCATATTAAGAATAGTTTTCTTATGTAAAATAATTTACATTAAAATGACTTTAAGAAAACTTGTATTGATAAAGTTACTGTGTCTTTCTATGTTGTTTATTTAACTGTATATAGCTGAAAAATAAATAATCAAATATTATTGTAACAATATACAGTATACTGTATCAGAATGTACTGTATCTGTATTAACCATCTTGTACTTGAAGTAGTTAGAACACAAAGAAGGATAAGTAATGTTGGTTTCTGTTCAGAACAGAACAAAATGTAATGTTTTTCTGTTCTAATTCCATATTACTTATCATATAAGGAATGCCCAAGGTTGGGTTTAGGTGGTATATGTGCCAGATGCTATTCTTTTTTACATTTATAGTGGGGGATTATTGAGTTGTTGGGGTTTAGATACATTTTTTATTCAGTTAAACCGGATCAGTCACTCATTCAACCCAGTCTCACTGCTGCTTATTCATGACATCTATGGTTTATTTGTCAAAGAGTCGAGCTAAACTGCAGAGTGCAAGGGTGGGGTCATCAGTTCTGGGCCTGGTCAGTGGTTCTTTCTTATCTTTGTTACATTTAAAAGATATGTTAATTACTGTCCTGAAACTTGAGCGTTTCCTCCTACTGTAAGTCGCTTTGTACTAAAAGTGCGCGCCAAATGAATGTGGATTGGCTAAATCCTAATTTTCTAATGAGGTTGTGAAGTGTACGGTTACTCGAGATTCCAGGATCCAGCGCTCCAGACATGAATGCTGAAATAAGGCAAGGCGGTATTCCTTGAGGTTTCCATGAAGACTGCCAAGAAGTACATGGCAAACCTCTGACTGATGAAGAAGCCAGAGCTCATGAGAGTCTAAAGCACAGACACGTTTACACTTAAGGCTTTAGTGACGTTCCTCTGCAAGCTCTGAATTTCTTTCATGGCTTTATGACTATCCAGTCCTTCTTGTATACAAATAAACTATTATTAAGTTTAAAGGATATCTACATTCTGTAAAATTTCTGTACCAGGTTCTTCACACTTGCACACATCTTTAACAAAAAGATTTAACGGTTCTTTAGGAAACCAAAAGCAGTCCTTGCTCCAAAAACCCTTTCAGGTCTTTCATTTTTAAACATACAGGGTCATTTAAAACCATTCCACTTTTTAGAACCTCATTGATATCCCTGAGAATTCTTGGAATTCTACAACATAACTGTCCAATAAAATGTGTAACATACATTCATGACCTGTCAAAACCATCAGACGGTGTCTGCCAGTCCCTTGCATCCTCTTTCTGAGAAGTGGAGCCCAGAAAAGTTGAGACCACTTCACATTTACACCATTTTATTAGACATTCCCTACATTTATAGACATTTTGTGGATTTGTTGCAAAAGTAACTGCTGATTTGCTGTAAGAGTGTGTGCAGTTCTCCCACCCTGTATTTTTAAGTAGCCAGTAGTAATATATACACATTCGCAAACAGAAATAATATGTCCACCAATACGCTTGAAATTCTGATAAAATCTGAAAAAGTCTAACTATAAAAATATGATTTACATGAATGATGTTAAGCAAATGAAGTCACCATGTATGTATAATCCGAACATTACAGAATTCTGTTTACCTGTAGATGCAGTCAGGGCAGTGGGAGTGCTTTTCCTCCGACCCCGTTCCGCCACCAGGGTGATGTTATACTGCATGCCGGGCACTAGATTTTTACGGGTGTAGGTGGTGGCAGCAGCAGGCACTTCCACCTCCTTCCGTTTGCCATCAGCGGAGACAAACTCCAGCCTGTAGTTAGAGATCTTGGCTCTGGGCCTTTTCCAGACAAGGGTCATTGTGGCTTCCGTGGTTTCTCTCACTTCTAGATCTTGGGGAGCATCCAGGTCTTTAGACGTGATGTTATGTGAGAGAGTGGGATTGGAGGAAGAAGTGGGTGGGATCGAGAATCATTAAAAACATTGAAAACCATCTTTTCTGATGTATTTGTAAAAGCATCTTTTCTGCTGCTCATGACATAACATAACATAGGAGACCACTTCGACAAAAAAGAAATCATTTTTGTCTCATCAGCACACTTAAATGGGTTCTAAAATGTGATTTGATGAACACAAGCAACATTTTACACTGTCACATCTTTACACATCTAGCTTACACAAGTAAGATAACTGATAGAAAATACATGGCAGTACTTATGTGAACTAACCAGTGGTGCCTTCTTTACTGGCAATTTTCTCAACAAACCTACATCTAAATTGCTTGGAAAAACTCAATTCACAGTTTTCTAGACTTCCACATATTCCTTCCTTCAACAGCTTGTTTAAGGGGGTCATAACCTTTTTGTTGTATTTTATTTTTTGCACTTACATCTGCTTATGTTTGTGTGGGTTTATGTACCAATATACTAATGCTGGGCAACGATTACAATTTTAATCACGATTAATCGCATTTATCCCATGCAAACGCTGTGCGTTTACCACACGTGAAAATGTCAGAAAACAGAGGCGCTATCAGCCCTATATGTTGGACCTGAGTCGGACCCAGAGCGAGATGAACACAACTCTTCATGAGTGACTTGCCTTTGCCTGTAGCCGTAGTGCTCGGCATCTTATGCGTGCTCATAAAACCAGCAGACAAAAAAGGCGGATCTTCAACTAATCTAGTGGGCGGAGCTCGACAGGTGAGGGGTGGTTCTATGCAAATTTCTTCATCCTGACGTCACAATTGGGGAGTGTCCAAACGGCTCATAGAAGGATATGATTCCTGACACCAAAATCTTTCAACTGACTCACAGAAAACAGATGGATGTTTTTTTGTTTCGCGCTTGGAGTGTTTATTGGAGCAGAAGAGACACAAATGGAAATACAAAAGGATGCAAAAAGTGAGTTTTGCATAATATGTCCCCTCTAACTTTTTGGCATAACCATTTGAAAGCTATCTGAAAAGAAATCTAAAGAAATCTGAAGAAACTTTCCAATGGCATTTTAGTAGCCTTTCATGCAGAAATCCAGAGAAGCGCAAAAGATCCTGGAAACAGTCAGTATGTACATACATATGCACTCGATTATGATCTCACCTGTTATCGCATTGGTGGTGGTTTGCTGACTTTCTTTCTCTTTTCTGACTGCCGTAACTGCAATACCATACTCTGTTCCTGGCTTTAGACCTAAAGTACACATAAGCATTCAAATCATTCATCATTAAAAAGACAGACAAGCCATTGGAAAGAAGGCTGGCAGGTTTTAAGACTGTAGGACAATGGCTATTAATCCACATCACCATCAGACATCAGGCATGCAAAATGATAGTAAAAGGAAAGTAGGAGTAAACGGATGCTTCAGTTAAATTTGCATGCATTCTGTGGTGGCATTTCAAGAATTAAAATAATCTTTTAATTTAAAAATGACTGGAAATATTTACTATGCAACAGTCACAGTCAAGCTACTAAATGTTTTTTTTTTTGCGCAGGCATTTCTCTGAGTAATAAATACAAAAAACTGTATGTATATTAGATATATGTTAATAGACTGCACACAATCACTACAGCCCTCAAAATCTCACTTCTGAGAAGATCCTCCAAATGTCTCATGGAGAACTTGGCCATGGCTAGCGGTGGTCTGGTGGAAAAATGTGTTTATTATTATTTATCAAGCTAAAAGCTCATTGTGAGCAGTTGCACTTTTACAGACAAATGAACCTTTCAGAGCTGAAACATTCATGCCATCCAGTTTTAAGATTTTTTTTTTCATATTCTCATTATAGGTACTTAATTTAATGTAAGTTTTCTGATACGTCCTACTACACTTTCTGTGATTGGCTATTTTACACGTCTGTCAAATGTCTCTCTCTCCTATCAGTGTTCAAAACCTACCTAACCTGTGTGCTAGACCACTGTACCTTTTACTGCATGTACACTTCATGGACAAAAGTATTGGGACACCCCTGTTTTCCATGGTTTGGGCTCCTAACTTCCAGTGAAGGACAATCTTAATGCTTCCAACTTTGTGGACCCACTCTGGAGAAGAACCCTTTCTATTCCAGCATGACTGTGTCCCAGTGCACAAAGTTCAGTGTGGAAGAACTTGACTGGTCCACACAGAGTCCTGACCTCAACCCCATCCAGCACCTTTGGGATGAACTG
>JBBPCX010000088.1:13819809-13829989 GCA_037974365.1 Hydrocynus forskahlii | reverse complement strand
TGTGAGGAGCAGTGTGTGGGGAGCGGTGTGTGAGGAGCAGTACATGTAGAGCAGTGTGTGGGGACAGTGTGTGAGGACAGTGTGTGAGGAGCAGTACGTGTAGAGCTGTGTGTGGGGGTGGTGTGTGTAGAGCAGTGTGTGGGGATGGTGTGTGAGGAGAGTGTGTGGGGAGCAGTGTGTGTGTGTGGAGCAGTGTGTGGGGACATTGTGAGTGGAGCAGTGTGTGGGAATAGTACCTTGCTCAACAGTACCTCAGTGATGCTACTGGCAATCCTGGAACTCGAACTGACAGTCCTGGGACTCGAACCGATGAAGTGGAGTGGTGAACCTCAATCCTGCACCTTTAGGATGAGCTGGAGTGATTGACCTCTATCCTGCACTTACAGAATGAGCTGGCTGGAGTGATGGACATCCATCCTGCACCTTTAGGATAAAAGAGTGTGATGGACTTCCATCCTGCACCTTTAGGATGAACTGGAGTGATAGACCTCCATCCTGTACCTTTGGGATGAACTGGAGTGATGGACCTCCATCCTGTACCTTTAGGATAAACTGGAGTGATGGACCTCCATCCTGGACATTTAAGATGAACTGCAAGGATGAACCTCCATCCTGCACGTTTATGATGAGCTGGAGTGATGGACCTCCATCCTGCATATTTAGGGTGAACGGGAGTGATGGACCTCCATCCTGCACTTTTAGGATGAGCTGGCGTGATGGACCTCCATCCTGTACCTTTAGGATGACCTGGAGGGATGGACCTCCATCCTGTACCTTTAGGATGACCTGGAGGGATGGACCTCCATCCTGTACCTTTAGGATGAACTGGAGTGATGGACCTCCATCCTGCACCTTTAGGATAAACTGGAGTGGTGGACCTTCATAATGCACCTTTAAGATGAACTGGAGTGAGCTGGAGTGATGGACCTCCATCCTGCACCTTCAGGATGAAGTGGAGTGATGGACCTCCATCCTGCACCTTTAGGACGAGCTGGAGTGATGGACCTCATTCTGCACATTTAGGATGAAATAAATTGGAGTGATGGACCTCCATTCTGCACCTTTAGGATGAACCAGAGTGATGGACCTCCATCCTGCACCTTTAGCATAAATTGGAGTGATGGACCTCCATACTGCACCTTTAGCATAAATTGGAGTGATGGACATCTATTCTGCACATTTAGGATGAAATGGAGTGATGGACCTCCATCCTGCACTTTTAGGATGAACTGGAGTGATGGACCTCCATCCTGCACCTTTAGGATAAACTGGAGTGATGGACCTCCATCCTGCACCTTTAGGATAAACTGGAGTGGTGGACCTCCATAATGCACCTTTAAGATGAACTGGAGTGATGGACCTCCATCCTGCACCTTCAGGATGAAGTGGAGTGATGGACCTCCATCCTGCACTTTTAGGATGAGCTGGAGTGATGGACCTCCATCCTGTACCTTTAGCATGAGCTGGAGTGATGGACCTCCATCCTTCACCTTTAGGTCAAGCTGGAGTGATGGACCTCATCCTGCACATTTAGGATGAAATAGAGTGATGGACCTCCATCCTGCACTTTTAGGATGAGCTGGAGTGATGGACCTCCATCCTGTACCTTTAGGATGACCTGGAGGGATGGACCTCCATCCTGTACCTTTAGGATGACCTGGAGGGATGGACCTCCATCCTGTACCTTTAGGATGAACTGGAGTGATGGACCTCCATCCTGCACCTTTAGGATAAACTGGAGTGGTGGACCTCCATCCTGCACTTTTAGGATGAACTGGAGTGATGGACCTCCATCCTGCACCCTTAGGGTGAACTGGAGTGATGGACATCCACCTTGCACTTTTAGGATGAGCTGGAGTGATGGACCTCCATCCTGTACCTTTAGGATGACCTGGAGGGATGGACCTCCATCCTGTACCTTTAGGATGACCTGGAGGGATGGACCTCCATCCTGTACCTTTAGGATGAACTGGAGTGATGGACCTTCATCCTGCACCTTAAGGATAAACTGGAGTGGTGGACCTTCATAATGCACCTTTAAGATGAACTGGAGTGAGCTGGAATGATGGACCTCCATTCTGCACCTTTAGGATAAATTGGAGTGATGGACCTCCATCCTGCACCTTTACCATAAATTGGAGTGATGGACCTCCATTCTGCACCTTTAGGATGAACCGGAGTGATGGACCTCCATCCTGCACCTTTAGGATGAACCGGAGTGATGGCCCTCCATCCTGCACCTTTAGCATAAATTGGAGTGATGGACCTCCATCCTGCACCTTTAGCATAAATTGGAGTGATGGACATCCATTCTGCACCTTTAGGATGAGCTGGAGTGATGGACCTCCATCCGGCACCATTAAGATGAGCTGGAGTGATGGACCTCCAGCTTGCGCCACTAGGATGAACTGGAGTCACTATTACTTTTGTGGCTGAATGCAATCACACCCTCACATCAGTGTTCCAACATCTAGGGTTAAGCTTTTCCTGAAGAGTAGAGGTGGAAGCAAACCATTTAGACCATTCACATTCAGAGACTGAATTAAATTTTCTTGTAGTCCATTTCTTTAGCTTTCAGGACTCAGCTAGGAAGCCACATTGTTAATACAGCGTTTTGCAGAAGGTTTGAGGACAGACTTTCATCTTGGACACACACACACCACACACACACCCACGCACACACTTATTCCCTCCCTCACACACATTCCGCTGCAGCTGATGGAGGAGCGGCTCTCATTAAAAAGCTCTTCACCCGACAGCAGCAGCAGCAGCAACAGTCTCCACTCACAGGCTGCAGTCAGTACCACTCTCACTCTCTCTAATCAGCTTTCTCTCTCTTTCACCCTCTCTTTCTCTCAGTGTACACATGTAGTTCACATGTTGTTCACACTTGTACATATAGAGTTTAGTTCATGCACAAATGACTGACACCCAGTGTTAATGGTTTGTTTGTGGGGTGGAGGTGCATGCCTCATACTGTCTGACCCATCATATAAATGTTTTATATACTTAGACACTATATGCACAAAAGTATTGGGACACCCCTGTTTTCATGTTTTGGATTAGGCCCCTTATTACCAGTGAAGGACAATCACAAATCTTAACACCATGCTTCCAACTTTGTGGACCCAGTTTGGGGAAGAACCTTTTCTATTCCAGCATGACTGTGTCCCAGTGCACAAACAAGCTCCATAAAGACATGGCTGGAGGAGTTCAGTGTGGAAGAATTTGACTGGCCACTCTGACCTCAACTCCATCCAGCACCTTTGGGATGACCTGGAACAGAGATTGCGAGCCAGACCCTCTCGCAATTAAACTCGATATTAAAGTCGATGTATGCAATGTCATTAAAGTCTCCGTTGGTGTAATTGTCAGCTGTCCCAATACTTTTGTTTATATAGTGTATATACACATAATTAGCATTAAGCATATGTTACATTGGGAATGTGCCAGTTATTTAATACGCAAAATGTATGCTTTGCTGGGGCTCTTCTTCCTTCTTTGCTAGGGCCTTCACAAAAATATCTGGTGCCCCATGGGGCGCCCCGGCAGGTGGGACCTGCAAGTGGCTAGGTATTCTTCAGAGCAGCAGGGCCAGCAGCCGTTCGGGGCATCCTGTGGTGGGGAGGGCTGCTGCCTAGCCCTAAGGAACATCTCAGTGTAATCCACCATGTGAGCCATTCCTGATACCTCTTCGCTGGATAGGCGCAGCCTACAACTCAGCAAAAAATTATACCCTCGATTCCTCTGTGATGTAAGGGGGAAATCTAATTTAATCAAAATATACCACATGAACACAGGGGCAAAACACAGAGAACATAGACTGAGGTACAAATACCCAAGATGGGGGGCAACTGGGAAAGGCGGGGTCACAAATGAACAGGTGAAAACCCACAAGGATAAGGTGGGACCAGGGAGGAGTTACAAAAAAAACCCAAAGGCACATGGAACAAGAAGAGTGTAAACAACAACTTAACCATGGGAACAGGAAACAAGGACACAAGGAAAATGTTACCATGGCATGCAAGAATTTAGCTGTAAATCATCTTAAATATCTTGAACTGCCTCTCTAATAATTTCAGATATGACAATATTTCTCACCATACATTTTGTTGTTGATTTCTGTATTTATTTTGTATTTAGATGCTATAACCTTTATGAAACACCAGGTGGCACTGTTAGTCTACCTGTGTGCGGAAGTGTTACCAAACTGCAGTTTTATTCATATCCATATATATTTATTTATTTGTATGTGTGTGTGTGTGTGTGTGTGTGTGTGTGTGTGTGTGTGTGTGTGTGTGTGTGTGTTTGAGAGAGAGAGAGAGTGTGTGTGTGTGTGTGTGTGTGCGTGTGTGTGTGAGTGTGTGTGTAGGAGAGAGAAAGAGACAGCAGGCTCGATATCTTTCATTATGATGTATACCTCTGCAGTGCTTGTAGCATGTAATGTATGGCTGCATGTCTGTATATTTTCATGGCATGTCATGCCTCAGCCATTTCATGAATTTATAAAAAATCCAACCAAATGCAAACTGAAAGAAAAACAAAGCGTTGTTTTCTGCTTCTGTAATCATTTACAGCCATCATAATGAATGATCAGCTTAGAGTTATTGCGATGGGGCCTTAAATCCTCACTAACAAGCATCATGTCAGTTTGGACCACAGCATGCATGCATGCATGCAACACTTCATCGTTTTTGACCTGATCTCTATTCGACGTACCTGTAGCGTACGTTCACCATGGATGACAGTTTTGATGCATATTCCTGTACCTAAATAGAAAACCTGTTGACTCGAAAGACAAATCTAATAGAAGCCAGTGGGCAAGTGCTGAAGTAAAAGGCCAATTTAACTGATGAAAATAATGCCTGAAAACAAAAGCAGTTGACAGTCAATGTGAGGGTGTGCTGTTCTCTGCTTGCTCTGATTGAACTGAGAGTGGGATATGTGAGGGAGAGGCCAGGTAAGGACAGGAAGAGTGAGGGACAGAGGGAGTGAAGGAACAAGTAAGTGAAGGAAAGCAAGGCAAGGTATGGTTAAGGGTGGTGATTGGTGGAGGCCTAGTGGGTAGGATACCTGCCTCTGGACCAAGAGGCCATGGGTTCTAATCCTATTCTCAGCATACCACCACTGGGTTCCTGAGCAAGACCCTTAACCCCAAGTTGCTCCAGGGAGACCTCCCCCTGTAGTTAAGGAATGGAAGTCGCTTTGGACAAAAGCGTCTGATAAATGCTGTAAATGTAAATCCAAGGCAAGGAATCTTTATAGATCTCTGAAGTATCCTAAGGTGCACACACTGGTGCCGACACTTGGCATTGATGCCCTCAGCGACTCCCAGCACTGTTCAATGCTTCCGCAGTGCCTCAGTCAGCGTTTTGCTATCACGGCATTCACCCTGCTCTGGTACCATAAAAAAGTTATGGTGTCAAATTGACCCCATGGTAAAAAAATGCACTTTATCACTGCAATATGATTCACACCACAACTGCGAATTACCTGTTTGACATCTTGCAGTGTTTGCTGCACATCCAATCTCTGACATGCATGTGGAACGATCAAAGCAAGGGCCAGTTCCTTCTTGTCTCTTGTCTTTCTTATGTCCTCCAAAGATGGGCACATTTTCAGTGAAAATTACAAATGCCTTCGTCACAGAAGGTGTGGCCAAAGAAATTAACGTGTAATAATCGTCAGTGGTCACGTCACTGTTTGTTCTCGAAATTGACCAGGACCAAATCCAGAACAGCTTGAGCTGAAATAAGAGAAAAATACTTACGTTACATCGAAGGCACTATGGGGTCCATTTGACCCCAAACGAAAATAAATAAATAAACAGATAAACACAAAAAGTAGCAAAAGTGTGCTATATTGTTAGGATGTCCTTACAAGAAAATACATGAAAAGGGAGGTCACTACTCTTGATAGTTATAGTTTAAACAGGGCTGGGGTCACATAGACCCCACGGTACAACATGAGGGTTAAATTAAACACAGAGGGAGCATAGGCCTGTGTTTCCCAGCTCTGGTCCTGGAAACATACTGCCCTCCAAACTTTAGTGCTTCCCCTGCCTTACCACACCCACTTCAGCTCAGCGAGGACTTGTTAATAAGCTGATTAGTTGGATCAGGAGTGTTGGGAGCAGTAAAATCCCCCAAATGTGCAGAACAGGGGGCCTCCAAGAGCATGGACCATAGAAGATGATATGTAGTTTGAAATTTACACAAACCACAGAGTCTTTTAGATAAACAGACAAATGCTAACGTTATGTGGCCTCAGCTAGCGCTGCTGCAGAGGAATTTTCATCCTGTATATTTCAGCTCAAAAACAACTAGTATGTAAATGTTTATAGATTATGTAAAAAACTGTCGATTATATTTATACAAAAAAGTATTTCAAAAAAACTCAGAGTTGCTGGTGGGCCCTGGACAGGTCGCCAGACCATCACAAGGCAGAGTATCCAGCAAAACCCCACTCAGACCTGGGGAGAACAAAAAGGGCCCTCAGTCACCCTGGACGAGAACTGAACCCAGAACCTTCATGCTACACCATGGTACCAGCCCCTAAGTGCTACCGCCTTCTGTGCAATGTTTTATCTCGCACTTGGAGTGTTTATAAGAGCAGTAGAGACACAAATGGAAATACAAAAGGATGCAAAAAGTGAGTTTTGCATAATATGTCCCCTTTAAATCCTTAATTTTTGCTCTATGACATGCAGTCAGTGTTATAGCCATTGGTGGATTTATGAAGGTCATCACACTTCTTTAATCTCCATTCTTCTCTAATTTTCCTCTTGTTGATTAAATATACCTCGGTGAAACACGGAGTCATGGATGACCACTTAAAAATTCATGAACACTAAGGTGGGCTTAAGAAGAGACATATAAAGGACAAGATGCTTCTGTTCCCTTTTGTTATTTATATTTTCTCTGAGTGACAATAAGTATGACAGATGTGGTTTCATAATCTCTCTCAAAATGATCAAAACAGTCCAAAGGGGTATTTTGAGATTCATAAAAATCTCTTTCAAAACCACGTAACACTACTTGATATGTAATTTTCACATTGTTAAAGTAGGAATGAAACATATGTGTCACACATCCACACAATAATCTGTGGAATAACCTGATGCTACTTTGTTGTGTAATTAATAACTATCATTATTGTTTAAATAACTATCATCATGTGTATCACAATGTGCATTATTATCTTGCTGTGATGTGAAATAGTCTACTATGTGCAATACTGTGCCACGTTCTTATCAGGTACTGAAGCATTATCATTGTGTGCAGTCATTTTACCTGGTGAAATATCGCTGTAGTCAATATTACATATACTACTGATCTCTATTAAGTGCAATAACAGACTCATAACCACCATTTGTGTTATTAGTAATTCACTTAAATGTAAAATACTTATCTATAGTATTTATACCTCAACACTTGTGTATATAGTATAATGGATAGTATAATACCGGTTTCTGATCCTGATTCTTATTGTTTTCTCCATAGTGTTCTTATTTATTTATGTATCCACTCTGTACATATATACATACATATGCCCACTGTGTACATACTTATCTAAGTTTACATATATATATATATATATATATATATATACATACACATTTTTACAACACAATGGCACATATTTTTATTTTATCCTATTTTTAGATTCCTATATTGTATAGTGCACATTTGTATTTTTATTCTACTTTATTCTGTTCTATTGTTTTAAATTTTTGCTGCTCTTTGATCTGTCCACTTTTTGCCGTGACAATGCAAATTTCCCACTTGTGGGATTTATCTTATCTTATCTTATTAAAACTAACTCCTCTGTGTGGAGGCTGTCAGGTCTAGCTCACTGTCAATAATACGCTTCAAAACTGTGCTACATTAATGTCACCAACAATGTAATATAATATAAAGTGAAACAATGGCAGTGTGAATTGGCATGCTTGCATGCATCTGGCAGCCAAGGGAGCATTACTGCATGGCGTCCCAACATTATCAGTTCACCAGACTCAGGGACATTTTCCTTCTGAGACATTTTCTTTGGTGTTTTTGACAATTTGATTGATCATCCAATCCCTCTGGCCCATCAGCGGTCACTGAAATCAGGCACTAACAGACCTCTGTTAGAAACGCTTGTGTTAAAGCTCCACTATAATCATATGTTAGACTACATTTACCCACTGCGGCCCCTCTGCAGTCATGTAGAATGTGTCAGGCTCCAGCTACACCTTTCATTACTGGGCATTTTCTAACCACAGGACCGCTGCTGACCAGTGGTGGACCATTCTGAACATGACAGTGACACTGATATGGCAGCGGTAATGTGGGGTTTTCAGGAGTGTATCAGTCACGGTGGTGTTGCTGCGGTTGGAGATGGATTAAGTGGCCGGTAAGCGAATAAACAGGGCTTCTAATGCATAGCCATAAATTAGAAGCCCTGTTTATTCGCTTACCGGCCACAGACTCCCGGTGTGTGTTTATGAATGGCTGTAATTCTGAGTGACAGGTTTCTGAAGTTTCACACACTTGATCTGGACTGAGACTGAGCTCAAAGAGCAGCTGCTATTTCTCATGGGCTGGGTGATTCAGGTGTGTGTGTGTGTGTGTGTCTTGGTCTGCTGTGGTTTGCATAATAGCTGCTGCAGAGCTGTAGAGAGGATAAATGCAGAGGCCGATCAGAGGAGAAGGAAACGCTAGCAAGCGATCTTTCTCCATCAGTGTAAAAGAGTCTTTATTCATTCACAAAATAGCTGCTGTTCCAAAACAGAGAGAGGAAGAGCGAGAGAAAAGGAGAGAGGGAGAAAGAGAGAGAGGGAGAACTAGAGAGAGAGAGGGAGAGAGGGAGGGAGAGAGAGAGAGAGAGAGAGAAAAGGAGAAAGGGAGAAAGAGAGAGAGAGAGCATGAGAAAGAGAGTGAGAAATAGAGAGAGAGAGAGAAATAGAGAGAGAAATAAAGAGAAAGGAGAGAGAGAGAAAGAGAGGAGAGGGGAAGAGAGAGAGAGAGAGCAAGAAATAACGTGTGAGAGAGAAAGAGAAAAAAGGAGAACATGAGAGGGGGGGAGCGAGACAGAGGGAAAGCGTGCATGAGAAAGGGGGATAAAGAAAAAGAGAATGGAAATGCAGTGAAGAAAAACAGAACCAGAGAGGCAGAGAGAGGACAGACTGATAGAGAGAAAAAGAGAGAGAGAGAAAGAAAGAAAGACTGAGCGACAGTCAGACAGACAGGGAGAAATCAGTCTGTTAGTGTTTACGGCTTCTGTGCTCCCAGAAGATGTGTGTACATTTGCATTTGAGTGTGTATTCACCCTGGTGTGTGTATGTGTGCGTATATATATATATATATATATATATATATATATATATTTATGTGTGTGTGTGTGTGTGTGTGTCTTTCACAGCCCAGTGCACAGCTAGATTGCCTGCAGAAGAAGCGACAGCACGAAGAGAAAAATGAGGGAGGCTGAGCCAAAAAGAGAGCGAGAGAGAGAGAGGGGGGTGTGCAGGGGAGAGAGAGTGGGTGAGCGATAAACGAGAAAAGACGAGGAGAAGAGTGGAGGGATGGTGGCGAGGAAGGGATTGTAAAAGAGAAAGAGAAGAAGGGATGGGTGAATGAGCTGATCCTCCATTAAGAGAAGACCAAAAAAAGAAATAAAGAAAAGAAAGGAAAATTGAAAAAGGAGATAAAGAGAGATGAGGAGCTGGATTGAAAAGAGTATGATGCGACGGGAGAGTGTTGGTGTTGTGCAGCCATCGATTGATTTATTCCGGCTGTATTGATCAGAGGACAGCGCCGGCCGTGTGGGGAGTGTGTGAGGATTAAGCCAGTGGCTCGTGTAATGAATGGCCCGTGTGCACCAGGGAAAGAGTCAACAGTAAATCATAGCAGTGTGTGTGTGAGTGTGTGTGAGTGTGAGTGAGTGTGAGTGAGTGTGTGTGAGTGTGTGTGTTTGTGTGTGTGCATGTGTGTGTGTGTGTGAGTGGGTGTGAGAGAGACTTGTGCACTGGGGAGTGAGGGGTCAAGGCTAGTCTGGTAAAGAGGAGATGAGAAAGAGAGGGCATGTGTGAGTGTGTGTGTGTGTGTGTATTTGTATGAGTGTGCGTGTGTGTGTGTGTGTGTGTGTGTGTGTGTGTGTGCATGTGCGTGTGTGTGTGTGTGTGTGTGTGTGTGTGTGTGTG
>JBBPCX010000088.1:13792345-13805671 GCA_037974365.1 Hydrocynus forskahlii | reverse complement strand
CACACACACACACACACACACACACACACACATGCACACACACACACACACACACACACACACACACACACACACACTGCTGCAAACTGTACAGACAGTGAACAGGAAAAAAGAGAAAAGTGGTCTCATTTTTTTTCCATGGCTGAGAGGAGAATCTGAATGAGAAACTGTCTGGATGTGGTCCTAATATTCTGTGAGCACCTGTGATCTATGAGCCCACAGCCTGCGGTCCTTGGTCACAACTGAATGAGCAAAGCATGCATAAATGTGTTAAACATGCTCTGTATGTGCATGCTGTGCTATAGACTTTCCCTGCTGAGCCCATAACCCAAGAAAACGGTATCCAGTATTTGTATAGCCATGTCTTAACGAATGTAACATTCTAATTTACTGCTGGATGTGCATCTAGGATTTGTTAAATATGGCTGGTTGAGCGAATAAACCGACAGATGATAGGAAAGTGTGCTAGCTAGCTAGTCAAGCTCAGTTATGCTTGCTTGTTCTCCCTCAGCATTTAGCTTTCGGTCTGTATGTTTTTCTGAATTAAACACAGAACGCAGGGTAGCAGTGCACCGCTCTGGGTCCTGCAGGGCCAGCGTCCAGCACAGTTTGGTATTCCCTTATTCAAACACACTCACTTAACCTGGCAGTTATCAAATGAGTTGAATCGGATGTATGTGAGCAGGGAAATAATAAAGTTAGGCCTTTATAGTCTCGCGTGAACACACCACAGCACACAGTGTGAAATTCCTTCTCTGTATTTAACCCGTTCACCAAGTGAAGCAGCTGGCAGCCATCGATGCAGCGCCCGGGGAGCAGTGTGTGGGGACAGTACCTTGCTCAAGGGTACCTCAGTGGTGCCACTGGCAGTCCTGGGATGCAAACCCACAACCTTCTGATCACAGGGGGAACTCCCTAACCACCAGGCCACCAGCTGCCCCATCTAACTGTGCTGGATATCTAGCTGTGCAGTCAGGAGCATTCAGGGACACATCCCTGATGTTTCACTAATAGTTCTGGATTTTAAAAGTCATTAAAAGAGGCGAAAGTTCCTCTCCGCCCCGACAAGTAGACCCCTCTCTGAATGCCAAGGAACCAAATCTACAGCTCTGAGTGTCTCAAGATCCTAACAGCACCTCTGACTGGAGTTACACCCCCCTGCCCCAAGGGACTCCAGTGTTGTGTAAACTGTACAGGACAACCCACAAAAGCCCTGTTTTTGGCGAGAGGCCTGTTGATGTAAAAGTGCTCCAAGATCAGGACTGAACAGTTTGTACCGAGGAGAAATCTGGCAAAATCATCCATTTAGTGAACGCTAAAATGGTCCTTGCAGAACATTTTCTACATGCATACTGTGTGCCCGCAAAAGTAATATGAACCCAAATGGAAAGAAAATGTGCATTTATGTTCCCTGGGGCTTTAACCTCTGGTGCTTCATATGTGGCTTACAGTGCTTTAAGAATTAGTGTTGGTATCTCTTGCAACAAGAGGCTAAATATCAGTTATAATTGATAGCCCAGAAATTACATACAAACGCATCCCCACTCCAAAATCCTCGAGAGCGTACACACACATTCAGAAAACACACACACCTACATGCACACACCCTTGTCCCACTTTCTGCAAAGTCAAAGGAAAATGATGGTAATGCATCAAAGGGGCTTTTCAAACACGCGAAAGACGTAACATGCGAACGCGCTTTATTCATGTGCAAGCTGGGCCCTGTGCGATAAGGATACAGTCTGAACCGAAGCCCCCGCTTCGGGTACCACTCTCACCTGTGGAGCCGCCATAACGAGCCTTGCTATTTTCTTTCTTTTGTACTCCAGCAAGGGCCAAGTGGATTTTTATTACACCGATCGTTAAAAATCTCGGGAACCCTTTTCTTTGCAAGAGCACGCCCGGATATCCAGGTGCTATTAGCAGTTGCGGTCGCCACAGAAATGCTTGACAGAAGCGGATCTGACTGCGTCAGTGAAAAGACATGAAACAAACCGACAAAAAGGGACTCAAAAATAGCCAGATCATGTCAGTAAAAATCCAGGGCCTGTGTTTGATAGGCATTCGTAAGGGAGGCGAAATAAAAAAAAAAGAAAAGAAAAGAAGAGATGCCGTTCCAGTAAGTTGTACTGTCAAACACAATCACAAAAGCATGCCAGAAAAAAAACTGACAGGCAAGCTCAATTTGCTTCTATCTTTCAAACGGAGAGGTAGCAAACAGTGGTTTGGGGAGGGTGGGGGCAGAGTAGAGGGAAGAGAAAAGAAAAAGGAGAAGAGTTAAGCAGAGGAGAGGGGAAAGGACAAGAGAGGATCAGAGGACAAGAAAAGGCGGGACAGAAAGAGAGGAGAGGACAGGGACAAAGGAGGAGTGGAATGAAAAAAATGAGAGAGAAGGATGAGAAACAGAGAGCATTAATGTGGTGGCAAATTCAAAAGGGATGATCAACAGTCGTATGCATGGATGAACACCATCCTCCTTCTTCTTCTTCTTCCTCATCTACAACTGGAGTCCCAGAACAGATACAGGGAGTCCTCGAGTTATGCCACAGATCCGTTCCCTCGACAGTGATGTAACCCGAATTTTGGTGTAAGTGGAAACATACCCTGGCCTCAGTCTCTTACCGATACTAACACAGCTGTAAAACCATAAAAAACACAACTAAGCCAGAGAAAAGGGAAAAGGAAAACTCCCTCACTCATACGCCGCGTATTCTTCCACCGCGCAACCAAACTAGTTTACCCACGTAGACTGTAAGCCGAGTGGGAGTGGGAGAGGGCGTCGTAACTCGAAACGTCGTATGTTGAGACTGTTATAACTCGAGGACCCCCTGTTATGGGAATATATAAGATCTAATGGCACACCAACCCCCCAACCCCCACGCCCCCACACCCCACACCCCAACACCACTTTCATGCATCGCTTCCCCCAATGAAGAAAAGAACACCAAACATAAACGGGGACGTTGTCTTTGAGATTCATGCGACATTTACGTGCCTTCTCTCTGTTACATACACAGTGTTGGTCCACAGTGTTCTGGTTCGGTTAACTGTCCACCGCAGTCTCTCACTCACAGCTAAAGCGGAGCAGATACAGTCGATAAGCAGGAGACGACGCTGCAGTCCTATCTACTACACTCGTGTTACGAGTCTCAGGTGAGTTATAGAGTGTAATGCCGAAGGTGTTCACCCCAATTCCTCTTGCCAATTTGCCATGTTCACGAACTCAATTTCCAGCAACTGGCAAGGTGAAGCTATTTCAGTTAAAAGCACTCTTTTGTGTTGTGTAAGAATCAGCTTCCCTTCGCCCATTCCTTCAAAACAGGAAAAGGCTCACAGCAGAACTTACCTTAGATCAGGAAAGTTGGTTCTTGATCTGGGCAAAATACTGTGATGGGAGGTTGCTGGGGGCGTTTACGTTTACGTTTACGGCATTTAGTCGATGGGTTCTGGGGGAGGTATGGTACAACTTTAGTGGGGATACTGTCGATAGCCCCATTCGGATGGAATAATTCATTCATTTGTTTATTCATTTTCATGTTCTATCCTGAGGGAAATTACACTGCAAAGTGCCAGCTGTTTGGGACTAAAGATTTATCGCTTCCATCCCGTCCAGATACACATCTCCGTCGTTTTCCAAACACATGTTGCCTCACTGGAAAGTTTTTGACTGTTGCTACTTGCTGTATTTAGTCTACTAGTGCATGTATCCATATTACACACTTGCCAAATTGCAAAACAATGGATGTTATGGTTTGCATCTCTCAACCACCATTTTGGTCTGAGTGGAAAAACCTCTCCATCCCATTAGCACTGGAAAAGCGTTATAAGAAGCAGAAGCAGCTTTAGAGGAGAAATAAAATGAGTTCAGTCAGAAAGATAAGATTAAAGGGGAGGATTATAACAGCAGCTACAAGAGTAAAGCATTATTATTTTATATACACATATGCACAAAATCATCACCTTTTAGATTTCTAAAAACGTGACTACCATAGAGCCAGGTGTGATGCAAACATCCAGGTTCAGAAAAAATACAACCCACTAGAAACTCGCACATCCAATGTAGGTATGAGAGTTTTATCACGTGAGGAGATGTGTACTTAAAATGTATTACAGACATCCGCCTGATGAACTAATCCAATCCGAACAGGGCTAATGCTACTTCTTGTTTCCCTCGCATCTCTTTGCAAGAATATAGGAAAAGAGTCACGCTGGTTCAATCTGGACAGAACTGCCAGAACGGCAGGAAGATGCAGTATGAGATCTGACTGCTCAGGTGGAGGCCTCATACTAATCACAACCCATATGAGACAAAATAACCCTCTACATCACTACATCAGTTATGGGACTAGGCAAAACCACAGTGTTTTTAATGTCACCAGCAGCAGGACTGACTCAGTTGTACCTAAACAAAATCCTTTAAAACACAGAACAAATGTAAACCGATAAAAAATACAGCAATGTGGGATAAATAAACTGACAAACAAGAAAAAAAGTTCATAACAAATTTGGAGCACAGAATGTTTATACTTTCACAAGTCCAAAAAGTCTGTGTTGTATCCAAGTATCTACACACCTAGCCTGTATTCAATATATATAATAACGCATTGTTGCAATTTTCAGAATGAAAGAGTCAGTCAGTCTAGTTAAACCTGGTCCAGAGACCAGAGTCAGGTCCATGTTTAAAAGAATCAGGTAGCATAATGCTTTCCGCACTACACCACATTTTTTTTTTTTTTGTCAGGCAACTTGCTGGCATGTCAAGATCATTTTTGAGGCGTTTGAAACTATAGACGCATCACCATTCATGATCAAAGTTTGTAGCTCCATATATTCTTAATCCCATCGTAAGGAAACACCAGGTCTCTGAGTCCAAAGTCAGTGGTCTCCTATGAAAACAAGGTTCTAAAATTTTCCATCCCAAGTTTTCCTCCACGGGCCTTTTGCGTCCCAGAAAAACAGCACTTGCCAAGACATCCGCTGATTCCCTCGGCAACAATCTCTGAGTATCCTCGTCCACAGTGATGCTCTATTCTCTTTTCGGTCACTCTGGCCAGCAATGGGTTCCTCACACTAAGAATGCAGTTTCAAGTGAGGAGCACTGCTGTGAATCTGTTAATCAGAGCCATAATAGTTCAAGGTTTACATCCAGGTGTTGTTTGCTGTAGGTTTTTTTTTTTCCCAAAGAAGTGCCACTTATCAAGATTTTATATGATCTGAGCTAATAATGTTAATAAAAACTCTGTGTGTTAAATACATTGTGTGCTGCACACTGGGGGAGTGAAAATAGCAGTTGGTATTACCACCTGAAATGGTGTGGTCGCCTCTTGGCACCAGACACAGAAAGCTGTTTCCTAGCAGGCGTCTGGGCCAATTAAGAGCTTCCTCGGTGCCATGAACAGCAGGCTAGGTTGGAATGGAGACCAGAAGGCACAAAGGGGTGCTGCAGACCCCACACTGATTAAAAAACTGTGCATCTATCCAGTACATGATTCCTAACAGTGTTTGCTAAATTAGGCCTATCACGTGTAGGAGTAGTCTATATCTGGGATACCTCCTTCTCGGTAGCCGCGGTTCGTCCCGTAGCCTGAATTGGTCGTATGATTGGGTGGTTTGTACAGACCTGTGCCATTAGAGGGGAAGATTGTGTGTATGATGTAATCTTCTCGTATTGGCTTGGGCTGCAAGGGCTCTCTGGCTGCCATCTGTGTCATCTGGAACCCAGGTCCTCGGATCTCCAAAATAGTGGTGTCTTTCTTAGTGCCTGACTCGATGTAGTCATCATAGTGCTTGCTCTTGCGCGAGCTACCGCGGTTGTAGTGCTCCCGAGAAGACATACGTCCCGCACGATGTCCGTACCAACAGAATATGCCGAATATAAATGCGAGGGAAACTATGGCAGTGGCTCCACCAATGATCCCAGCAAGCGGGAGTGAAGTGATCTGCTCGGAGCCTTTATCCTCCCCCTGGTCCACCTCAGACAGGTTGGGGTCAGATGTCTCTGCCTTGGCACACACCGGAGCCTCATCTGAGTCTGTGTCCCCGCTGGACACGCTGCCTTTGTTCCCGCTGCCAGAGACCAGCGGCACCATGCAGATGATGTAGCTAGACGCTGGCTGGAGGGCAGTAAGGAGATACTCTCTGCGGTCGCCCCTCACCAGTGTCTCTGTGATGGAGCCCATGGCAGCACTAGTCCCTAAACGAAGCCAGCTGAGCCTGAATGAAGAAGACGGTTGAGCCACACTCCATGTAACCCTGATGCTGTCGTGGGACAGAGGTTTCACATTCAGGGCCAAGTTTTTTCCCACACCACTGCTGCCAAGTTTGTAGTCCATGCCTGTGTCTGGAAGCCCCAGACCTGGACGTTTGGACCGCAGAGTAAACAGGGAGCCTTGCGGAGGGGAAAGTGTGGTGGAGCTGGCCGCAACTGTTCCACTCATTCTGTTGCTACCTGCACTTCCTCCACCTGTCGAGCCCCCACCACCTACTCCTCCACCTGCTGCAGCTGTTAATTCACAGTCGTCCATCTGGCTCGTAAGTTCCCTAAGTGGCATGTCTCGCACACGCTCCGGTGTCTGGCAAGTGAGTCCTCGCACTGTAATGGTGTTCCCCTTGGCTTCCAGCCAGTCATACAGCCAGCGTAAGTTGCATCCACAGTGCCAAGGGTTACCACGCACAAGCAGCTGCCCCAGATTCTCCAAGTCGCGGAATAAGCCTCGAGGAAGTGTGGTCAGGTTGTTCCCAGAGAGATCCAGCCTTTGAAGCCTGCGCATTCCATCCAGGGAGCCCCGCGGCATGTGGATCATGGCATTGTCCTGAAGGGAGAGTCTTTGCAGGTGTGCACTTGGTAAATTGAGAGGCGGAGTCTGAAGGGAATTACGCACCAGTGACAGCTCGGTGAGGTTTGAAAGGCGTGAGAAGGTGTCATCAGCGATGCGCTGATTGGCCAGCAGGTTCCCATCTAAGACAAGGCGGCGAAGAGAAGACAATCCACGGAATGCATGCGTGGGAATCGTTGAGATTCGGTTGTCATCTAAGCGGAGCTCCTCCAGTGAGGCCGGAAGTCCTGACGGTATGCTGGAAAGGTGGTTTCGGGAGAGGAAGAGCAGACGAAGGCGAGGGTTGTCAGCGAAGGCTTGATCTTCTATACTAACAGTGGACACTGAATTGTCATCCAGGTGCAGCTTCTCAAGCTGAGGCAGCCTGGCTAACGCAGCTCGGGGCAGCACTCGGATGTTGTTGTCCTGGAGGTGTAGTTCCCTTAGTGATGGGGGTAGGTGCATGGGAAAATCGTCCAGCTCATTATCATAAAGATATATGACTCGCACTGTGCTGAGGTGCTCCAAGGAGGTGGGAAGTCCTGCGTTATCTATGTGATTGTTTTGAAGATAAAGAACAGTGGCAGACGGGGGCAGGGGCGGAATGGCACTGAGCCCACGGTCGTTACAATAGATAAAGTCCTCATCACAGCGGCACACAGAAGGGCACACAACATCCCCCTCACCGTCCAATCCCTGCGAAGCAGTTGCGGCACATTCCAGAATCTCAACCACTAGTGTGAAGCACAGTAGGAGAATGAAGAGCCAATCACGAAGCTCAGTCATGCCTTCATGAGCCATGATGCCCGTGGCTTCCTTTTGTCCTATTTTTTGGGAAGCAGCACTCTGCTTCTTTGGTCAGCTTCTTCACAGATCCCAGACTTCACAGACTCCTGGTCAGTTTCAGAGAAGTCAGAGCAGGCCCAGTTTGGTTCCCCTAGGGAAAGGAGAGAGAAACAGAAACAAGTATGAATTAAGATGCAAAGTCACTCAAGACCCCTCTGAAAAAAAAAAATAAAAAAATGAAATGCCACATGTAGCATATGCTTATTAAATCACATGCCCGAACAGATCTAAACCAATTACGCGCAGTCACAACTCGAGTGAACAGCTAGACTAATCTGCCTATACCTTGAGCGGGATCCACCAGTCATTCTGCAGTATGAGAGCACTTTGGGGGAGATTAAGAGAAATGGGCCAGAGCGACTCTGTGACATCTCCCATCTGAGCGAAATGGTGTTCGCTGAGATGTGGAGCTTAATGTAACAGAACATAAGTCAAAGTCATAAAAAGGCACTGACGTAAACACTACTGGTGACAAATGGCTGTTGACGTACTGCACATTCTAAATGGCTGTGCAGGAGTATTTGCATTGCTTTGCCTCTGAAGTGATTTCAGTGCAAATATTTCCGAACATAATCACCCTTTGCTTGCTCCTGAATCCAGCCTGAGCAGGCGGAGACTCCTTGGCTGTATCAGCCGTGTGTTTATGTGTGGGCTTGCATGATTGCATATGAGTACGTATTTGTGTGTGTGTGCATATGCTGTGTTTGAAAACCTGCCTGTTTGCATCTGGGAGGGTGGATTTCCGGTGAGGGATAAGGACGTGTGTTTGAGATTGAACAGCTGGTCAAATCGTGGGGTATTTGGGTCACTTCTCTCATGGACAACAGAGAGACAGAGGGAGTGAGAGACAGAGAGACAGAGAGAGAGAGAGAGAGAGACTGATGTTGCAAAGAGAGTTGAAGGGATTATGAAGCATATGGAGCTGCGATTGCGTGGATTTAGCAGGTGCCGGAGAGAACGCGGCACAGAGAAACAATACCAAACCTTTCTTCACGCTGAGACATTTCTCCAGGTTTCACTCGAGGCAGTAAGCTTCGAAGAAAGATAATACACATCAAATGGATTTGCTGTTTTACACACATAGTGATCTCAAAATACAAACAATACAAATAAATAATGCATTGTTTTTTGAAGTGTGTCGGGAAGTCAGGAACCAAGCCTGCATTGTTCTGTATTCTTCAAACCAAGATATTCATAACTTTTTTCCAAAAACAGAACACTTGTCTTTTTTTTTTTTTACTGTATTTATGCCTATTAACATTTATTCTAGTGTGGCCTGGTGGTGCAGGGGGTAGTGCTGGCACTTCACAGCAAGAAGGTCCTGGGTTTGATTCCCAGAGGGTTTTTTCGGTGTAAGGACTGCTTGCATGTTAGAATGGGTTTCTGGTGGGTGCTCCCTTTTCCTTAAACAGTCTTAAGACATTCAAGTCAGGAAAACAGGAGATACTAAATTCCCACTAGAGCACTAATGCGGAAATCCTCCACATTTTTTTTTCTTTTGTGACGTCCGGGCCTCATCTGCCACGCCCCCCATCCTCATGCTGGGTTGCTAAGCACCGCCCTAACATAAACAACCAGCACGAGGACGAGGGGGTGTGCCAGACGAGGCCCGGACCTCACAGCTTTTTTCGTGGCAATATATAATTTTCATGCATTTTAGTGCTTTTACTAATCTTGTAACATAGATATTAACGTAAATTCACCATATTTCCATATAAATTTCCATATAAATAACTATACATTATTTGGTACTGTGGAGAGAAACACAAAGAAAGGCGTCTTGAGATGGTGAAATACCACTGGACTCAGAGGTGGGAGGTTTGAAAGCAGCCAATCCGAGAACGTTATTTATTTTTCCTTGCTGCTGATTGCCATTGCTGGAAAATCACTGAAAAAAGATCTATGTTTGGATTTTCACATTAGTAAGATAAAGCTGTCGAAAAAGGCCCTTTGAGCGATAACATAGACAAACAAATTTAATTCCCTAAAGAACCACGTTTAAAAATACTTTTATGCATGTGAAGAACTTCCTGGAACCTTCACATTATTCAGAGGTTCTTTAAATGTAAAGATTCTTTGTACACGCATATTTTATTTACAAAAACCCTTTACCAAAAACTCACCTTTACAGTTCTTAAGGGAACCAAAATTGCAAAGAACTCTTTATGGCACCTTCATTTTATGCATGGATGTACTTGAAGGTGGCATTGATAGTTTTTTTTTTACATTACAATCAGTTGTAATTGCATAAATATATTAAATGAAGAATGTGCTGACTTTGATAGAGGACATGACACTCCAATGTGTTCATTTCATTGATTATGAGGAAGCTGGCATGAGCTCCCTCTTCTGGATGTTTGCAGACATAAGCAATTTCAGTATCATTTTTCAAGCTCTATTAATCAGAGCCAGAACCTAAACTATCATGATTTTATGCACAGTATATTAATGTTTTCCTTGTGGAAGTTCAGTATTACTTGTAGTTTCCATCAGAAACCTGGTTTGTCTCAATCAGACCTTCATTAAATTAAATCAGGAGCTGCTGATGGAGTTTCACAAATCCAAGCCAAGCGATGGCTGGAGGCCTGAGTTCTAATTACCAGCTCGCAAAATATCAGCTGCTTATTTACAAACAAGACAAAATCTTGATACGTTTCACTGTTCTCTTGTTTGTTTATTCTAAGGCACATTACACGCTGAGAAAAAAAGGATTTTTCATTTGCATTGGTGTATTTGCATGTGTATTTATACATCTACACTCATTGTTTTTGGGCCAGTAAGCACTGTATGGTATTGCACATTGTTCAGCTGGTTTAGATCTACAGAATAGAACAGAATGCCTTTTACTGTCACCATACACATGTACGGTGAGATTAAAAGCAACTCCTTCAGTGCAGACATGTATGTAGAAAATAGCACAAAAAATTAAATAAATTGTGCAAGTTCTGCGGCACTATATACATTTGTTATGATATAAAATAAACTAACTATAAAATGAACTAACTATAAAGGAACTCCTTGGGATGCACTGCACTGCATTTTTCATACATGTAACTTCTCCTCTGCAGTTTTTGCACACACAGCCCTTGCTGCCAGAATAGAGTATCTGTCAAAACACTGTATTCATCCAGGGAGTGTGTGTGCTATTGTTGACTGCACTTAATGGTGTCTTGCCTTGTCCAGGTGTACTGCTGCTCTTGTGCTCTTTTTCTTGCACATTCTAAGTGCCCTGTCTGCACATGGTGGTCTGGTGGTGTTCCGTTCTGTTCTGTTCTGTTCTGTTCTGTCCCTGTCCCCAAATCCTCCATAAGATTTCAACATACTGTTTGGAAGGTGCCTTAGTGCCACAAGCAAGAACACTTGGAGTTTGCCAGACGCCACTGGCACTTTAACTGGGATCTGTGGTTAGAAGAACCAAAACTGAGCTCTTTGTTCTGTTCTTGTGTTGCTCCATGGTCCTGGAGGCGCATTGTTTCGTTTCACTGTGTTCTGTGTGTATATGGTCGAAATGACAATAAAACCTGGCTTCCTTGACTTGATTGACATGGGAATTGTTGTTCCTCACCAATGTTTTTCATGTACATTTCTTCCGATGCCTGTAGAATAATTATTCCTATAGGGCTACCAATGCAGTTAAACAAATAAAATGCACACATTTGACCACATTGCTCCAGTCTGTAACAATAAACACATTAAATATCAATTAAAAACATCAGTGTGGACACCTACATATCCATCCGTGGTCAGAATTGTCTGCTGATACGACTATGACTCCGATTTAACTGTGCATCCCTAGTATTCAGAAATACTGAAGATGAATTTGGAGGTTGATCCAGTGGGTCACTGGATTTGTACATGCACACTTGAGCACAAGTATATGTTGTGTGGTCCTAAATGGGTGTTTCAGTACATTTTCAAGACAAAAATATCTTGACTTCATGGAAAACCTGAGAAACGCTGGGCTGACCTATGATGTCAAGACCAAGAAAACGGTCCTGGCATTTTAAAGTACCTTTTTAAAATGCTTCGTTGTTAAAACTGAAAGGGCAAAACCACTTCATCTCAGTTACTGTGGTTCCAGTCAGGTCAGGCTAACACACACACACACACACATACACATACACACACATAAATACAATTGAAAATTCACTTCATCAGTTATTTTAATATTATATTGAAAATAGAAAAAATTTCTCTGATAACAAAGCAACAATTGGTGAAAAATTATTTCCACAATTATTGGCAGGCCAAGAAATTTGAATTGAGGAAACATTTCTTGGCCTGCCAAATTTCTTGGCCTGCCAAAATATGAGCCCATGCACATTTAACTCATTTAAAGTTTAAGTTTCATGTGTTTAGGAACCTTTGTGCAGTCATCAGTGGCTTCCTTTTTCAATGGGGTATAAAAAGAGGCGACACAGGGCCCAAATCCATTAATGATCCATCGCTGTGGGAAGGATTCAAGGGCATTCCATCGGAATAAATGTATTGACTTAGACAAATCAGGGAATGGATCAGGGAGGACAACAGCTGCTCGACTTGACATGCCCATATCAACAGTTATGGAAATCCCTGAGAAGTTTAAAACTGCCACGAACCTGCAGGAAGACACACGGCTATTTTCTCAGCAGCCAGTATGAGGAAAATGGTCGGACAGGAAAAAATCTCCAAAGACCACAGGTTCAGAATTACAGAGTTTGGTAGCATCTTGGAGTCACCATGTCTCCAAATCCACCATAAGATGTCAACAAACTGTTTGGAAGGTATTCCAGAACAAAGCCTTACAAGCGAAAACACGCCAGACACCACTGGAACTTCAACTGGGAGCTGTGGTCAGGAGAACCAGAACTGAGCTCCTCGATCCTCCCTGCAGGCTCCTGCAGTATTGTTTGTATGCATGGCATAACGGATTCCAGGAAACACCTGGTGATTAAAATAAAAATCTGAAGAAATTCTGCTAAGAAACTGCACCTTGGTCATGACTGGATCTTCCAGAAAGACAACTACTCAAAGCACACATCAAAATCCACTCAAAAATAGTTCAACAAACAGAAAATCAAGCTTTTGCCATGACCTTCCCAGTCCCCTGAGCCAAATCACTCTGGAAACCTGTGGATTGAGCTCGAGTGCGCACTAGAGAGCTTCTGCATTGAGGAACTGTGGAAAAACCTTTGTGTAGAACATTACAAGAGAAGACAGCTCTGTTGGCAAAACTGGATTATAAAACTTGAGTGCTATCATGGGTTATAGTAGAGGGATATATTTATTTATTTATTTCAAGTATGAATAGGACATTTATATAATACATACATGGACAAATTATATAATACACACATAACACAATGACACATAAGTGTGTGAGTGTATGTGTGTGGGTGTGTGTGTGTGTGTGTGTGTGTATGTGTGTGTGTATGTATGTGTGTGTGTTTATGTGTGAGAGTGTGTGCGTGTATGTGTGTGAGTGTGTGTGTATGTATGTTTGTGTGAGTGAGTGTGTTTGTGTGTATGTATGTATGTGTGTGTGTTTATGTGTGAGAGTGTGTGTGTGTATGTGTGTGTGTGTGTGTGTATGTATGTATGTGTGTGTGTGTGTGTGTGTGTATATATGTGTGTGTATGTGTGCGTGTGTATGTGTGTTAGTATGTATGTGTGTGTGTGTGTGCGT
>JBBPCX010000088.1:13711334-13721142 GCA_037974365.1 Hydrocynus forskahlii | reverse complement strand
GGTGGGGGCGGGGCCAGCTTGCGGTACCATGCGCTAATGTTTACAGTGTATAGCGGCTCGTAGACTAACAGCAGCACAAAGAAGTACAACACTCGAGTTTATGTGTGTATTCACACACCATTCACACACACACCTGATGCTATCTACCTTTACATTTGCAACAGTAGCCTGCTAACTGAGCTGTTAGCTGTTAGCTGCAGAGCTCATGTTACAGCTACATTGTAAGAGTAAAAAGCTAGGCATGTATGCATAATTGTACTTATAAGTATAATTATAATTACACTAATCATACTTAATGAAAGCCACTGAGGCTGCTCGCGTAGAGGAACTCAGAACGGTTTGCCAGATTGACTTGCATGGTAGACATGTCCTGGCCGACCCCTGGATGAGTGATAGGCCTGTAGACACGCACCTATACACACACCGGACCCATTTACGCACTGACGGATGGTTTTTAATTGAGCACGATGTTGCCGCTAAGCTCCTCTGTTCATACTGAAGTGCTGATAAGCGGTTGATGGCTGCTCTCGGTCCACAGCCCACACTGCCGGCGGTGATAGGAGCCACAGCTGCCCGCAGCCAGAGCCTCCTCTCTTTATTTATGAATCAATGCCTGCAGATAGGAATCCAAATGCTAATGAGATAGAAAGGGGTGATTGCACTGGAGTGGATTGGTGTGGTGTCCACTGGCGAGAGATGAGATCGGTTTACGAAGCCCACACACACACACACACACACACACATACACACACACACACACACACACTCAATTCAGAAAGTATTTTCTTTCCGTAAACAACATTTTATGCAAAGTGGTTGGGTAAAAAAAACAGTGACCATATCCAGGCTACTACGATATCTCAGCAAGTGTTTTAGCAGCATGCCCGATTGTTTTCTTTTTGCGTTTTGTTCTCCATTTCCACTTCTCCCCCTTTTCTTGTGTTCTTCTACCCGCTGAAGTGGACGCACTCTGACAGACCGGCCAGCGCGCGATACCGAATCACTCCAGACGTCTGAGTCATTGATTTGCCTACATAAAAACAGGCCACGTCCACTTAACAGCACGTCATCGAGAAAACCTCTCAAAACACCAGCATGGCCACGCGCACGCACACACACACACACACTCACACACACTCCCACACACACACACACACACACACACTCACAGACATCACACAAACTCGATGACAGTCTCTCAAGCGTGGAGGCCATTTTCTGTCAATGGAAAGAATAAAAGTGATCATGACACCGGCCTGTCAAATGTAATGCTTTTTTTCCCGGGGCAGGCGCACTGGGGGGGGGCCTTTTCAGGCGGCACCTGACATTACTCCCCCCCTAACCTCCCTATCAGCTTTATAGAGATGTGACAAGCTAACAGAGGAGCAGCTGTCTCCACAATAAGAGGTCATTGTCCTCTCTGTTCGGGGCCCGCGAGCTGTACAGTGTTAGATCTGTGATAAATGCACGCACGCTCCCACCCCCTGATCCTGGGGGCCCACCCATGGTGCACATGGAGCTTTCCATGCTCCCAATACACCTGATCCAACCAATCAACTCATTAACAAGCTCAACGTGGGTGAGCGAGGGGGGGCTCCAGAACAGAAGCTGGAAACCACAGCAATAAAGCTTAAAAAAAAAATTCTCACCCAAATCCATCTATCAGGCCCAACAGATAGAATAAAACTGCACATTACTAAAGAGGGTGCATTCAAAGATGCAGCTTCCAAGAAACAATGAAACGTAATTAAAAAAACATAAACAGCTTAATTATAAGCTTTCCAAAATGAGGCAGAATTTATAAGTTTATAATAATATATTCATCAGTCAAAGTCTTTGAACAACATCCCAAAAGTTCAGTCTGCATTGAACTTTTGGGATGTTCGCAATATACTGACTACTACACTGACTGAGTATTGATTGTACCGAGAGGCAGTGAGTAGCACGCAGTATGTGACTAACATTAATTTCTCCTAATGATGCCTTTATAGAAGTTGACTTCTCATGTCACGTAATATCTTATGGCTTATGTGTTTCATTATTGTAAATGAAGTCTTAATCTCACTATACACGTTTCCTACTAATACCTAATTCCTGTATTCAAGTAAAGTGGCCACTTATAGTCACGCGTGAACACTCAGTGTGAAATTCTTTCTCTGTATTTAACCCAAGTGAGCAGGGGGCTGCCACCAACGAGCAGTGTGTGGTATCTTGCTCAAGGGTACCTCAGTGGTGCTGGGATTCACACCCACAACCTTCTGATCACGGGGGCAACTCCCGAACCACTAGGCCGCCAGCTGCCCCTTAGTTTTCTTTTTTCCCTATTTTTATGAAACGTAATTCTTTTTGGCAGTGGGAAGTACTGTTGCCCTCATTTTGAGATCTGGAGTTATTTTCAGTACATTGTGTATCATGAAGTATATTAAAAATTGTACTGTAGAACAACGAATCGTTTTGTGATTTATATCTCATCATCCGTATTAAATGTGGCCCCTTATAGTCACGTGCGAACTCAGCACACAGTGTGAACAGTGTGAAGTTCTTTCTCTGTATTGAACCCTTTCACCAAGTGAAGCAGGCGGCTGCCACCAATGAGGGACCCCCGGGGAGCAGTGTGTGGGGACGGTACCTTGCTCAAGGGAACCTCAGTGATGACACTAGCAGTGCTGGGATTCGAATCCACAACCTTCCGATTGCAGGGGCAGAGGCTGGAAGTGCGCCAAAAAAAGCAAATTCTTCAAGAAACAAGTCAACAGAAGAATGTTATGAGGAAAACTTCCAGCCAGAATCATCAGCGTATTCAGTGCCATTATTATTTTTCAAAGCATTCTGGACAATTCTGTAGATACTGCAATGATATTATAAGGAGTAGCACATTATACGTTATATGTACTGGTGCAGCATACAGCACACAGCGTGCAGTGGTGAACACAGTCAATGTTATTTTCATGCTGGAAGGTCTAATAAAAAGAGGTACGAGAAATAAAATGAAGAGGAAAAAACTAAATTGGGGTAACACAGGCCAAAATGTATTTAAAGGTCAACCAAACCTGACACGATTAGTCGAATCCCAATGAGTTCAGGCAAATATTTTAAGCTCTAACACACACACACACACACACACACCGAAGAACGGTGGCCTGACCTGGATCAGCTGAACACACTACATTTGCTGTGAAATGAGACATGTGCAGTGTGCCATGAAATCTATGTATATTCTATGTTTCACACACAGTGAAATATGGTGGTGGATATATCTTGTTACAAGTAAGTAATACCTCAACAGAATGTACACTCCAGGGTGTGGCTTTAAATGTATTATAAATTGATGATACTTCTATTCAGGGTTTTTTTTTTTCGTGAGAAACAACATTTGTGAGTTTTTTCTAGTCAAATTGTTGAAAGTTTACATTCACTTTCACTGAAGTATTGACAGTTTACTTGAGTCAAGTAGGATAACACAAGGGTGCTCAGGCGTTTATTCCCAAACATCCACGGACCCCTTCCAGTGTGTCTTCCATGGAGGCCCACGCTATGGAGCTTCAAATTTACACATATAAGGCAATCATAGCGATTTCAATGACTGTCTGTGGGGGTTATTCTGTAAGAATAAACAGATGATGTAGTATTTAAGTTACACATCAGCAATAATATTGATATTTTATCACTATTATGATCACAATATGCTATTCTAAACATAATGTGTATATTGTGGGTACCGACTAGTCTAAGAATCAGGCCGACAGCCGGTTTCATTCAAAAAAAAAAAAAGCATAATTAAATTTATTGCAAAGTATTTATTTATTTGATTATTATTTACTAATTTGACCTCACTGAAAGGTTAGAACACCTTATTTGCAATGTGCAGCTGGCTGCGAATGATTATGGAGGTCACTGTATAAACCACTGTAACCTGTAACCACAGTAATCTTATATGACTCAACAAAATAAAGGGCAGCTGGAGTCACGTAAAAACCTCACAATTAAAGATTGTGCTCTAACAGCGATGGCATACCGGGACATTCTGAAATGTTTCAGTACTAAGTCATTTCAGTACTTTACAGGCAACTAGGCCCTAGTAACGTTCCGTACATTTTAAAGTATTATTACTCACTTTTTTAATTTTATTTATTCATTTTTTACAGGGTAATTACCTTCTCTGTGATCAAGAAAGCGCATTCTGGAACCGGTTAAATCAGTCATGTGTAATTCTTATTTTAATTATACACTTGTGCAAGACAGAGCAAGCCTAGAGTATTTGATTCTCTCTTTCTTCTCTCTCTCTCTCTATCTCTCTCTCTCTCTCTCTCTATCTCCGTGTATCTCTCCCCTGCCCTCCTCTTTAACCTTGTCTTGAAGTTGCTCTCCTCCATCACTCTCCCTGACTCCTGTGGGGCTCCAGTGCTGGTGGTGGTGGTTGGGGAGGGGTTGGAATGGGGAGTATTATCAACTCATTTTAAATGACTTTCATTTTCTAATAAACCCCACATTGCCCTGAGGATCAGATAGTGTGGAGCTGCGCTTAAATGTGACAGTGAGAAAGAGCGAGAGAATGAAACAGAGATTGCGAGCAAGGTACGAGGCAAAGATGACTCATTATTTCTTAAACCTGACACCTAAGTAGATCCCATTGCCCCCCCACCCCCGTTCTCTTTTTCCAGTGCATTCGCCCTCTTGCCTCTTTGACACACCCGACAGTTAATGTACCTTCCCCCCTTCATCTCCAGCTCTCCCGAGAGCGGCGTGCTTGGCCTCGCGCCTTTTACATCTGACTTCTGAGGAGGGAAAGCGCTCACGCGTGCGGCGCGTAGACTTCATGAGATCCTCAGAAGGTGTGTTTGAGGTGCGTGGCTACAGTGAGTGCCGCACTGATGCTGGAGACAATATTTTAAACGCAAGCTCGTGTGCGATAGGCCTAAAGGATCCGTCAAAGCGGCCGCGTGATGAACTAGGACTGCCGCTGAGACGAGCTGTGATCTTTCAAGAACATTCCCGCAGGAACTTTCACACACAGAGAAAGGAAGAGGAAGAGGAGTGGATCGTCATGGCTGACAGGCAGGAACAACAGTTTGCTAGTGGGATGAAATTTGAACCTTGGTCTAACCAAGATGGCGGTGCACTAGGTCCAACATTTTGGGGCAAAAGACTCCACACCGAAAACTCACCGAACATGTGCATCCGAACGACTGGTACACATGTCTATGCCCTCCAGACCTGCTCCAGATACAAGAAGAGCGTGTAGCGTACCTCGAAGACGAGCTGCTGCTGCTACTCCGAGATCTCGGTTTGCTACGCGGACCGGGCCCTCAGCCCACGGTGTCACCTGAGACCGATGGCCAAGGGAAGAGACATCGCAAGCAGTGCATAAGGAAGCGAAAGCACGGCAAGCGAGCGGGGGTCCATGCTAGGCTAAAAAGCTAACGCTAGCTGGCCGGCAATCCCATCCATCTTCCTCGCTGACGTTCGCTCACTGGACAATAAACTGGACCACATCCAACTCCAGCAAACCACCCAGCATGAGGTGTGCTCATGTTTTTACGGAGACATGGCTCAACAACAGCATTCTGGAGACGGCTACGGCTGTTAGCAACATGCTAATGTAACAAAGCAACCGTGATGCTAATCTTAGCAACAAATTGCTGCAAAAATTGCACAATCATTTATTGCTGTATTTGCTCATGTAACTATTCTGCAACTGTGCACATCTCTGCTGCTAAAATACAGAACCAGCCAAATACTGTATTTACCCTCACTGTAGCTGTTGTTAATCGTACTGAATGTTGTCTTGTTTAGTTATATTGTTGCTCTAGTTTTTTTTTTTTTGAGCTCTTTGTCCTGTTGCACCATGGTCCTGGAGGAACGTTGTTTTGTTTTTACTATGTACTGTGTGTATATGGCAGAAATTACAAATAAAACCTACTTGACTACTTGAACTGTGGCAACAGAGAGTAGTCCGTAGATTATAGTATGTTGCAATGTTGTGATAGGGTTGTCCTACCCATTTGATATGTGCTACACTGTCATGGTTGGGGTTAGGGTTAGGATTTTTCGTTCTTCCAGGACCACGTCACAGAAAACAGATACAGAAAGAACTGAAAACTACGGCCAGACAGTATTACCACTGGAACACTATGAACTTAAAATCTGCTTAGCCCAACCTTAATTTACCCCTGAAAGTACACCAAACCCCTTCATTTGAATCCAGTGGCTGTTAATTTGTGAAACCAACCCCTTAATTTTACCTTAAAATTAAACTTCAGGCATGAGTGTGAAACCCCTTAATCTTAAATTTAAGGCGTTAATTCAGGAGGTGCTATTTTTTAAGGGGCAAATTGGAAAAAGGGGAAAATTCAGTAGTTTTACCCCTTAATCAGCCTTTATCTGTGCACTTTGTCCATTAATTTTAATAATAATAAAAATTAAGGTAATTTTAAGGGATTAAATTAAGGAGTTTGGTTTTGTAGTGTACACAGAGTGCAAAAAGAGAGAGAGAGAATGCAAATAACAACCGTTCAGGACCAACAACCTGTCTCTGAATGTGGACAAGACAAGGGATGATTGTCGACTTCAGGACAGCACACCGCACATCACCCTTGACTGAACATCAATGGCTCCTCAATGGTGATCGTCCAGAGCAAGTTCCTTGGTGTTCACATCACGGAGAACCTCACATGGACCCTCATCACCAGCTGCATCGGCAAGAAAGCCAAGCAGTGTCTTCACTTCCAGCAGAGACCGCCTCCCAGTCCTCACCACGTTCTACAGAATGACTATGAAGGGCATCCTGTGCAGCTGCATCGCTGCTTGGTTCGGCCCATCAGGCTCCTCAGTCAGAACTGAATCATAAACTGTACAATACACAGGTACTCATGAACTGAACTGAACTTCTTCCTTCTCTTAAACACAATGCATACACATACTGAACTGTTAAGCCATAAAGAAAAAGTTACACTTCAGCTTCCACTGTAAATATTCTTTATTTATTACAAACCGCGTATTTTCCATCCTGTCTCCCACACATTTTCTATCCTGCTGGTTAATCCAAGCTACCATTCCCAGATGACTGAGAGGTGTGAGCTGAGCACGCACAGCAAAAGACCCTTCACCTCTAAATGCAGAACCGAATGCCACAGAAAATCCTTTCTCCCTGTGGCAATTAGACTGTATAACTCTTCCTCGTTCTGTAGGTGATCTTTCTCAACCTTTAGGTCATTTTCGGGATTGTGCAACGTTTTTTTTATCTGTAAGTTATTGAATGTTGTCTCATTCCCTCATCACCTGCTGCTTCATCTTTTTATTGCATTCATCATATTTTAACATCATATTTTCAAGTCACTTTTTATAACCACTTGCATGAAATAATCTGTTCCTTTATTATTTCTGTTATAGTTACTTGTTAGGTTTTTGTAATAGTTTCCTTGTTATTCCGTTTGCACTATTACTATTTTATTTCGTTTTATTAATACCTATTTTCCCCCCTCCTAGCTCTGTCTTATCTTTATTCCTCTTGTTGCAATGAGCATGTTTATGACAAAAGAAATAAAGTTCTTTCTTATCTTATCTTATCTGTCATTGATTGCTATTTTGCTCAATTACTTATTGCGATTTTACCACAGTCTTTGGATTTTTTGCAGACTTTTTGACTCAGCTACTAGAACACAGTATCTGTACTTATTCATTCATAATAGTACTGTTACTGCTTATATACGTCGTCTATATATGTTGTACTACGATATATGTTGTTTTGTCCTGTAACATTGTTTTGTACTTTCTCTCTCTGCACTCTGTGTAGTCCTGTCCTGCCCACACTAGTGTCTGCAAGTTCAAGAATGGCAAGACATTTTAATTGGCTGTTTATGGTTTTTTTTTTCAGGTTTTGATTCTCATGTACTATTTTTAAAGCCCATAATACAACCTTCCACTGCACGGGAATTGAGTCAGACGGCATTCTGTGAATGCTGAACAGTTTGGACGAATGAGTGGTTGATAGTTTGGTGACAGCTTTCACACCTATTTTGTGCATGATGGCCTCCATATTTTCTTTATTTTTGTGTTGTGTGCATACTTTGCGAAAGCAGAGGAGTGAAGATATATTTACTAGTTAACTCTCTGGTAGGCACCTCAGAGGAGTGATATATGTCATATAAACTGCCCAGGTATTTCAGACATGCTCCACTCATCACTTACATACGTGTGAAAGGGGAAACAGATCAATGAATAGATGTCAAGAAGTTGGTAAATAGACATGCCCTTGAATTTTTACATGTTAAAACAACCAGTCAGTGATAAAGAGAGGAGTAATATAATGTTATTCTGAATTGTTTTTGAAGACTTTGGAATGCACTCCCACTCGACCTCCAAACCACAACATCCTTGCCCATGTTTAGATCTCTACTGAAAACTCATCTGTTCAGATTAGCCTACCCCACATGACTTCCTCACACCTCATACTACTATCATCCATACGTATTTAAATGTCCTTTGTATGTATATGTATTTAAATGTCCTTTGTATGTATATCTGTATGTATATTTTTTCTGTAAAGTGACCTTGAGATCTGTGAAAGGAGCTGACAAATAAAATGTATTATTATTATTATTATTATTATTATTATTATTATGAAAGTAATACATTTTCATAACCAATCACCCTACGGCTAAAATCTTCTCTGTAGCCCCCTGAAGACCGTTCCATCGGTGAAAGGGAAATCAACTCCGATATTTTAATTTAGCATAACCCGGTACACGTGTTCCTCATTACTCATCATGTACAGGTATTTCAACTGCAATCTAAAGCTGTTTAATATTTCAGCCCTTCAGTTCAAAGTTGCAGGACAGTTGAGATGGCTCTGAAAAGGTTAGTCCGGAGCCTTGGCTTCCTGTTAGCCATGTTAGCCATGTCCTCTGAGGGTCAGTCAGGTGAATGGAGCTTGTCAGTTTCATAAGAATCGATCCAGATGACAAGACCCGTAATCTCTCGCTCTCTGGGTGGAGTGGTATTTAGCATGCCTCACAACACCCAGCAGCGCCATTTGGGTCAGTGTGCCATCACCGTTCTCCCTCTCCACCACCGCTCTCTGTTTATCAAAAAGAACGACAGAAGAAAGGGAGAAAGAGAAAGAGAGAGAGAGAGAGAGAGAGAGAGAGAGAGAGAGAGAGTTAGAGAGAGTTAGAGAGAGAGAGAAAGAGAGAGAGGAGGAGGATTTAGGGCATCGGTCCAGGTTTCTTCATCTGGAGTCAAGGACATCTGGTGTTTAAAAACTATTTGTTGGGACGTAACCCACACAGGGTGTGTGTGTGTGTGTGTGTGTGTGTGTGTGTGTGTGATGGAGAGATAGGGAGCTACGCAGCAGGAGGGAGAATAGAAGAGATTGATCATTGGGATGGAGGCCGCAGTATTAAAGTCAATGAGCGAGAGAGAGAGAGAGAGAGAGAGAGAGAGAGACGGTCAGCAAGATGGGGTCAGATCCGTCAAATGAAGCAGAAATGAAGGGCTGAGTGGGATGGGGGGCGCAAAAGACAGAGGGGATGGGAGATGAGAAGAGGGGAGCGAGGGATCGAGACAGAGAGGTTAATGGAATTGGAGGAGAGTGGGGGTTAAAATGGCACACGAACCGAAAATGGCTTTTTCAGCCACTGCCGAATCGATGCAAACATGAAAGCCTACCATAGTAGTGTTTGTGTGTGTGTTTGTGTGTTTGTGTGTATTTGTGTGTGTGTGTGTTTGAGTAGGAGGTTCAAAAAGTTGGGATCTGAGGCCTGTCTCATGAAACAAGTTCAGCCGAGGGTTCCTTGACTAAATTCTGTCT
>JBBPCX010000088.1:13672412-13682609 GCA_037974365.1 Hydrocynus forskahlii | reverse complement strand
GAACTGGAACGGAGATTGTGATCCAGACCTTCTCGTCCAACATCAGTGTCTGACCTCATAAATGCTCTACAGAATGACTGGGCACAAATTCCCACAGAAACTCTAAAATCTTGTGGAAAGGACCAACTCCAGATTAAAGTCTGATGGAGTAATGGTCAGGCATCCCAATACTTTTGTCCACATTATGTGTGTGTGTGTGTGTGTGTGTGTGTGTGTGTGTGTGTGTGTGTGTGTGTGTGTGTACGTACCTGGAAGAGACGGTCAGTGCTAGGTGGTGTGCTGGCAGGGGAGTAGACTGGCTCCATGCCAGTGAACTCCTCAGCAAAGTTTCCAACATCCAGCTCATTACGGAGTTCTGGCTTGAATGGACTTGATACCTTCTTTTCTGACAGATCAGCCCAGTTCAATCCCTGTGGCCAAAGAGATGTGCACATTTCTCTTGAAATCTATATCAGAACCCAATGGCACCAGATCATTTATGGCAGCTTTGGTCAGGTTTGGATTCAAATTCCAGACTTACATGTCTCGCAGTCTGTCTCTCAACTTTGCTCTGCATCTAACACAGCTCTAGACTTCGGCCTTACTTCTGACTCCCTATTTTCAACAGACCTACCCTAACAACTGTTAATCGGTCCATGAGAACAATACATGAAGATGAACCACTTTTGGCATGTCTAAAGGCACTGATTTATGGATAAATTCACCACCATGGAATTTAAGATTTATTTTGGTCCAATTCTAATTAAGCTACTAAATTTTTAATGTTGCTCATAGATTTTATTCACATTTACACATTTGGCAGGGGTTACTATCCAGAGAGATTTAGAATTTAATCAAGTTACAAATTAAAGCAATTGTAGCATTAGGAGTGGAGGGAAGCTCTATTATCGACCCAGGTGGGTTTTGTCAGGCTAGTTTTGCATAGAATTTTGTAAGGACATATTCAAGTTCAGATCAAGGTTTCAGGCTCAATTAAAGCTCTTGTATGTGAGTGCTAGAGGTCTAGTGAAAGAACACTAGGGGGGTTACATTCCAAGAGCACCCACGTATAGTGAAAAACCGCTTTGTTGTGATGCATTAAAAATGCTTAAAAATGCCTATTTTTATAGTGTAAACCCTAAATATGCCCCAAATATGTTCCCGAAACACTTTAATTTCATTTTAAACTTATTACATTCCAGTAATACATTCATTTAATTTACAGTAATAAAAATACAGGGCTTTAAGAAGAACAAAACGAAAAACACAGGAACACCCAAGACGCTCCACGAGGGAAATTCTGGACTGCCGCTGCGTTAAAGGGCAGCAGCCAATCAGCAGCAAGGAGAAATAAATAACGTTCTCGAATTAGCTACTTTCAAACCTCCCGCCTCTGAGTACAGTTATTTCAACATCCCAAGACGTCTTTCTTTGTGTTTCTCTGGACAGAAAGCAAAACATTTATAGTTATTTTATATGGAAATGTAGCTGAATTTATGTTAATATTTATGTTAGAAAATTAGTCAATTTTAGTTTTCTTAATAATTTACCACTTAAATGTATGAAAATGTATATATTGGCACAAAAAAAGCCGTGAGGTCCGGGCCTCGCCCGCCACGCCCCCTCGTCCTCGTGCTGGTTTTTTATATTTGGGCGCAGTGCTTAGCAACCCAGCAGGAGGACGAGGACGGACGTCACAAAAGTTTAAACAAAAAAATGCAGAGGTTATCTGCAGTTTCCGCGTTAGTGCGGGGGTTTCAGAGAAAATGATTAGTTCAGTTCTCAGAAAAAATCTGCGATGGACTGAAACTGCGACTGCTGATCCGCATTAAAGTGGGGGTTTACTGTACCTTGAAAAAGGGGTGACTTTTAATGTCCTCCGCCCCCCTGGGTCCAGAGCCCAGCCTCTTGTGTGGGTCTTTCACCAGGAGCTTCCTGATGAGGTCTTGAGCCACCGGCCCAATCAGAGAAGGGAACGGAGGCTCACAGCGGAGGATACGCCTGGGGAGGAGGAGCGTGGGAGAGAAGCAGACAAATAGGAGAGAGACAGAGAGAGACAGAAAAAGGAAGTGGCAGAGAGAGAGAGAGACACTTGAACACTAAATGAATCAGGTCCTGTAAAGTTAATCTAAGCGCTTCCTAAACTAATTCATTACACGTATTAAAGCATTTTAGAGGAATATCATACCGAGCACAAGGGACAATATGATAAGGGAACTGAGAAAACAAGGCAGGATGAATGGATGTGTGTATGTGTGTGCGTGTGTGTGTGTGTGCGTGTGTGTGTGTGAGCAAGAGAGAGCGCACGCAAGAGAGATTGTGTAAACATGTGAGTGTGTAATAGCAGTGGCATGAGAGTGTGGAAGAGGAAGAGAGTGGGTATGTGGAAGTGAGAAAAGTGTGAGTGTGTGTGTGAGAGAGAGAGAGGGAGAGCGAGAGAGAGACACTCACTTTGACACCTCACTCTGGGAGTTCCTCTCACCCTCCAAAGTGAAAGGAGACGCTCCTGTCAACAGCTCAAACATGAGAATTCCCAAACTCCACCAATCTACAGACTGGAAGGGGGGGGGGGGGGGGGGGGGAAGAGAAAAAGAGCGAGAGAGAAAGAGTGAAAAAGTGAGAGAGAAAGACAGAGAGAGAAAGAAAAAGAGAGAAAAAGAAAAAGAAAGCGAAGGAGAGAAAGAAAGAGAAAAAGAGCGAGGAAGAAAGAGAGAAGAGAAAGAGAAAAAGTGAGGGAAAGAGAAAGAGAGAGAAAGAACAAAAGAGAAAAAGAAAGAGAGAGAGAGAGAAAGAGAGAGAGAGAGAGAAAGAGAGAGAGAAAAAGAAAAGAAGAGAGAGAGAAAGAGATAGAGAGAAATTATAAGCACACATAAAACATAAGTAACAAACTAAAAAAACAACCCTCTCAGAAAATTCTCCTTTATCTCTACTTTATATTTTAATCAGTAAAAGTGTGAAAGGGTTTCTGGAACATCACAGCAGAGCCATGTTTGGTCTGTCACAGCTGTAGTGTTGGGTAACCAACCACCATAACTTAGACAGGTTTCCATGTACTTAGAGGAAGAGAATATCTACTTAAAAACGCTTATAATGAAGAAACAACAAGCACACATGCAAACGTGCCTAAAAAAGAGTACAGAGCGACCATATTACCAACACGACGGCTTGCGACGAAGGGCTTTTTCAGGGTGGCTCAACAGCATGATTGTTTTTGTTTGACTTTATCTATCCAGATTTGATTGCTTTGTACATAAACTTTCTTGTTCGCTTATTATTAGGTCTATTGTTGCTTTTTAAATGACCAAGATTCAAAACAAATTAAACGTGTTACAAGCAAAACACAGAAGGACAAAAAGTAGGTTTACACCTAATTTCCTGTGTGGAAAAATGGATAAAGTCAGGCCTGTAGACGAGCAAGACATCAAATGGCAAATAAAAAAAATACAGCAAATTATTTAATCTAAATCTTTTAGGTGCAAAGTGATGTGATGCAAAGCTAAAACTCTTCAGGCCTCATTAACAAAATAACAATACTGTCTACATTTTGAATTATTCCTCATTTCAGCATTTTTATTCAGTGAAAATATATATTTAAAGTATAGGGATACAGCTTACAGGCTGCAATGCCCTGTTAACCATCATTAAAGGTTGTTGCAGGTCAAGCCTATGTTGATGAATTTGCATGTAGGCCAAATGACAAGTGTGCTATTAAGAGTGAACTCCTTGTACAGTCGACCTCCGAAATTCGCAGTTACGTTCTAAGAGCCCCCGCAAATTGTGAAAAAATGCAAATTTGTACTGTGGAAAGAAAAATGTCCATTAATGCCTATTGTTGTAGTCTATATCCTAAATATGCTCCCAAAACACTGATTTCATTTTAAACCCAGCTTAATATATTACCCTTCCAAAAAAATTTTTAAAGGTAAACTCGAGATGCAGGAAACTGTTCTGATGCAGGAATGCTGGACTGCCAGAGAAGCGTCACAGGGCAGCAGCCAATCAGCAGCAAGGAGAAATAAATAACGCTTTCGGATTGGCTACTTTCAAACCTCCTGCCTCTGAGTACAGTGGTATTTCACCATCCCAAGACGACTTTCTTTGTGTTCTCTGGACAGTACTAAAGTTATATTTTATATGGAAATGTAGCTGAATTTACGTTAATGTTTATGTTATATAATAAGTAAATTATATTTTTCTTACTAATTTAGCACATTATATAAGGAACATTATATATTTAGAAACGTTATAAATTGCAACGAAAAAAGCAAACAAAAAAATGCAGAGGACATCTGTGGTTTCTGCAAACACTTATTAGTTCTACGAAATAATCCACGAATGAATTTTAGGCAGCAAACTCTGAACCACGACTTCATGGGGGTATGCGGTAATTTGGTCATTTGGTCATTAATAAACTTGCCTGAAATAATGAACCTAATTTTTATAGATTACTAGTATGAGGCCATGCTGGGGGATTTAAAGCTCCACTAGTGCTTTAGCCACATCACTTATACTCAACCAGCCCTGAGAACCGTACTGACCAAGGCGTGACACGCTGCCCGGCTGTGCAGTCCATAGAGCTTGTCATTATGTTTGTCAATGCCAAAAGTAAATTGTGACCGAGGCAGTTCAGCCATGGCCAGTTCAACTCGTTCACGGCTGCAATGTTTGCCCCTTTGCCTGCGGTGATACAGCCTGCTTCTTTTTATCCAGGGACCACTTATCAAATGAGTGGCAGAGAGCTTCTGAAATATTGTCGGATGTGTTGTTCTGGGGCTCAAACACTGTTCAGAGGCCACGTGATTTAAGAGCCCAGTCCGTGAAGAGGCAGTTGCACTTCAACGGCTGTATGATATGTAGCTAGGTGAGACCTCCAATTTAATGTACTCCCCTGTTTCACCGGGACCTTTCTGGCACAGATTTTGAACACTGCCTCTTCTAAATTAGTTGGCTCTCCTGTTTCATTTGATTGAAAGCCGAAATGCTCCAAAACGGGCAAAGTTACACATAGTTTCGTGACCAGAGTGGCTGCCCTTGTTTCTGTTTTAAAAAAGCAAAGACTGAAACGTTGGGTACAAACTGACAGTTGGCGGGGAAAATACTCTTGACTCTTCTTTTCATTATGACTCTATTTAACATTACAGACACACATCCAAGTGTAAAACAAGACTGGCCTAGCCTCATAAACAAAAAAGAACATGAACACAGTGGTTGCTTGCCAGTCCTTGCTGTTGGCATGTCAATTGTGCAGTACTCCTATAGTTACCGCAGTTATTCCAGTTACTGCATACTGATGTTAGTACTGGTTAAAAGGGCCATACCTACCTCTTTTGCATTTTATTTTTAGGTTTATGACACTTATGTTGTTCGATGTACAAAAACAGTTATAACTCATTTTTACAGCACCAATTTCAAGCCTCTTTTTTCCCCTTTGATTAAAATATTTCTAAAATTGTGCCTGAAACACGTGGAAAAATGGAAAAAAATAAGAGGCCACTTTTTCGCTTCTTTCCTGTTCACATGTTTGTACAGTTTGCGGCTGTGTGTGTGTGTGTGTGTGTGCGTTAGTGTGTGTAAAGTGCACAGGTGCTATTCTTTTCTGAACTATTGCAGTGTGTGTGTGTAAAAATAAGAAACGCCTCCATATGTGTTGTGAGTGCAGTAGTGTGTGTAGAGCAGCTTTTCTATGGTCTGTATTCCAGCAGCTTCACTCCTGATTCAGTTACTGATGGATGAAACACACACACTCTGCTCTTAACAGCACTGTTTTAATTGTTGCAGTTGCAAAATAATGTAAGAGTGTAGTTTAACTTTTCCAAGGTATAATAAATTATTTAGATGTATTATTTGTACATTTTCTCCAAACCTTTTTTTGTGTAGAATTTTGATTCATGTGTGGTCAATAGTGTATGAAACAATAGTGACCTGCACATTTTACACAGATATACTCCCACACATTACAAAAGCAATAACCAGAAATAAAATGATGTGGTCCCTTATTTTTTCCCCATAGCTGTATATTGTCTCTGTTCCGACTTGCTGCCCCGTATTGAGCTTCATTCAAAATGCAGTCTAAGCCGGTGAATGGATGGGGCTAGACTGCAGTAGGCTGAATGGGCGGATATATAAATATGTTGTTTTTTAACATAAAGCCTGAAGAATGAGTGGCAAAACTGTTTACATACTCATTTAAGAAGGTGAACACAATTCTATTTTCCCTGATATGGGCCATTTTCCATGAGTTCCTCTAGATGGGACATAACTGAACCAAACAGACCACTATAATACTCCAGCATTTTCCAACCTATTCTCTGAACAGAGTACAGCTGATTACAACAAACAATAGTTCTGACATGTTTCTCTGCACTTCATAAAAGAATAGAAGACTCAAAACACTTCTAAAAAAGATTTCAATGGGCAGCTGCCGAGGTCTTTGTCAGTTTTTTTGTTTGAAATAAGCGCTGCCTGCTGAAGCACCAGCCCACTGGCTTCTATTTTAAATGTGTTTTGAGTCAATGTGTTTTCTGTTCTCTTATAAGTGCTTGTGAGTGATTGTCTCTGGTGATGGACTATACGATGCAGATGCAGCAGATGGGGATAACACTCAAAAACAATGGAGTGTTCTTCTAACACAGGGGCATCTGAGGGGCACAGGCAATTTAAAGTATCATTTTGCATTTTATTGATTTTATAGACTTCAGCTAGTGTTCACAAGCAGGTTAAAGGACCTCTGAGGAAGTCGGGACGTCCTCTTACCTTGCCGTGGCCAGCCTTCCCTCTGATGATCTCTGGAGCCATGTACTCGATGGTGCCACAGAATGAGTAGGTCCTCTCCTTCTGTAAACACAGGGGTGGATGTCAGATCAGCAAGTACACTGTCACTCAAAAGTTGACCAAGAAATCCTTACTTGAGTTCTAAATGCGGATAGCAAATGATTTCCAAACTCACACGGTTGATGTTGCTGGTATAGTAACCCCCCGGTTTTACTGAGAACCTAACTGATAGTTTTACGTGGAAATCTCCACAATAACGCGGAACCTGCAAATATTCTCCGCATTTTTTTTTTGTCTTTTTCGTGGCAATATGTTTTTCTACTTATTTTACTTCTAAATTATTGAGAAAAAATTACTAATTTTGTCACATAACTATGAACGTAAATTCAGCTACATTTCCATTTAAAATATAACTGTATAAATGTTTTTGTACTGTCGTGAGAATACAAAGAAAACGCTTTTGGGAGTTAAATACGCTCCACTCAGAGCAGGGACGGACTGGGACTAAAACACAGCTGGACTTTCTTCACCAGCTGGCAGAGCTCTGTCTGTGTCTCGGCCGAGAAAGCAGGCCGACGGCCACCGTGCACCGGACAGCCGTTCTTTTCCAGAACGCACAGACTGCCAGTCCGCCTCGACTCATCTTGAGTGTTTCTCTTGTTTTTCGTTTTGTTCTTCTTAAAGCCCAGTAGTTTTATTACTGTAAATTAAATTAAAAGAGGTTGTTGAGCTCAGTCGCTGTCCAATGTCTGCTTTAACTGGCGGGTCTCTACAGTACAGTCTTCCTGAAGAACCCTGAATAAGACGTGCCACTGATGAACAGTAAATTATTGATGTAAAAATTATTGGTTATTACATTTTACTGCATTTTTATTACTAAAAATTACACGAATTTATTACTGTATTTACCTGTTTATACCAAAGAAAATGACAGCACATACCAAAGAAAATGCCCGTGCGTGAATTACAGTATGGTCTGTATGGGCTTACCTTTATATTTTCGTTAAGGGTAACGTATTAAACTGAGTTTACAATGAATTTCAGGTGTTTAGGGAGCATATTTGGGGCATATTTAGGGTTTACACTAAAAAAATAGGCATTTTTAGGCTTTTTTTTTTTTCAAAAAACAACAACGCGTTTTTTCACTATACTCGGGTGCTCTTGGAATGTAACCCACGCGAAAAGCGGGAGATTACTGCACTTCATTACTGTCAAGGACGCATTAACACACTTTAGCATTTCCACTAATGTTTTGTGGTAGTGGTGGTAGTACCCCCACTTTCTACCACTGTATCTTTGAGCAAGACACTTAAGTCTCAGTGTCTCCAGGGGGACTGACCCTGTAACTAATGACCGTAAAACTGACCCTGTAACTAATGACCCTAAGACCGTCCCTGTAACTAATGACTTTAAGACTGTCCCTGTAACTAATGACCCTAAGACTGTCCCTGTAACTAATGACTGTAAGACTGTCCCTGTAACTAATTATTTTAATGATGCATGAAATTATTATATGTAATAATGCTGGCCAAAGATTACATTTTTTTTTAATCGCGATCAATCGCATGGTTTTCTGCAATGATTGTTATACGCAAAATTAAATAATTAATTCAAAAGTAGTGTCTTGCGCACTTTTATTTTTAAAGTACTGCTATATGAACAAAAGTGCAATAACATTTGGTTTGCAAACACTTTATCTAATAAGGAACTTTTTAACAGCAGTGTTCCCTTTAACACAGTTAACACAGCTGCAGTTCAAATATGACTTAAACATTAACGTATTCAAATCAAATATAAAACCAAAGCAATCTGCCACTGCAGGGCATTCACATTTTATCTAGTTTGTTATAGAAAACAAGTCACCCTGAGAGTTTGTAGCATGGGGTGGAATCATTATGCAAAGGGGGACCAACTCCATATGAAAGTCTATGTATCCAAATGCAGTGTCATTAAAGTCCCTGATGGTGTACTGTCAGGCGTCCCATTACTTTTGTCCATTTTGGGCGTTTATATATGCACTTTTCAACTCTCGGACGGCAGCCCAGCCGTAGAGCGCCGCACGCACCCACGAACACAAAACTGTGTTAATGTGCGATAAAATAATTGTCGGTGTTAAGTAAATCATGCGTTAACGCGATAACGCGTTAACTTGCCCAGCCCTAATATTACATTTTGACAGGCATTCTTTTCCTTACCTTAATGAAAGGATTCTTCACACTTAACACTACCAGAAAAGAAACAAGGTCTTAAACCCGCTTTGACTGATTTACTAACATAAGCACACACTTGCAGAAACAGAAGCAGGCCGACTCTCTTCACCCGACCAGGTCACTCACCTCCTCCTCCAAAAACTCCTTACTCAGCCCGAAGTCGGTGAGCACCACGTGGCCCTCGCTGTCCAGGAGGATGTTTTCTAGTTTAATGTCCCGATACACGATGCCAAGCTGCACAGATCAGGCCACACCAGCAGATCATGAAAATGGCATTGACACTAATTAGAGAACGACACACTTACTGCTCTCGACAGTCAGGTAATACGATGATGTGGCAGAGCATGAGGGACATTAACCCACTTTCAGGTAATATGCAGTGAGTGCTTAATTAACATTGTCAATTTACAGGCCTGTAAATGAAATCTTCCTCCTCGCCAATACTCAGCCCTGAATTCTCACACTTAATAAACGCGTCTCATTAAATACGTCATCCATGATAGCGACTAAGTATTCACAGTAATGCCTGAAGCGCTGGGCTTATTATTCAGTTATTAATCTTAAGAAGTCTACTTATTCAGTAAAGACCAGGGATGTAAGGCTCTGACCTCACAATGACTGAATTACAATTCTTGACTAAACAAAATGACCAGCCAATCAATTAAATTACACTGATAATTATGCATACACACACACAGACATGCCACTTCTATCTACACTCATTGTCTATTTTATCATCTCCACTTACCGTATAGGTGCACTTTGTAGTTTACAGTTACAGACTGTCCATCTGTTTCACTGCATAATATGTTATCTTCCATTTTCCCCATTCATTACTGTTCAGGACCCCCATAAAACCATCAGGGAGCCGGTATTATTTATGCAGTGAATCATTCTCAGCACAGCAGTGACACTGACGCAACAGTGTTTGCAGTATATTATTGGGGGATGACAAATGACACAGTGAAACAGACAGACTGCAGTCTGGAACTGTAAACTACAACAGCTGATTAAAGCTGATTAAGATTAAGTTTATTTCTACTGCACAGACTCAGCTCGACTCCACTCGTCTTTTTCATTTTTCTACAGCTCCGGAAAAAAACAAGACACCACTGCAATTTCTTTTTAAATCAGCATCTCTATGAGTGACAACCATTCCTTGCCAGTGTCTGTTAAATTCCTACACAAGCACCTCATTCTGCTTTATGAGGGACTGATTGGTGATCACCTGAATCAC
>JBBPCX010000088.1:13642534-13656236 GCA_037974365.1 Hydrocynus forskahlii | reverse complement strand
ACCCGTCATGGTTTGGTGATGGCCTTAATTAATTTTTGGATTTTATCCTATATCAAACATGACAATGAATGCTGAAAATGCTGTTTTTATTTTTCAATTATTCCTAAATGCCACAGTAAAAAATCTCCATATGAGGTACAGACATAGTATGATAGCTACTGAAGTGGCCTGTGTTAGTTTGGTGATGGCCTTAACTAATTTAGGGATTTTATCCTATTTCAAACATGAGGAAGATGAAGAAATGAATGCCGATAGTGCTGATTTCAGTTGGAAATTACTCCTAAATGCCACAGTAAAAAATCTCCATATCAGGTACAGACATAGTATGATAGCTACTGAAGTGACCTGCAGTGATTTGGGGATGGTTTTAACTAATTTAGGGATTTTATGTCATGTCAAAAATGACAAAAATGCAGAAATAAATGCTGATAGGGCTGTTTTCATTTCGACTTTATTCTTAAATGCCACAGTAAAAAGTCTCCATATCAGGTACAGACATAGTATGATAGCTACTGAAGTTACCTGCAGTGGTTTGGTGATGGCCTTAATTAATTTTGTGATTTTATCCTATGTCAAACAAAGGTGAACAAATAAAAGCTGATAGGACTTTTTTCATTTTGAATTCATTTTTAAATGCCACAGTAAAAAAATCTCTATATCAGGTATGGACATAGTATGATACCTACTGAAGTGACCTGCAGTGGTTTGGTGATGGCCTTCACTAATTTAGGGATTTTATCCTATGTCAAACATGAGGAAGATACAGAAATAAAGGGATCCCTTAAACAGCCTATGTCTTCTAACGTTTACTGTAAGCCTTCTAAAATATGTGCACGAAAAGGTTCTTCCCAAACGGTGTCCACAAAATTGGAAGCATGGCGTTGTCCAAAATGTCTTGGTCTGCTGAAGCATTAAGATTGTCCTTCACTGCTGATGCCAAGGCCAAATCCTTGCATAGCATTTCTAGTTCAAAATACCCAAAGGTCGTCTTGCACAGTATGTTAGGGGCCAAACCTAAATCCTGAAAACAAGGATTTCCCAATAACCCTGTGTCCCAATACCTTTGGCCATTATAGTGTAGCGCCGCTGTCAACATGTGAAGTCATCACTGTGCGACTGTGGAGGAAGAGACGTGGCAAAAAAAGCTTCCTGACAAAATACATCTCAAATATGAAGTGAAATAAGAAAACGAGGACATTTTTCTCACCTGGGGGTTCCAGATAAAAGACATCGAGTTGTACTGATTCCACAGAGCCCCGGTAAGTAGAGTTTATTCAGCCGGGAGGTTAAAATTTCACAGTTTTTGTCAAAATATCTCCTGAAACTGTAGTTAGCTGCGAGCTAACGGGTCTCTGTCGCGTCTCCACCCCACTGTTATGTTGTCGTTATTAATGTTATATTGGCTGTTAACCTTAATAACGGTTGTTATACGTTATTAACGTTTCATCCCGGTTGTATTTTTTTCCTTGATTTGTTAGTCAGTAGTTGAAGTTATATCTCTCAAGGATTTGAATCGCACAACATGGACAAAAGTATTGGGACAAACCTGGTTTTCATGGTTTGGGCTTGGCCCCTTACTTTCAATGAAGCGCAATCTTAATGCTTCAGCAGACCAAGACATTTTGGGCAACGCCATGCTTCCAACGTTGTGGACACGGTTTGGGGAAGAACCTTTACTTGTCCAGGATGACTGTGCCCCATTGCACAAAGCAAGCTCCATAAAGGCACAAATTCCCACAGAAACTCCAAAATCTTGTGGAAAGCCTTCCAAGAAGGGTGGAAGCTGTTATAACTGCAAAGGGGGACCAACTCTCTATTAAAGTCTATGTTTTTGAATGCAGTGTCAGAGAATCAGAATCAGAAAATGTTACTGATCTCGGAGGAAACTGCTGATGTTATGACTGCAAAGACTCCAATAGACAAACACTATAGAAAGTATAAAGTCTAAATAAATCCAATAAAAATCTGTAGAAAAACCTCAATATGAAATACACTATGCTATATACACAAATACTATAGATTAGTAACTTACAGTTCAGTGAATTACTAATAACACAAATGGTGGTTAGGAGTATTTTACTGCACACAGTAAAGATCAGTGGTATATAAGGAGTATTGACAAGTAGTGATATTTCTAATGGTAAAACTATTGATAATGATAATGTTTTAGTACCTGATAAGAACATTGCGCAATATTGCTCATGGTAGAGTATTACACATCATAGTTAGATAATAATCAAGTCAAGTAGGTTTTTATTGTCATTTCTATCATATATTCTCAGTACATAGTAAAAGCGACACAACTTTCCTCTGGTACCATGAGCAGAACAGAACACAACACAAGACCACAAGTGCGAACAGGATAAAGAGCTAGAAAAAGAACACAAGAGCAGCAGTACAACTAAACAAGACAAGACAACATTCAGTGTAGCAGCTACATTGAGGATAATTACAGTATTTTAACCAGTACTGTATTCTAGCACCAGAGATGTGCAAAGATGCAGAACAGAAGTTACATGTGCAAAAAAATGCAGAACAGCAATAAATAAAATAGTGGAATTTATGCTCATTAATGCTCATAGTGATACACACAATGGTAGTTATTTAAAGCTGGAAAGAAATGACAACACAATAGCATTGGGCTGTTGCACAGATTATTGTATGGATGTGTGACAGGGAGGAGTTATAGAGTCTGATGAGTGGGTGTGTGACAGAGGGAGGAGAGTCTGATGGCAGTGGGGAGGAAAGAGGTGAACTGTTTGTTTGGAATTAAACCTACAGACACACCAGCCCTTAGCATTTGAGACTGATGGCATGACTTCTATAGAGTTATAGAGATCTAGCCCACTGTCATGTGTGTACATCGATGAGCTGTCAGTAACAGTGGGTGTGTTTGTGTGTAGGTTGCCAGGCAGACCATGGGTCTGTGCAAGTGTCCGAAGAGGAAGGTGACAAACCTCTTCTGCTTTGAGCATCGGGTCAACGTTTGCGAGCACTGTCTGGTGTCCAACCATCACAAGGTTTGTGATCTGACACTCTTCAGCAGCTCTTAACTCCGAGATCTCAAACATTCCTCGTCTTGGTGACAATGAACTTTGACGCTTAGTATGTTGGCTTTCTGTCTTTATGCAGTGTATAGTACAATCCTACCTGCAGTGGCTCCAGGACAGCGATTACAATCCCAACTGCCCTTTGTGTAATCAGCCTCTAAATTCCCAGGACACTGTGAGGTTGGTGTGCTATGGTGAGTACCTCTAAAAAAGGCCAATTTTATATACAGCCATGGAGAAAACGTTAAAATAATACATATAAATAATTGGTTATACATTGGAAATGTTAAACTACACTCTTACATTATTTTACAACTGCAACAATTAAAACAGTGACATTAAGAGCAGAGAGAGTGTGTGTGTGTGTGTGTGTGTGTGTGTGTGTGTGTGTGTGTGTGTGACTGTTTCATCCATCAGAAACTGAATCTTTATTTTTTTATACACCTGTGCACACACACACACATTCACACACTGCTGCAAATTGTACAGTGAACAGATTTTTTCCATGGCTGCAATTTTCCATGGCTGCATATATATATATATATATATGTATATATGTATGTGTGTGTATGTATGTATGTGTGTGTGTGTGTATAAATATATATATATGAAACAAAGCTACGACAGCCTGCATGTTTGTCAAGTGCATGGTCATCTCCTTTTTGTTTTCTTGTCATATTGTGTCACAGATGTATTCCACTGGTCTTGTGTGAATGACCTGGCCTCACGCCTGCCCCTGTACACGGCTCCAGCGGGTTACCAGTGCCCAACATGCCAGGGACCGATCTTCCCTCCCACAAACCTAGCCAGCCCTGTTGCTGATGTTTTGAGATCACAGCTGTCCTTGGTCAACTGGGCCAGAGCCGGACTCGGCCTGCCACTGGTGAGCATTATCGCAACAAACACAGAGACATGAATCCGGTACAGCTGTAATGAGAAGACGGCACTTGCATGGACCAGGGAAGTTGTTTTGATTGGTTGGGTCAGGTATGACCCACCTATTAAACCATGTATACACATTCAGTATTACTATATTTGTGAGGACTTTCCAATGGTTTGTTAACTACTGTGTCCAAGTTAATACTCCACTCACAACTTATCCTCAGTAATTAAGTCTTTGTGCTCTTTTAGTGTTTTTTTTTTTTTTTTGTCCCCCCAAATAAGTTGAATTTGTGGTAAAACAGCTTGTTTTCTCATGAGCAAAATTTCTCCGTTCCTAAAGAATCATGTTGTTATTTGGACATTTGAGGATACAAGGTTGTCCACGTTCTTTCACAAAAAAAGTTGGGCCCCCATTCCCATGATCTAATGTTACTGTTTAGGGTTAAGGGGCAGCAGAAAGAAGATGATTTCACACAGTATAGAATTATTTCAGGGCTTGTACAGATGAAGAACAAGATTTCCTGGACCTCTATATCTATCATCTTGCATATTTTCGTCAGGTTGAGGACAGCCATGAGGCTGAAGATAACACATCGCATGATGTTACTGATTATACAGACTGGAGTTTTGAGGGTGAGTTTTGGTCTACCTTTCCAAAAACAGAACCGTGATAAAGTCCCAAATGCTGTGGAGATTCAGTATTGTGGAAAAATCTTGAGCCACCTTAGAAAATGATTTTGTTTTTTAAATAAACCAGATGTTCAGGTGCTGATGGGGCATCTCTTATCCAGTACAACCAAACCTGAACTTGGACAAAATCACTTAATTTAATGTACAGAAAAAAAAACTTTTTAAAACACTTTAAAACATTTTTATGATAGCGTCTTTTATGATAGATGTTTACTGCCCAGATACATTGCTTTAAATATAATTTTCTACGATGGCTCTAGATTATTTTTCATAATACTGAATTAATACAAACAAAACAGTATAGTGTGAAGTTGTCTACTTCTAACTGTATTGTTTTTTTTTTGCACAAAATAATTTGTATTACATGTATTTTCTTTTTGTTATTGTTTTATATTTTTACCAGCAATGCATTTACATCCCAGATAAATATTTTAAAATAATTTTCATGGCTGCATTTGCATTTGTGCATGTTTAAAATGCAAAACAACCTCAAAAATAAAACTGTTTGTGTCATTTGAGCTACAAATGATTTTTTACTATTTTGTCTGTGAATTCAAATACCTTTTTTAGATGTTAAGTGACATTGCTGAGAGTTGCCACTGAATGGACAGACTTTCCTATAAGGACAGTGTTTGACATGTCTTTCCTCTAATTTGCCTTCATTCCAGCCCCTGCTGGGGAATCCGCCTCTGCTTCTTCCCTTTCATACACACCAGAGCCAACAACCAGTCCGTCTCCTCCCCATCAGGACATGGGCATCAGCCACAGCGTGCACAATAACGGAGGGCTGGGGGTCCAGGAGCACTCTGTCATCAACATGATTACAGCCACCGCCCCTGACACCATCACTATCACCAAAGGTTTAATTCTCCTTTATTCTCTACTTAAATAATCTTCCTTTATTCCTCTTATCGCATTATGCTAGCTGTGTGTTAAAGAAGCCATAAGATAACAGGCGTAGTGTTTCCATGTCAATGTAATTTTATTACAATTGAAGAATCAGTTTGAGTCGTTTAAGTTTGTTATGTGAGATGTATGTTGTTGCGCTCCCCAAAATAATGGTCAGTTTCATCAGTAGTTTTTGACTGTGGTTTTAAATGCATGTGAACACTACTGTCATTGTTACTCACTCATATGGTGTATTTTTCTCCCAGCTTCCTCACCTAGGAAGGTGTATGACACACGAGATTCAGGCCACACTTCAGTGACCCAAATCGACTTTGATGATGATAAGTACCGGCGGCGGCCAGCCCTCAGCTGGTTTGCACAAATCTTAAAGTGAGTTTTCTCCCCATCTGTTTCTGCAGAGGGCCGGTGTGGCTGCAGGTTTTCCCTAAAATCAAACAGAAGCTTAACTGATTCCGAACAAACAACTGATAAGGTACATGAGCTGAGCTCCTGCATAGTTGGAATGATAACCTGCAGCCACACCCGCCCTTTGGAGGTAATAGAAAGTAAAAAAAAAAACCTTCCTTTGCTTTGTTGCCTTTACATTTGTTGACTTTCCTGCAAATCAGTGCAGGAGTGCAGTTTCAATCTTGCTGATGTGGAATGTCAATTGAATGTAGGTATTTACATACATCTTTGTTATTAAACATGTGGTTGTGTTATAATATTTATAGCAAAACAACTATACTGTAACTCTTAGATTTAATTACATATGACCAAAAGTGTCCAGACATCTCCTCTAATCAGCGAATCCAGTTGCTTAAAGGTGGATCTGTTGCTGACAGACATTTAATTGTTCACACACATAAAGGGTAAAGGGGGCATTTGGCTGACGCTTTTATTCAGAGCGACTTAAAATCATTAGTTACAGGGACAGTCTTACAGTCATTAGTTACAGGGACGGTCTTACAGTCATTAGTCACAGGGACGGTCTTACAGTCTTTAGTCACAGGGACGGTCTTACAGTCTTTAGTCACAGGGACGGTCTTACAGTCGTTAGTCACAGGGACAGTCCCCCTGGAGCAACTGAGGGTTAAGTGTCTTGCTCATGGGCACAATGGTAGAAAGTGAGGGGGGTGTTGAACCTGCAACTAAAATGTGGGTAAAACACTTGCTACACATCTTGTACAAACACTTATGTGTTAATCACTGCCATGGACAAATCAAAAAAAGAGTATTTATATTCAATCCACATGGCGTGTAAGCAGTTTCTACATGGAAACAATACAGATTCAGTGTTTTTGCTATATTGTGCAATCTAGGTCATCCTGGTCATATCAGTCATGTTATCAGACAGCTATGTTTTAAGTTGTAGCAGCACTGAAGTAATTTACTTATCAGTCATAACATTAAAACCACCTGCCTAATGGTGGGACCAGGCTTCACAAATTCAGCCGGATTTAGACATGATTTAACCGCTTTGGACAAACGTTCAGTGTCAGCTCGAATATGGACGTCTTTGCCCGTATGTGGTGACGATCTAAGAACAGGAATGTGGCACCTGGGACGGCCCATGACAGTCTGGCTAAAAATAAATTGTATTTTCTTACCTAATTTGGCATCGTCCTTGACGTTGGCCAATAGGATGAGAGTGGTGCACGATGGCCTAGTGGTTAGGGCCCTGCAATCAGAAGGTTGTGGGTTTGAATCCCAACTGCTAGTGTCACCACTGAGGTACCCTTGAGCAAGGGACTGTCCCCACATGCTGCTCACTTGGTGAATTGGTTAAATACAGATAAAGAATTTCACATTATTCACACTGTGCTGTGGTGTGTTCACGTGTGACTATATGGGTTAATACATTAAACTGAATATAACAAACTATCTCTTTCCCATTTTTTTGGTATATTTTATTCCTCACAACCATTTTAAAGTTTTTTGGGGTTTTTTTACCTTCTGACAGGAACCGCTTGGGGACGAAGAGAAGATCCCTGACTCTAAAGCAGAGAATCCTCATGATTCTGTTAATAGGAATGATCGGCTTCTTCACCCTCATCATCATAATGGCTAAACTGGGCCGGGCTTCGGCCGACGAAGACCCTAATCTGGACCCCATGCTTAACCCTAACATCAGGGTGGGCAACATGTGAGGAACGAATGGGCTTCCTCCGCTTCTGGACCAGTGGTGTGCTTCCCTGTCAAATCCGATTCGAGTGGAATGAAGCAGAAGCAGGAGGTGCACTTCAGAGTGCTGGGACCAGCGGGTAGATGCCTCTTTCGTGGCATTGAGGGGAACAATGACCCAACGCTATTTCTGCCTGGAGGTTGGAGGTAGTGCCGCTCCTCTGCCTCTTCTTAGTCTGGCTGGCAGCAGATGCCAAAGTGTTTGATTGTACCAACGCATCTGCTTCTGCCATCCTCTGAGTCGACATAGAATTCGCAACCTTGAAGGCAAGAGAGTGTGTAAATGTTTCATTAGACCATCTTTAGTTCTTCATGCATTCATGTGTACTAAAATGCAGTAATCAGGTGGGGATGCGGATGTGGTGGTGGGGAGGCCACTCTTTCTCAAAGCAATATGGCCGATTGGGACATCGCTCTGATAACTTGACCTTGGGTGTTGTGCGATTCGGTATATCAAATTCTTTATCACATCTGTTAACAAGACCTGTGTGAATGAAGCGTATTACAGTGCTGAGGAACAGATTCCTCTCATTTATGACAGGAACAGATGCTAAATCAGCACTTCTGCTCCGAAATGCTTCATGAATACAAGCCCTGATCTGCTCTAAACAGAATCTACAACTAGTGAGACGAAGGTGTGTGCGTGAGTTCAAGTGAACTGTGAGTGGAATGCACGATACAGAGCCTTAAATAACTAAACAATTGTTAAAAACTTCCTGTTTATTCCAAATTTTGCCTGGATTTTCAGATTGAAATTGAATCCAGAGCTATGCCTGAACTCACAATTATCGTATGACTTTTCCTTTTTAAAGATTATTTTTGTTTGTATATCTGATTGAAAACTATTATATTGAAATCATCTCTGGTTGTAATTAACACTATGCTGTCTTTTGCACTTTCCCCCTCTCAGTCTGATTTCTACATTTCTGGCCCACCTGTTCTTTACTTTTGAAAGGTTCTAGATTTCTGACGGGAGATACTGTACAATACAACTTTAACAATATTCGCTGGTGTGATAGTAGTACAGTATTAAACACTGAAGATTTCACTCTGTTCACAACAATCTTGCCATTAAATTATGAACTTTGAAAGTTGAAGCTCATTTTTGTTTGTTCTTTGACACTGTTTCAACAGTATACATCAGACAGCCACAACATTTAAACCCCCATGAGTAATATTGTCTATTTACCCTGCATGCTGCCAAAACAGCTCTGACTCAGTGAGGCATGAACTCCACAAGGTCTCTGAATGTGTGCTGTGGTATCTGGCACCAAGACAATAGCAGATCATTCGAGTCCTATATGTTGCAAGGTGGATTAGGAATATCATCGTAATAAGGTGTACCTGGTCTGAAACAGTGTTGAGGTAAGAATGTGAGAACCCAAGGTTTCCCAGCAGAACACTTCCCAGAGCAGGGGCGGACTGGCAATCTGTGTGTTCTGGAAAAGTCCAGAATGGCCGTCCGGTCCTCAGCCGTCGGCCTGCCTTTCACCTTAACTGAGTAATCAGCTAACACCAGCAGGAGGCGCTAATACAATCATTTTTCAGGTGTAAAATCCATAAGGAAAAGCCAACAAAAAGTGAATCATTCTGTTGTGGAGGTAAATAGCTGTTACTTTAAAGGGGACATATTATACCTCTTTTTAAACAAGTTATAACAGGTCTATGGACTATACAAACCTTGTTCATGAAGTTCTTTGCACAAAATCACTCTCACATAAAGAGATCCCACCAGCTCTATTCCTGACAGTTTCAGTCTCTTTCAAAATGGGCCGTTTAAGGGCTCTGTCACTTTTATGCAAATAAGCTGTTGCTGGCCACGCCCCACCCATTCCATGCCTATGCTGCGTGTTTAACACACGTGAAAATGGCAGAAAACAGGCGCTATCAGCCTTGTATGTTGGACCCTGAGTCGGACCCAGAGCAAGATGAACACAACACTTCATGAGAGACTTGCCTTTGCCTGTAGCCGTATTGCTCGGCGTCTTATGCGTGCTCTAAAACCAGCAGACAAAAATGGCGGCTCCTCAACTAATCAACACTGGTTTTGTGATGTTAATGTCGTATATTATTGGGAGATATCAGGAGAACTCCGCTAGTCTGCTAGTGGCTGTTTGTATGTCCAGCTGGGGGGCCTATTGGGAAGTCCAGGGCCATTTTTTAGTCCCGGTCCGCCCCTGTCCCAGAGTCTCCCAGTGCCTCTACTGACTAGCCTGTCTTCTTCGTGCATCGTGGGCCCATCTCTTCCCCAACTAAGCAATGCACACACACCTGGTCCATCCGATGTAGAAGAAAAGTGATTCTTCAGACCAGGCCACCTGCTCCCACTGATCCATGGTCTAGTTCTGGTGCTCTCATGGCCATTTGAGGTGCTTTCGGTGGTGCTCTTTTTTCAGATACTCTGACCTGATCGACTGGCCGGTACCAGAGCCGCTTTCTCTACCGCTCTGGCCGGTACTAATCTGGCCCTTGTCGATCCAGCACAGATCGTTACTCTTGCTTGTTTTTTCTTCTTCCATCTTCAAGAACTGATAGTTTCCTTGCTGACTAATACATCCCACCCCTTGACAAGTGTCATTTGAACAAGATCACTAATATTATTCATGTCACATGTCTGGTTTTATTGTTGTGGCCGATCAGTTTTGTGGGCATAATGAAGGTAGTATTTTGAATTGAAATGGCTTACGAGTCATTTAAAATTATGAGAACACATCTGTAGTGATAGATTTTGCGGATTATAGATTTTAGATCTTAATAAATCCATGAACATTTGTCTGCCTCGTCTCTGCGTGGGCTGTAGAAAACTGTGAGAACACAAAAACGCACTGAGGATAGGATTGGCAGGGTGGAACTGCGAACCACTGAAACTTCCACGGCTGGCTTTCCAAACATGGTTTAAAGGAAAGTTCAGTCAATAACTATAATAAGGAAAACCGATAGCTTTGTTTAAGTGGTGTGCCAGCTGGCAACTACCATTCACTGTTAGAAAGGGTAGCATATATGAATGAACTATCCTTTAAGCTTTTTAGGCCATTTATTGACACTTGGATGGAGGGCAGGACTGAAGTTCGGTGGTGTTCAAGTTCGGACGCCTCGGCAGAAATACACATGGGAAATAAGCTTATAAAAGGAAGATATTTATGTTTAGCTCAGCTAAATACTGTATGTTTGAGTTTTAGAGCTGTACATTTTCACTAGTTTGATAAGGTTTAAAAAAAAACAATGGCTCTTAATTTATTTTTAGTTATGTTCTTTTCTGAGCACTTTAAAAGATATGTCTGTGTTAATGTTTTCTGAATAAAAATTCCATATACAGTATACCTGCACCTCATTTTTTCCACTTTCACCATAACATCATGCGTTGCTTAAGTGGTAAGATCTATTCTCAACCTCAAAAGATTGAAGGCGGTTAAGATAGAAGGACGTTGTATTGAAAATGTAAAAAAAAAAAGAAAAAAACCCCGATAGTGAACTAGTTCATTTTTATTTGAGTGAACTGTATTTTGAACTAGTTCTGTTTCAGTGTGAACTGGCACAACACTGTATATGTATATGTAAACTATATGTAAACTAAGTGTAGACTTAGGGAAGTATGTATGTACACAATGAGAATATGGATATACATATATATATATATATATATATATATATACAGAGAGGATATATAAGTAAATACAAGAACACTGTAGATACATACAGGTACACAATGGAGTGACAGGCATTGACAATAACAGTAGAAATGCACCAAAAAAATGGAACATTTTATTATTTTGATATTGATTTTCTTATGATATTATCATATTACCTAAATAGCTAAGCCATCATAGTTTGCATGTAGGCTAAGCTTGCAGAATGAGTATTTCTTTTTCATTTTCATTAGCATTTCATGTCAGTGCAACCTATTATGAGTTCAAGATACCTAAAAACCAAGCTGGAGAATCAGTCATTTTGGCCATTCTGAACATGTTCTTTTAAAAGCTGAATAAAATAAAAAAAAGAAAAAATATATGCTGTAAATCACAATTATTTATATGACAGTTAAAGATAAGCCCAAATTTCATGTTCAGAGCTTCAGGCAGCAGAATTGGACTTTTGTCTTTTCCACATGAAAAGTGCAGACTGTAAAACAAGATTTCTAAAGTATAAAGTTTACATATCCTTTGTTTCCACATCCTTATAGATGGGGGATTCTCCATGCTGGATGTAACATTTTTGAAGTGAAGTGACCGTTTTTGTCATATGCAAACACACCACAGCACACAGTGTGAACGGCACGAAATTCTTTCTCTGTATTTAACCCATTTGCCAAGTGAAACAACGGGCAGTCAGGAACACCGCGCCTGGGGAGCAGTGTGGGGGGCCGGTACCTTACTCAAGGGTACCTCAGTGGTGCCACTGGCAGTACTGGGATTTGAACCCAAGACCTTCTGATTGCAGGGGCAACTCCCTAACCCCTAGACCACCAGCTGATCACTTCAGGACTAAGGAATAACAAAACCATGTGTCAGTTATTGCTACCTTTGCATTCAGTACTCTGTTCTCTTCCTCAAACACATTCACTAAACCTGACCATTAACTGGGGGGTGAACCAGGTGTTTCTGAGCAGGGAAATCACTAAAACGTGCTGGATTTCGACACCCCTGTATTAGACCAAGCTTTGCCAACTTAAGTGTCCTGTGCCGGATGAGAATGGAAAGTACAGAGCAAGATTTCTGAGGCATTTACTTTTACAGCATTTGGCAGATGCTCTCATCCAGAGCAACGTACATGGATGCCTTGGAGTTCACAAGAAAGCATGTTTCTCAATTAAGTCTGGATTTCAAATTAAGAGCTGCTACGGTTCTACCACACATGGAGCTCCACCAGGGCCCCGTCAGATCTCACACACATACATACACAGAGGACAGTTTGTGTTAGTTCATGACATAAACTTGTACTTGTTATCCTAAGTGCTCAGTGAACAAGTCTCTATTTGAAAACACTGAGGGTCTCAGCAGTTCTATCGGTCAGGGAAAGTTCGTTCCACGACTTCAGTGCCAAAGCTTCAGGGCCTTTGACCTTTGAGAAGAGTCGGGTGAAGTCGAGCTGAACTTGATGCTCTAAGTGGAGCGAGATACAGTACACAGTAGAGATGACAAGTAGTCGAGTATCTGACAGGCGTCAGTGGTGAGGAATGCTCTCCTGACGTTATAAAGGAGGTTCCTGCAAGTTCAGGAGAGATACTTCATGTGAGATGAAATTGACAATTGTCCATTTAAAAGAACAGCTAGATTTCGTGCTTTTGATGTGGTAGTGATGACATTATTTCTAAAAGTAATGACCAGATCAGCTTTTGTGCAGGAGCTCTGTTTTGCTGGCTTCAACTGATGCACGGTCATCCAAGGAGGAAATGTAATTCAGATATGCAGAGACCTGGACTGAGATCTGAGAGTCACTAGGAGGAAAGGAGAGGATGAGTTGATTATCTTCAGCATAACAGTGGAAGGAGAAACCATGTGAAGATGTAATATAACCAAGAGAGCGAGTGTATAAGGAAAAGAGAAGGGGACCAAGCACTGAGCCTTGAGGAACACGAGGTGGTAAATCTTCATGGGGCAAACATCCTTGAAGATCCTTTCCATGACACTTGGTTGGTAACTGCGACCATCAAGGTGATTCCAAGTTTGGTGAGTGAAGCCAGGAGGATCTGACAGTTGATGTTATCAAAAGCTGCAGAAAGATCTAGAAGAATTAGGACTGAATATTGCATGAACCTCCTTGGTGACAGCTAAAAGTGCAGTTTTTGTCGAATGTGCTGCTTTCACAAATGGGTTTGGGTCATGAAGGCTATTTTTTAATACAAATAGGCTGAGTTGGGTATATACACTATATGGACAAAGATACTAGGATTCAATATTTTATAAAGCTTAATGCGTCAGCATACAGAGATATTTTGGACAAAGCCATGCTTCCAACTTTGCGGACACACTTTTCTATTTAGGCACGACTGTGCCACAGTACAAGCTCCA
>JBBPCX010000088.1:13609883-13627552 GCA_037974365.1 Hydrocynus forskahlii | reverse complement strand
ATAGTTCAGAAAAGAATAGACACCTGTGCATTTTACACACACACACACACACACACACACACACACACACACACACACACTGCTACAAACAGTAGAAATAGTGAACAGAAAAAAGGGAAAAGTGGTCTCTTATTTTTTTTTGTATATATATATATATATATATATAGTCATTCTATTGAGACAGGACCTTTAAGAAACAGTTACTGTTTGTAACATATTTGGGGAAAAAAATTACAGTTAAAATAATTGTGAGCTAAAATATGCAGACAGGGCCCCATATACAGTGAACAGGAGGTTAACACACCTCTGCATGCAGCAAACCTAAATATGACACATTTCTGTATTTTTTGTAAATATTTGTATGTTTCTTTTGTCTCTCCTTTAAGAAAGATCTAATCCCAGATTTTCAGCGACATTCAAGTCTGAGGACCGTGAAGGACATTTCGAAGTCTTAATCCTGACTTGGTTCCAGTTTAGTTAGGACAGCAGCTTCCAGGATTTGTAGATATTTAGAGCAATACGTTCTTTTTTTTACAATTTTTCATGCAGTCTTTTGAGTTTTAGTTCATTGTTTTAGATTCTCAATTATTAATTTACATTATTTTTTTGCACACAGTTATATATGCATATACATATTCGCATTCAAAAACTTGGAATCATAATTTATTACTAATTTATTTACAATGACACAAATTTAAACAATGACTTTAGAAGTTTTGTTGATATTTTAAGTATTTTGGCAGCAATATGAAAGTATGAAAGTAGAAACCATATACTGTTACTATTTTTTCTGCCTTGTGATATTGTCACTTTTGAAAATAATGTATGATGCACATATATTTTCATAACTTTTTCTATAATCTTTTTATTTTAGAAAATTCTACAGCTATGTTCATCATCACAGACACTAAAATCCATGCACTGCAAACTAACAATTATTTAATTCTACTTTCTACTAATTAATAGAAACTTGTGAAGTGGGGCAGGTATAATAAACTTAAATAATTAAATAATCCTCTGACTATGCTGGTTTTACATGGCTTAAAATGTCACCCATTTTTGTTTTTGTACTGTTTTGTGTATTTACACCATTTTTTTTCTATGTAAAGGCCCTAAAGAAATACAAGATGAACCTTTATTAGTTCCACAAATGGGAAATTTACAAAGCAACAGTAAAAGTAAAGAACAGAAAGAATGAACCAGACAAACTGCACATGGTTCACAGTAATATTTCGCCCCTAAAATTGCACGTTACACGTTTTTTTTTTCTTTTTTAATATAGAAAAATAGAAAGCAATATAGCAAAAATATAGAAAGAAACCCAACTACTGAGATCATGGTGTTTTCTTTGCTCCCAGAAAAATGATGAATCAGTCCTGCGCAGCACACTAGTGTTCAGAACCACTTCTGCATGTTACTCACCAAAGTTGGTACGATCGCTTTCCTGCGCCATCTGGTTAAAGCTGGGTTTCCAGTAATTTCCACCATAAATTCACTGCCATCCCAGTTTCGAGACCGTTGCATGTCACACATGGTGCAAAAACTTTAGATTCCAGTTGGTGCTCCATCCCAAAAAGCCCCTCGTTCTAGAATCTCAGAAGTAACCATTCTGTCTGTCCGTACCGTTACAATTAAAAACACGTATTTCTCGCAGCCAGTGTAGAACCGACCAAAGCTCTGTTTTGTTGATGAAGTGGCTCGCGCTTAAATCAGATTATCCACTTTGCCCGTGGCTTTAAAGCACTCAAGACACGAGGGGGCGAGGGGGGGGGCTGATCTTGCTTTTCCTCTTTTAATGCAACAGGCTCCAATTTCAGCTCCCGGAAGCTGGTCCCAGATCAGTCTGAAAGTCATTAAGGATTACAGAGCAAACCTATTTAAAGGTATGAGCTATGCTGTGAGGTTTGTCTGCTCCCGTTAAGCATCAACACCAGGGTCCACAAGGTATGACCCGTTTTATATTGAGACCATCGCAGATCATTCAACTCCAAGATAAATCCTGATTTAAAGCTCAATCTCTTCTCCCGACCAGAAATAACACTGAAAGTGATTGACAAAAAAGTGGCCCTTATTGTCACGTGTGAACACACGTCATGAAACCGTGTCTGTATTTAACTCATTCACCAGGTGAAGCAGCAGGAAGCCGGAGATGCAGCACATGGGGAGCAGCGTGGGAACAAAACCTTGCTCAAGGTTACCTCAGTGGTGCAACTAGCGGTCCTGGGATTTAAACCCACAACAGTCGGATCACAGGGGCAACTCCCTAACCACCAGGTGCCTGAAAAACTATGTATAAAAAGTCACTACAGCAAAGCTGCAGAGACCAAACCGATCAAGTATCACCATGCCCATTTCTCCAAAAAAAAAAGAAACACTCATCCCCATCCCTTCCTTTTGTCTTAACTTCTGACTTTCTTTTGACAGGTATTTAAGTGTACCTAGTGTGCAGTAACTTGGTTGCATAGTGGACGTTGATTTAAGTTTAGCTTTACAGGTTTAAGGGACAGATGTAGACTACTTTAGCCACTGATGTACATCACTCTGGATAAGAACATCAGCTACATGCTGTAAATGTAACTAGTTCTATGCTTTTAAAGCAATAGAAACGAACTGCTGCATAATCTTACTGCATGGAGTCATGACAAACTGAAAGTTATTACTGAGGCAGTCATACCTGTCTTTAAATGGAAAAATTCAGATCTAAAAAAAAAAAAAACACAAAAAAACACATTGCATGGGGGAACAGAACTTTATTCAAGATTGAAAAAGATGCAGACAGACATTCAAGTTACACAAAAATATCCAAAGGTTTAAATGCACAGTGGCTTTTAACCCTGAAGGAAAAGTCCAGCACCAGTCCCTGCCCTACCACACTAGATTAATCTGAGGAGTCTGGCGAAGTGCAACAATTCATAAGAACTCATTTTAAGTAAGGAAACACTACGTTTTACAATTTACGCCAAATTCAGTCCTTCAGATGCAAAGTCACTCAGGTGAGGTTGAAGGTGGTGATTACAATCAGGGGGTCAGTGAAGCAAAAACATTTGCTATGCATGCTGACCAGCAGATCAGTTTTTAATATGCATGATGGTAAAATAGTGCCATTTTTTTAAGCAATGTACTGTATTTAGAATTGCTCAAAGTTGTTCTATGCATCACCAAAACAGTTCCACTACAATTCATAACCTCAAGATGGCACATAAATGTCTTGGGCATTAGAAAATGTAAACATTGTTAACAGGTAAGTTTGTAGAAGCATTCAACACACTGGGCCTTATTACCACTGCTGTGAAACATCATCCTTGACAAACTACATCTAAAATAACAATGAATTTACACCTAAAGGACTAATTTGGCCAAAAACTTGTGTAAATGTCACTGGATCCGTAACAGCATCACAGTTGCCACTCTAATGTACCACACAGAATAAACGATCCCTCGTACAGAAGTTGAAAACCGCCAAATACAGGACCTGCAAAGAAAATAAGGCAATATCAGCCAAATATTGATGATCAGTTAGTATCTGTGTGCTTCATGTTAAACACTAACACTGGTCTAACTGTGTCAGCATGATAGCTGGCATGAGAAATCAGATCCCTGATGCCAGCTATATTGTGACCGGTCATTGTTCCTCCAGAGATTACACACACAGGCATAGCAAACCCTGTGTGTGCCAATATGAGGAGGCGTTCAGAATTACACCAAGGACAAATGTATTGGGACACCCGACCATTACATCAGTGACGTTGCGTTCAAATAAGCAGAATTTAACATGGAGTTAGCTCCCCGCCCCCTTTCAAGAAGTCTTGGTCTGCTCAAGCACGGAGATTGACTTTCACTGAGTGTAAGATGCCTAGACCAAATGCTAAGAGGTGCCCCATTACTTTTGTCCATATTGTGTAGCACACTGAATGAAGCTGCAAATATACCGAATACTTACTGAGGCCTGCAACCGTGGGGCTAAGTCACCACCTACAAGAAAGCAGAAAAACGTGTTAGCCTTAACACAGGCAGCTGACACATCTGCAAAAGAAAAAGGTGGAGTTTAACCTAAACACGGTAGTTGTAACGTGTGTTCCAGTGATTGAGGATAGGACCAGCCGATGGGCACATGCTGGCACCGAAGACATAGCACTGGCACTTCTATTCCTCCGTACATACACACACGGGTACTGAGAACCTTCGTGCATGCCAAGAAAGGAGGGTTCGGTCAGTTAAATTAGTCCTTAAAGTGAAACGTGCCTTAAAGTAAAACGTGCCCATACCACTAGACCACCAGCTGTCCCAAAAGTTCACATAAACTCAAATTAAATATAGTTCAGTCTATTTTTGGGCGCCTGGTGGTTAGGGACTTGTCCCTGCAATCAGAATGTGGGGCGTTTGAATCCCAGGACTACCAGTTGCACCACTGGTTTACCCTTGAGCAAGGGACCGTTCCCACACACTGCAAAACGTATCGACTCAACAAACGTAGTAAACGGGTTTTTTAATACCTGAAACGAGAAACAGCAGCAAACTTCCACTTGACGTCCTAACAGACGTGAAACTACGACGTTTCTTTTTATGTTATTTTAACATCCTTCCACGTTCACTTCATTTTGAGAATGTATACGTTTTGCAGCTTGGAGCGAACTTTAAAGACAAGCCCTAACAATAGCCCAGATCAAGACCACTATTTTAAGCTTAATGTGAATGTTCAGATTCTTAAAAAACGAAGAAATTTTAAAAAATGTAACATATGAAAAGAGAAACAATTGCACATTAAAGCACACTCACATGTTCCACCAAAGAGTCCACTCACCCCACTCTCCGGGGCAAACGAGCGAAAGAGAACCAGCAAGGGCCGTTCCCTCTACATTTATACGGACGCTGACGACATCAGCGCCTGGAACAAAACAGCCAATCAGTGAAGGCCTCCTGGCAACACCCGGGGTACGTCACTTTCAGGTCTAGAAATAGAATAATAGTTAGATTAGATGCGTTATAAAAACCTCTCCATACGGTTGAAATTGACAGCAGCATCTTAAATATGATCATGCTTGATAAAACGCCCCTTACTGCAAGAGTCTGATGATGTGGAAATTCTAACACCCCCCCTAAAATACGACCTACTCCTTGATGTTCTAGATCTATGTGAAGAAGGGGAAGGAGAACTCATGACAAAAGCAGGGGGAGAGTTCACAGCGGCAGACATGGCGCTTCTCATTGACAGGTACTGCAGCTTTCACGTAATTGGATTAATTTGAGAATGGGTTGCAATTAAACTTAAAAATGAATAGCTGACATTGGAAATGAATTTATAATCTGGGAGTTTCTTTGTAGCATCTAAGTAACATTAAGGGTCATGTGACATTGATACTGAGAGAGAAGAAATTGAAGAGGGGCTTAAAATGAAGGCTTGAGCTGCTTTAGCTGCTGTATCTCGGTCGTAAATGATTTTTCATTGCTCAGATATCTTACTAAAATGTCTTGATACCTTGTGTGCGATGGTAGTGCTTTTATTCAGCCTCCGAAAACAAGGAGGGTCAAACAAACCAACTACAGTCTTTACGTGTTTATTATAGACCGATAGGAACTAATGATAATGAATAATGACGTTAGTGATGCATTAGTCACTCATTTGGATTAATTACTCGTTTCATTGTGCTTTACCTTTGTACCTCAGATTTATGGCACAGTGAAGGTTTATGGTTTATGCATTTCATAAACCGAACTCCAACCAAAGAACGTGGAGGGTCTTCAGTGACACTTTAACATTAATATAACCTTTATAGTATATAAAACAGTATCTAATGTAATCTTGACCTATATAAATGTTATAAAGGTTTGTGTTTTTAATACAAACAATCAGTTAGCAAAAGCCTCTTTGTCACATCATGGGAAAGGAGATACTCAAAGAGACACAACTGAAGAAAGTGTGTTATAGTATATTAGATGAACTTATTAAGCTTGTTTTAAATAAGTGTATTAACTGAAGGATGGCCTAATTCTAAGCAGTTGATCCGGGTTGTGGCGCAGCTGGTGGTCTGGTGGTTAGGGAGTTGCTCCTGCGATTAGAAGGTTGTGGGTTTGAATCCAAGGACTGCCTGTGGCACCACTGAGGTACTGCTGAGCAAAGTATCGTCCCCACACACTGCTGCCCGCTGCTTTGCTTGGTGAATGAGTTAAACAGAGGAAGTATTTCACACTGTGTGCTGTGCTGTGCTGTGTTCACACATGAATATAAGGGATCACTTTCCTCAGTATCTTGGAGAAGATGGGCTGTGTTCTTCTGACTGTATTAGATGTTAAAACTTGGGGCTTAGATGTTAAAGTAGTCCACCTGGACCACAGCCCAGCTTGTGAAAAACAGCATTTTTGGGTACTAGGAGTTTAGTGGAACAGATTAAAGCAGAGGCCTCGACTCAAATCTAGTTTCCAGTCCTGGATTTTGTAGCAACTGGTTTAGTCATCAGGTGGGCTTTCTACCAGTGATTTCAAAATCCAGGACTGGAATCTGGATATGGGGTCAGGGGTTGAAGACCTCTGGTTTAAAGGGGCATCTGTTGAAACGTCCCTACTTAGAACAGTGTCACGGTGGCCCATAGAGTGAGAATTTGTGGTTTAAAGGCAAGGAATGCTCTCCTCTGATGTTGTATCCTGAAGGTGAAGGTGAATTCTGAAGACCACCATGCACTGGGGTGGGATATTTGAATCTGGCGAATGTTTCGTATGCGTTTAGACCAAAGGAGGTTATCTAGCACCACAGATACTTTCATTAACCTCTAGATCAGTGACTGTCACTCAGGGTTTGTTGAGTGATGTATTTAGTGTGTGATGTATTTAAGTAACATTTGATGGGTATTATGAAAGGGTATCATCAGGATTTTACTGACCATGATATTGATTCTGATGTGAATCGGTACTTTAATTGATACTTCTTTCCATAATTTGGTGCAGTTTGGTCTTCACATGAAAAATGGACAAATATTCAACATTTTATTACTTTTTTGGAGAAATAATAAGCTATATTGTTTGAATTTCCTGTGTATATAATGAGGGAGGTTATCGGTACAAATGTCTGGTGATGATGTGCATCACTCCCATTTATCCCACTGATCCAGTCTAGAATCAACCATTTAGAAACGACTGCTGCGTTAAAATGCATTAATGCTACATAAATACTGACAGCATCACCATTTGTCTAGGAGCTTATTGGTACTAAGGTACTGACCAGTCAGGAACTGGCTCTCAATACCCATCCCTAATGGGCATTGTAGCATCGGAACACTGATCATCAAAAACATGAAAATGATGCAGAATTGTGAATTCTGTCAAACTGATGGTGTTACATGATGGTGTTGCCACATAACAGAATGCTGCAAAACATAGTGATTACATTTGAAATGCTAGTTTTAATCCCGCTTTGACGCTAACAGCTGAAGGGTTTCTTATATGACCCTGTCCTCCTTTGCAGGATGGTGCCGGTGCTTGTCGCGCTGCTCTTTCTTTGTCTTGGGGCGGAGGCTGTGGATCGGAGCAACTTCAAAACGTGCGAGCAGAGTGCCTTCTGCAAGTGAGTACAACCTGACAGAGAAATAAACAGTTTGAAGAAAAATGTAGCTGCCTTTTAATTCATTTCTGAAGTCTGTGCTTTAATGTACTCTTCTGTAAATGTGTGTGTGTGTGTGTGCGCGCGTGCACAGACGTCAGAGGGAGCTGAAGCCGGGTCAGTCTCCATACAGAGCTCTGCTAGACACCCTGGAGCTCAGTGACTCCAGGATCACCCTGCAGCTCATCAATGACAACAACAAGGTCAGAGATGGGTGGAATACACAAATTTACAGTTTCTGATTCTTATGAGTGAATTGCTATGAGTGAATTGAATTAATTAATTATGTATTGGTAGTATAAGAATAATTTGGTGTGTGTGTATGTTTGTGTGTGTATGTTTGTGTGTGTATGTTTGTGTGTGTGCGTTTGTGTGTGTGTGCGTTTGTGTGTGTGTGCGTTTGTGTGTGTGTGTGTTTGTGTGTGTGTTGCGTGTGCATGTGTGTGTTACGTGTGTGTTGTGTGTTTGTGTTTGTGTATGTGTGTGTTTGTGTATTTGCGTTTGTCTTTGTGTGTGTGTGTGTTTAGGTGCGTCTGCTGCTGGAGCTGTACAGGCTGCAGGGCAACATGACGCGGGTTAAAATTAATGAGCTGAAACCTCTCAAACCTCGTTATGAGGTTCCTGACGTCCTCATCTCCGACCCGCCCACTGAACCGTGAGTCCACAACATATCAAGTACATTATGATGAGAAATTGATTCATGCACTAAATTTGAGAACAGTGAATGTAGGATGGTAATATAGAGAATGAAAAATGGAGGAATCGTTTAAGCCAGGGGGCTGAGACTATTTCACAGATCCATGTTAAACTTTAGGTATAGATCGTGTTAGTCTGGATTTAGTTTTTTAAACTACTAAGCGTCACAATAATGTAATCGTTCACGCAAATTTAATGTTTCATACTAGATTTATAGGACTGGATCAGATTTTTTTTTTTTTGCTTCTGATTTCCAATTCGGCACTTTCTGCTGATATCAGCCCAGTAGTGATGCCCGTTTTCAGATTAGTGCATATCACCCACAGCCCTGTCACAAACACAGCACACTTGAACCAGAGCCTTGGAGTTCTGTCTCTGATTTGCAAAACTCAGTAAGATAAGATGGGACAAACCTTTATGAGTCCCACAAGTGGGAAATTTGTGGGAGTTATAAAGGGTTATTTTATCTTATCTTACTGAGTTTTGCGTATCAAGTGAAGATTTTATATACATTAACCCCCCCACCCCCCACTTTCACGCGGATCAGCAGTCGCCGTTTCAGTCTGTTGTGGATTTTCGAACTTCCCTCCTCTGAGAAAAGCCGACTGTGACGTCCGGGCCTCATGTGCCACGCGGCAGTTACCAAGGCAACCAGACACCTGGATGGAATGAAGCTCCGCTGCTCAGCGCCGCCCCAAACATAAACAACCAGCACGAGGACAAGGGGTGTGCCCCAAACATAAACAACAGCACGAGGGCGAGGGGGCGTGGCCCAAATATAAACAACCAGGACGAGGAGGCGTGGCCCAAACATAAACAACCAGCACAAGGATGAGGGGGCGTGGCCCAAACATAAACAAGCAGCAGGAGGACGAGGGGGTGTGGCGCACGAGGCCCGTACGTCACAGTCAGCTGTACTCAGAGGCGGAAGGTTTGAAAGTAGCCAATCCGAGAACGTTATTTATTTCTCCTTGCTGCTGTTTGGCTGCTGCCCTGTGACGCTGCAGTCCAGAATTTCCCCAGTGGAGCGTCTGGAGTGGTCTCGTGTTTTTCGTTTTGTTCTTCTTAAAGAGTAAATTTCCAAAGCTCACTCAGTCCAAAAGCATTTATTACGGGAAATCACGTTTCACTTGTTTTACCCATTGGAAGGCAATTCTTACAGGAAATAATTTTTTACATTTAAATTTTACAGTTACTTGTCATTTTTCAATGCCTGTTTCTAAAGTGCAACTCCTGCACGTTTTAGTTTGGGCAAATTTGTTCAAAAAATACAATGAAAACTATTTTTAAGTAAATCGATATTCCATGTCACAAAATTATGTACAGGCCACATTGAAAGACTAAACCTGATTTTTTTTTGGTTTGTTTATTCATGTTATATGATAAACAGGAACTGAACACTTTACTTGCATTGTGAATGTACATGATGGTTGGTTGAACTGTGCTGTGTTTGTTCAGAATGACGCTGGTGGCTCAGGATGAGAACGGCGTGGTGCTGTCTCTGGGGGTCGATGAACAGAGGCTGATCGTCAGCGCACGACCTTTTCGCCTCGACATCGTGGAGGGCCCTAAAGTGCTGCTGTCCCTCAACTCCCGTGGTCTCCTGGCCTTCGAGCACCTGCGTCTGCGCAAGGATACGTGAGTCCCTCAGCCGCTATATAAAGGCATTTGTGAAGCCTCTCCAGGTTAAGGTTCTGAAAATCTGACCCCAGCGCAGCACTGAGACGTGCTGGACGTCTGTTTGAATCCAAGGCCATATCCTGCTGAGAAATCCTTACACATTTCATAGGGGCGTTCACACACCTGGTTCATTCTGAAATACAGCACTGTGCAAAAGTCTTGTGCCACACCATATTTCTTTCTGTTTTTCTTTGAATTACCTTGTTGGTGCAAAAATGCTATTTTCTGTCTGTTAAACTGTCTTATCTTTGTCATACTGAGGAGATTCAATGAAAGAAATGTGAACAAATGTTTAACTGACAGGCTGCAAAGTGATCACCGCCTGATCGTCTGGCATCATCTGCTCCTGGTTCTTCACTGATTCAGGACTTCAGTTAGATGCTCTTTGTTCTGCTTGAATGGTTCATACGTAGGTCACTGTGTGTCTTAACCAACAGAAACATTCCTCTGAAACTGGTCAGGTTCAGGGACTGGACTGGAAATGAGAGTCTCTGAAAGTCCTTCAGGAAGCCTGGAAAACTGTTCCTCAAGACCACATTAACATACAAGAAAGTTTGGATTTCTGGAAGCACATTATGAAGAAATGAGGGGTGTTTCAAGACTTTTGCACAGCACTGTATCCTGAAATTGCGAGTTAGTACTCATAAACCACAGTTGTTAAAATGTTTTCGTACTCATACAAACAGTGTTAAGAAATATCTGACATATTGGGGGCTCATTAAGACTGAGACACCAGTACCACACTGTGATAGCAGTATTGGTTTCACAGAAAATGTTGATATTTATTTTAGCACTATTGATAGTGGCAGCAATATTTAATAAAATTCAATACATTTGATAATGAAAACATTGATGAACAGAGAAAAACGCTGGAAGAATTTGTCTTCATTTTTTAAAAGACTTTCTGCATTCAGACTGTCTCAGCAACCTGGTCAGGGTTGCCAGGTTGCATTATATGGATTAGCTTTATAATCTACTTATTAGTGCTTCATCATTGATGCTTTCCTATTAGCTTGTAGTGCTTCACATGTTAATGAGAATAAATAAATAAACATTCAGTCATTAAAGTAATATGCATTTCGGCTTTTCGTATTTTGATTAAATATGCATACATCCAACTTTATAATATTAAGTATAAAATGGAAAGATTTTATATCAGCTCTTCTACAAGATTCTATACCCAAGGCATACATCTCTCCATATAAATGTATGTATATATTGTAAAATACATTTTTATTAAGATGGATTATTGTAAATTATATTTATATAAATTTTATAAGTATCACCCAGCACTAATGAGTCTGCTCATGGAAACACATTGGCTTTCAGGCTCAAGCTAGTATGGTACATAGACCAAATTATGTTATATGTAACTGTTTTTTTGTGAGTTCCTCTCACAAGATCCAATACATTTACGCTCTTAATCCTTTTTAAGGTTCATTTGAGCTTTGATAGACTGGTGAGGCCAAATTAGAAACTGTGGTTTAGACCAGGAGGAAGGAAAAGCCAGACTACGAAAACAAACCAGTGGTGTGTAAACCCTCTTGTCCTGAAGCTAAGACTTTATTTTGCACACGGAGATGCACGAGAATTGGTTTTCTTGAAATTATGAACATATTATTCTCGACGCACAAACTGTCACACAACAGAACAGTACAGCACATCTGTTACAAATAAATCATTTCAGCTCTGACACTTAGTTATTGTAAAGTTCTGTAATGCTGTCTAAGCTTTTCTAAACCGTAACTAAAACACTGTTGTGCGTGTGTCTGTTTTAGTGTATATTAACCTACCGTAACGCAGTGGTCACCTACTTTCCTTCAGACTTCAGTTCCATTTTGCATTTAATATGCCTCACACCAACCCAGCCAATCAAGACATTAATTAGCTGGAAGAAGGTGAGTTAGACTGTAGTAGGAACTAGATTCCAAAAGAAGGTAGACCTCCAGGACCAGGATCTCCGGTGACCACTGCTTTAATGAATGAAAGATTGTGTGTTTTTATTATTCAGAAGAGATTTTAGGGCCCCATGTGCCAAATGTTACCACATAGATCCCAACAAAGCCATTACAAGTTTTGGAATATTTCCTGGGCACTTAAAAATGCTTCTTTGGTGTTGAGCTTGATTGTTTTTCCATACAGAGGGTACCGAAAAGAATCACGCCCTCCAAAATATTCACATTTTGTTGCTTTGCAGCCTGAAACGAAGACACACACAAAAAGAACAATTTTCTAGCTGTATTTACTCATTGCAACTTATAACATCCAAGTGAAAGATATGAAAACAGTTCATAAATAAGTACAAAAACAGAATCACTGTGATGGATAAAGGATCACCCCCCTGTGCCAGGTCTTTGTGGAGCTTTAATTACAGCCTTGATTCTTCTTTACCAGATTTACTTATCTAGACCGTGTTCAAGCTCAGTCAGTTGGATGGTAACTGTTGGTGAACCTTAATTTTCAAGCCATTTTCAATGGGATTTAAGACTGGGCTTGGACGAGGTCACCCAGGGACATTCCTCTTTTTCCCCTTCAGCCACTGTGTGGTCTGTTTTGCTGTGTGGCTTGATTAATGTCATGTTGGAAGATGAACCTTCTTCCCATTGACAGCTTTCTGGCGGAGGGCAGCAGGTTATCCTCAATAATTTGATGGTATTTTGGCCCATCTGTTTTTCCGTCTATCCTGACAAGTGCCACAAACCCTGTTGCTGAGAAACTACCCACAAAAGGACGCTGCCACCACCATGCTTTCCTGTAGGCATGGTGTTCTGTGGATGGTGAGCTGTGTTGGCTTTCTGCCAGAAGGTTTGGTGTTGGGGCCAAATAGTTCGACTTTTGTCTCATCTGACCATAAAACCTTTTTCGTTTTGGCCTCAAACCTACTTTGGCCTTTAGTAAGGAGTGGCTTTTTTCTTGCAACCCTCCTGTACAAGCCACATTTATGGAACACTTGTGATAGTGACCTCTAGGACATTAACGACTTCAGATTTTTTCAGGTCGACTTATCCGTCAATAAAGTCGAAGTCAAGTCGACAAGTCGTTTGATGACGTCACACAGACGCAGCGGAGGAACACAGGCGTCCAACATTGAGCAACTTTTATTAAAGTTCTCTGTAACTTTAGCCTTCGCCTTGTACTGCAGCCAAAGTTCGCGGATCTTTTACGAAGAAATCTGTGATCTGCTGTTTGTTCTTATCAGTCAGTCTTTTCTGTAAAGCTGCTCCACTCCTCTGGACTGGACGACTCTCTGCAGTGCTAGCGTTAGCCATGTTAGCTAGCAGTGCCGTTTCAGATGCACTGTAGAACGCCGGTACTGTTACTGTACTTTAACACCGACTTGCAGGTTGTGCAGGTCTCCGTGCTGTTTATGTGTCTAGAGTGAAGGATCTCCACACGTGATGTGCTGCCGTGTCTCTTGTCTTTTTATGGTTTTGTGTTTAGATTCCACTCGCGCAAACGGTACCGCCCTTTTTATGAAGGGACCATACTAATTGGTTAAGTCACAGAACGCATGTCAGCGTCAGCCAATCAGAGGCAGAGATTGTATTCTGTATACAATCGCACACAGAGAGAGAAAAAAAACACGACTTGTCAACTTCTCTCAGGGGGCGTCGACTTGGGCCACTGGCTTTTCGGTTAATGCCCCAGTGACCACTCATAAAATCCTGAAACTGTTTCAGAGTTACCACAGGCCTCTTGGTAGCCTCTCTGACCAGGTTCCTCCTCGCTCTTCCACCCAGTTTGGAGGGATGGCCTGATCCAGGGAGGGTTCAAGTAGTACCGTACCAAACACGTTCCACTTCTTAATTACAGACTTTACTCTGCTCCGAGGGATTGATCTCCTGACTTCTGCCTGTCCACAACTTTACCCCTGATATCTTTTCATAGTGCCTCACCGTCCATAGTTGATTGTTTGCTTTCAGTTGCACTACCAAGCACTGGAATGCTCCAGGAATAGCTGTTTTTATTCTGAAGCAATCAAAACGATTACAGTTGTTCACTGGGGGAAGCCAACTAGCTTGGTGTGCGATGGAGAAGGTCTCAATTGACTTGAGACCTGATTGATTTACACCTGATTGAGTTTACAAGTATTTTTTAGGAGGGGATGATCCATTATCCATCTTAAGGATGCTGTTAATTCATTAATTTATTCATTTATTTATTTATTTTCTCAACTCTTGCTAGTTTATCTTTCGCTTGGATTGCTTTGAGTAATCACATATGGACAATTAGGGTTTTTTTTGTCTTGTGGTGCTCCTTGTTTCAGATTTGTGTTTCGAAAATGTCAGATTTGTGTTTTTAAATTTTAAAATTGTGCTTATATTTATACTTATATCAACTTACTTGTACTCATTTTTTAGTTTCATTTGTGTTTCAGAAAATTCCAGATTTTGTATTTAAAATTTACTTATTGTTTATGATGTTTGCACATTCAAAAAAGGAGCGGTTCAGGATACGTTTCACTGTGTGTTGTACGTGTGTGACTATGCATGTGACAAATAAAGAATCTTGAATCTTCACTGTAAGCTGCACAGCAACAAAATGTGAATGTTGTGAAGGGGGTGAGTCTTTTCTATACCCACTGAACTTCACCATCATTAATCAGGCATGTGACTCTTGCTGTGTTCAGAATGGTCCACTTGTTCATTTCGTAGTGAACTGGCTGGATTAACCGACCTGACCGATATAGTGACTATACTAATATTGACAATCTGCTCTTTTATTGGTATCTGCTACAATATTGCCAGGGTTTAAACTCGTCATCTCCCAACAACACTGCAGTTCCCCAGTGTGAGTCACTCCCAGGATCTACAAAAGCACAGCAGTACAGTCTGAACACAAAACAGTATCCTGGTTTGGCATTACATAACATTACATAACAAAAACTTTTGTTTTGAAAAATATGAAAATAAGGAGCTAATTTACAGAATCCAAACTCAGTATGTTTTTATAGTTTAGACATTCTTATTGGTAAGTGAACTTTAACTTGTTTAACATAAAACAAAACTATAACATTTTAGGCCAATATTATCACAGATTAAAAAAAAGTTTATCTCTTGTGGTTGGTTTTTCCCACAGAATTTCCATATCGGTCAGGCCCTACTATGTTTCTTTAAGTGCCGATTCTGAATGCAGCTACTGTGTGTTTTTCCGGTCTCTGATTGTGTTTAGTCTGTCTGATTATTCCCACCAGTTTGTTAATCTGCACTTTCATTTCTTGCTGTTGCGTCTCATCGCCTGCTTCACCAGCTTTCTTTTGAGGGGCTGCATTCATTCAGGCCCAAATCTCAATTAACTCAGTTGAGATGGGGATACATTTTATGAATCACATTTATAATTTCAGGGTTTTTTTACATTATCGAAGTAATATCAATCACCTTTGTGATGTACTGTGCTGCTCTGTTGTGCGAAAGAAAAATTTCATTTAAAAGATGGATCTGTCAGTGCCTCGTGAATGGAGCCCTAGCATGTCTCCTCTGTCTGCCCATATGATTCACTTCCCATTGTCAACCTTCAGAATTGGTTTAACTGGTGTTTAGTGCTGTATTTCCCTTTTGAAATGTGTAAACGTATTTCAATGGAGAGGATCGAGAGTCACTGAGGGTTTGAGAGAGCAAACAGATGTCTGTTAAATTTTTGTATTGATATTAGTGTTGTTTCTGATCACTGCATAATAAAACAGTACCAGTCAAAGGTTTGGACGTAGGGGTTTCTTCATTTTTACCATTTTCACCTATGAAATAAGTCAAACTGAACTGCATACAGTAAACCTCCGCTTTTACGTCCCAAGAGCACCCGCGTACAGTGAAAAAAACGTGTTGTTGTGATGGTAAAAAAATGCCTTTTATAGTTTATAGTGTAACCCTAAATATGCCCCCAAAACACTTTAATTTCAATTTAAACTCATTAAGCCTTAAAGGAAATGTAAAGGTAAACCCATATCCGTACTGTACAGTTTACATGGAACTCCTGCAGTGCTAGAACATACTGATGTTACCCCTGTGTAGACTGGACTGTAATTCATGCACGGGTGTTTTCTTTGGTAAAAATAGGTAAATATAGTAATAATTTAATTTAATTTACAGTAATAAAAATACAGGGCTTTAAGAAGAACAAAATGAAAAACACGAGAACACTCGAGACGCTCCACGGGGGAATTTCTGGACTGCAGCATCACAGGGAAGCAGCCAATCAGCAGCAAGGAGAAATAAATAATATTCCCGGATTGGCTACTTTCAAACCTCCCGCCTCTGAGGCCCAGACGTCACAGTCAGCTGTACTCAGGGGGGAGGTTTGAAAATCCGCAATGGACTGAAACCGCGACTGCTGATCCGCATTAAAGCGGGAGGGTTACTGTATTTAGATCAAAATACCTTAAAGATTGTGAAAAACATACATTCAACTATGCGTTCAACCCTTTGACTAGTACCCTAAGATCATAGAAAGTGTGAGGATGTTTCCTAAAGGAAACGCTCTCTCTGAAATCTCTCATTCATGCCAACTCACTCGGTTCAATTTGGAACCACTGAGGTCTAATTTCTGTTTTGTGCCAAGTCAGTATTTATGAATGAGGAAAGAGGAATTTAAAGGAAAATGGATGAATTAATTCACATGTATCTCCCTGGAAGAGCATCCTCTATTTACCCTCGTTATCTTTCTGCTTAATTTAAAATGTTTGGCCAAATATTTGCATTAACAGAAAGTCTCATCATTTTTATTCTGTTTTTTGTTCTCTCTGCCCCTCTCCATTTCTTTTATTTTTTTCCTTTCTTTCCTGGGCTCCGTCCTCTCACTCTTTCTGCCTCTCCTCTCTGCCATGCTCTCAGTATCTCTCATAAAATAACTAGCACAGTCGGTAGCATGTGGGACTCGATCAAGAGCGTTTTCTCTAGGTAACGTCCTTTGGCCTGCTTCTTGATCATGTGTGTGTGTCTGTGTGTTCATGTGTGCATGCATTTGGAACATTTTCATTCTTTTTAGGGTTGCACAGTATACTGTTTGTTCAGTGCTGATCACTGCAAATGAGCTGTTTTAATAACTAAGGCCTCATCCACATGGACGTTTGAATCTTGGACAATGAACGTGCTCTGAACGCCATACGCGTTTTGTTGCGTTTTGTAGCCGCGCCTGATTGGCAGTGGGGCGTTACACTGGCGTTCGTCTGACCCTGTTTAACTCCAGCCTGCAGCCCAATGTGTAGTTTCGTGTATTCACCTGTGGGGGCAGTAATTATTCCATCCAAAGTGTTTACACGTGTCTGTGAATAGTTCTGTAATAAAAACATGGATCCCTATTCTTTGTTCAAACTAAACATCGCCACTGATACTGGGTTCACCCTCTTACTGCACAACGTCAGGTCAAATGGACGTTTTTTATGATTTTTGAAGACATGCAAAGATTTAAACATTCGGATCTCTACATGGTTATTATTGTTGTTGCTGTTGTTGTTGATATTATTATTATTAATAATAATAATAATAATACCATAATACATAACAACAATTATAACAATATTAACAATATTAATATATAATAGAAAATAATATAGATAATTTATAATAATAAAAAAACGATTTAAATCTCTATATGTACATTATAATAATTACGTATTGCCTATTTTTATTGTGTAAACCCTAAATATGCCCCCAAATATGCTCCCAAAACACTTTAATTTCATTTTAAACTCATTACCCTTAAAGAA
>JBBPCX010000088.1:13584224-13595997 GCA_037974365.1 Hydrocynus forskahlii | reverse complement strand
TTTCTCAAGTGTTGAGTTTAGAATGAAAGCATTTTAACCTAAATTGTCTGATTTAACAGTGTAAATAACAAGGAATTTAAAAATGTAGTTTTCACGGGTTTCAATTGGTCAGAAGTGGCCCCGAGGGAGTCGAGTGTTACAGCTGGATGTATGGAGTTTATTATTGATATACTTAATGAGCTGAAGTTAAAAATTTAAAGATCTGAAAAAACTCCACACCCTTGGGAAGTTTCATTCCATATGCATTAACACAGCTAAAATTATCAAAAAAAGAAAGTGAAGTGGAAACAAATGTCCCACAGGAGGCCCAGAGGGTATATACATACGTGTATATCCTACAAAGACTTTATTGGTGAAGCGTCTAGATATTGAGTTAGTACCTTGTCAATTTTTTTTGTATAATTAATTGCATTTGCCACTGTGTAAAACAGCAGCTTAATCGTGCTACAGAGGCAGATGAATGCAGTATTAGAAGTCTTTCCCAGGGACTTATTGCCTGGGGTGCTCCATAATACACTATCATATGGAGGGCTGCAGCATTGCATACTACACTTTACCAACCGCTTACGTACAGGAAGACACTTTGGCCATTATGCCTTTTTTAAGATGTATGTTTGTGCTTTTTGCAGATCAAAGATATCTTGAAACCAGAGACCCTGGATGACATTGTGATGGAGACGCGGCAGCGACTTCTGGAGCAGGAGGGTTAGAGTGCTCGCAGCTGCCGGGACTCTGACTGCCCCTAGAAGTTTGCAAACTAACAACCTTGGAAGAAGTTGTTTTTGCATTCTTGTTCAAAAAAAAAAAGTCCGGGCTTGACAAATTATTTTTTTCTGTTTCTGTGTTCTGATCTGCCTCTTCACATACGACTTAAATTCCTAGCTGCACATCGGACTTTCTTACTGTTAAAGGAGGATCATATTCATTGATTCTGCAGGATTCTCTTGGGCCATGCATTACTTTTGTGGACTTTGAAGCTGAAGCCTCTGCCCCTGCCCCTGGAGCAGCTCTGTTTTGGATGTCTGTGTGTGATCTTACATGCCACTTGACTGAAATGTTAACTGCAGATGCATAATTAGTGTACAAATGTTCAGTTTTGATACGGTAAAAAAAAAGTTTTGTATAAGTTTTGATGCATTGATCCTTGTTCAATAAATTGCAGTGCTTTTAGCACAAGAATGGTTCAGTGTGCAGTATCTTGGCTCAAGTTACACTATATGGACAAAAGTATTGGGGCACTTACAAAGATTTTAATGAGATTGAATTCAAATCCATTGACTTTAACATGGTATTGGTCCCCCTGTGCAGCTATAACAGCTTCCACTCTTCTTGGAAAGCTTTCCACAAGATTTTGGTGTTTTTGTGGGAATTTGTATCCATTCATTCTGTAGAGCATTTGTGAGGTCAGACGCTGATGCTGGACAAGAAGGCCTGGCTCGCAATCTCTGTTAGAGTTCGTCCCAAAGGTGTTGGATGGGGTTGAGGTCAGGGCTCTGTGCGAGACAGTCAAGTTCTTCCACACTGAAATCATCCAGCCATGTCTTTATGGAGCTCGCTTTATGCACTGGATGGGACAGTCAAGCTGGAGTAGAAAAGGTTTCTCTCCAAACTGGGACCACAACATTGGAAGCATAGCGTTGTCCAGAATGTCTTGGTCTGCTGGAGCATTAAAATTGTCCTTCACTGAAAGTGAGGAACCTAGTCCCCAAACCCTGAAAAACAGGTGTGTCCCAATACTTTTGTTCATATAGTGTATGTTAGAAAAAGACACACAAGGTGGGGGGGGGGGGGTGTCCAAAAGTGTAATTACCATTCCATCTGTGGCTGCCCCCTTGCGGCCACAATCCGAATGACACGTCAACTTTTTCCACTATTGGCTAGTTTGGACACTTCACAGCCCAATTTGACTTCGAGATAGACCCTGCCTTGTGTTTAATTGAAGAAATTTTCATAAAGGCAAGGTACATCTTTTTTTTTGCCTTTTTCCCCTTAACTGTATAATCAGGCAATTTTTATTCTGGACATCCAGAAAAAATTAATGATCAAAACGAAAACAAATATAAAACGTCTTCATATAAAAAAAATATATACTATACATTATATTGTCCAAGTTATATTCTACAAGTTTAAAAAAAAAAAGATGTACCTTGTCTTTATGAAAATGTCTTCAGTCAAACACAAGGCAGGGTCTGCCATAAAACTAATTAGACTGAGAAGATTAAGAGGAAACCAAATTTAAAACGTCTTCATATTTAAAAAATAATAGTATAACACATTATAAAGTTATATTCTCCAAGTTTCCAAAAAAAGGGAAACGCTTGACGTCACAGCGCAGCTCGAGCTCCAGCCCACCGCGCGTGCGGAAACATGGCGGCCCCTGCCTCGACGAGTGCTCGGTAGGTGTTTATTTCCAGCAAAAAGCTCCGAAAAGGGGGAAATACAGCAGGACACCGGGCGGGTTCGAGTCTGGAGGTTGTACCCTACCCGTGCGTCCGGGTGGTTCGTGGACCCAGCACCGGAGAGAGCCAGGCAGAGTACACGAGCTGGAGAGCCCCGGGTCCGGGAGCAGTCTGGACAGAAACGGAGGAGAAAATCTCTGGACTCGGAGGTTTGGACAAAGAATTTAACACCAAATAAAGACCTGCAGGTGTGTCCGATTTCGTCCCGAGTAGGAGCTCGGTCTGGAGAATCGAGTTAAGGTCTTAATTCCTGCTGCAGAAACTTTCCAGCCGAGGAAACCTGTTGTTGTTGTGGATCAGGTCTAAAAGTTGAGCAAGTTTTCTGTCCCGGTCCAGTACAGGGTCCAGTCGTGGGTGAGTGCTGATTATTGGGCCAGCGTGTGACCTAGTGGTTAACGAGTTGCCCCTGCAATTATAAGATTGTGCGTTCGAATCCCAGGACTGCCAATGGCACCACTTAGGTTCCTTTGAGCAAGGTGCAGCCCTCTGCAATTCTAAGGCTGTGGGTTCGAATCCCAGAACTGCGAGTAGCACCACTGAGGTTGCCTTGAGCAAGGTACTGTCCCTGGGCACTGCAACACTGGCTGCTCCCTGCAATCCTAAGGTTGTGGGTTCGAATTTTAGGACTTGAGCAAGGTACCCTTGGTGTGACTGTAAGGGACCACTTTACTTATCTTTAATATGGGAGGCTTTTGTCGTCTTGAGTCTCCTCCGAGTCCTTGGTTGTGGGTCTGTTGAGTGAAACCTTCGACAACTGTACTATTAGGTAGGACATGAGCCCATATTCAGATAATCATTTCCTCTCTAGAGATCCAGTTTCCCCCTCTCAGGTGAACAATCCAGATCAATAACCTGTTTCAGCTCGTTCTTCCCAGCCTGCTGTGAGGGCTGTGTTGACAGTTTGGTGGGTGAAATGTTATTGGGTTACTGTGAAGTGCCAGCTTGTCAGTCTAAGTGCCTTAGAAATGCCCTAATATAGAAAGAAATTGCAATAAAGAAATGCAGATGTCAATCAAAATCTGTACATTATAGATTGTTTTGGTCTTCCCCCACACTGCCCACTTTCCCAGTGTCCTTAGATCTGCCTCATATGTTGCTGTTCATAATGATGTAATGGTGTGTTGATTTTTTGTCAATATATCAACAGTACCTCAGTGGCGGAGAATGTAGTTTTTGCTTAGATTTTGCTTTGCCGTGAGACGCTCTCAAGTGCAATAGAGTTGTTGGCCATGATTTTGGCTTGTATGTGGTAATATCTTAAAATTCGTGCCTTCAGGTTAGAGTTTGAGGTTAGGCGGATCATATGTGCATCACTCAATGCATGATACGGACAGAAAGATATCAGGAAGGTCCAGGCGCAGGGTCTGCCCTACAATTCTGGTGGGCACACAAAAAAATAAAACACTACAACTTTGGTGTCGGAAAGATTTGGGATCGGGAGGTCCTCTCTCAGGAGCTCCTGACCACCAGCCACGCTGACGAAGAACGCTGGTCTCTATCTGCCTCCTGCCTCTCTCCAAGGCCGTGACTGACCTCAGCTGTGCTTCCCGGCTACGGCCTGGCAACCTGCCCTTATGGGGCAGCAGCCAGGGAAGTTTGTTGGGGACCAGAGGAGACCAAGTCTGCCTGCTCTCAACTTCATCAAGAGTGGCGGGAAGCGGGACTCATCGCGGCATGGCTCTCCGAACTGCAACGTCTTTGCGGTTCACGGTAAGGAGGTTTCTGTTTACCAGTTGTTTGCCTCTGGCCTTGCAATTCTATATTTAAAGTGTTGCAGTAGCTGCAAGATATGTTGATATGAAAAGCCTTAAAAGGAGTTACTGTCTAAAATCACTATAACTTATTAACGGATCCAAGCAATAGTTTCTTGAGATGACTGTGGTTTATTCCATAAACAGCACACAGGTTTTTAATAATTTGGCACATTAACACAGAATTCAGGTAATTCTGTTTTTTTTGCTCACTTGCTGCGCCATTGTCCATGTAGCCAGCCAAAAGTGTGTGTGTGTGTGTGTGTGTGTGTGTGTGTGTGTGTGTGTGTGTGTGAGAGAGAGAGAGAGAGAGAGAGAGAGATGTACTTTTGATTGATGTATATCCATTGTTGAAATGACAAGATGACATCTGGTTTCAGAAATGTGATATTTAAATCCATTCTTATTATTAATAATTCTGCATTTTATAAATGTATAAATGAAAAATAATATCGACCTCAATTACCATATCCGTGTTGGAAGTAACTGAATTTCTTGCAAGTGTAAAAATGCATAAAATACAGAGCATCCCAGTCAGAGGTTTTAGTAAAACGTCTTTTTATTTTAACGAGCATAAACTGAACAAGGCTAACTGAATTCTTGAAAAACTTCGTCTCATCCCCTGTTGTTGACAAGCCTGATATGACTTCCTGTCCTGCACTGGGATGCCCGGCCACATCGATCCCTTGACCTGGATGCGTGGGCCAGAGGTAAACAGGCTTGGTGCTGACTCCCCCTTTGTTTGTGAGGCATACCAAGCTTGACTGTCCTCAGCAGTTCCTTCCCATAACATGACCATTGTCACGCCAGGCAAAAAGATCTCAGATTCCTGGATTCCAGTGAGTCTTCTTGCGCAACCAGAGTCTGTTGAGTTGGGGGTGGGTTGGCAAAATAACAAAACCTCCTGCCAGCTGCCAGTAAGAAAGAGAGAAAGAGCAGCGGCTCTTGAAAATTTGCAGGAGGGTAATGTTGGGATTATTTTGTTGTCTTTTATTGCCGTTCTCCCGAATGGAACCGGATGAGTTGCAAAGGGGATATGAGTCACTGAGTGAGAGCAGGGCCGTGTCAGTACTGTGATCCCGCGTGCCGTTACGGAGCCTCCTCTGGCGGGAGTTGTCTCTCACCAAGCAGGTTAGGATTCCACATGCTCTGTAGTGGGACAAGCAAAGACCTGCCTGACTGCACATCTGTGTGCTCATGCTGCATCTACTGAAACACTGTTCTGGTATATACTTTTCAAAATAAAAGGGTTAAAATTATTCTTTGGAGTAGTGCCACTCTTAGAGAACCACTCTTAGGGAAGCTTACAGTTGATTTTAGAGACCAGAAACTAATGTGTGTTTCAGAGGTGAACAGCTAAACAGATATTTTTCCAATTGTTTTATATGCTAGGATCTTGTAGGGCTGCAGAGATTTGTGAAGAGAGGTTACTGGCAGTCAGCAATATTAATTATGGGGGGAAAAATGCCAATGTGTTGCATATTCAGAAATAAAAGCACTTCATAAGAAAAGAACATTATAGTTTATGATACATGCTGTAATTATGACTGATTGCAGTCATGAGGCCAGTATGTCTTTTGTTGTTTCATTGCACTGTAAAAGAAGAAACTGCTTGTTGGAGTAGACGTAACTTTGAATGATGGCTGTGCTGTGACAGGGCCAACGTCAAAAGCAACCACAGAAGTCATAATGGTTGGAATTGTTGATTATATCAAATCGCAGTTGTATAAAGATGTTGTATAAACAGTTGCTACTTGCAAGCCCAGCCATCTTGTCATTAAAGGGTCCGTTCACATTACGATGTTAAAGCAGCACAGATTCATTGATTTTTTTGCCTTCGTATGGCAGGTTTGTTTTCAGAGCTGTGTGGATACAAATCTGATCTTTTAAAATCAGAATATGTCCGAGTGAGGCATTTTCTAATGTCATACTAGATCACATACTTGTTCAGTTTTTGGCCATGCAACCTTATTGGGAATGGTCAGGTTTGTGTTTTTGGAGGGACAGGAGTGACTAACTAAGTTTCAACCAGTAAACTTTGCATTAGCATAACATTTCTGACCTGTTTTCACCTTTTTGGTGGTTCAGCAGTGGAGCACAGGCCACTGAATGAAGAGAAACGCATGTTCAAATCCACGTTTGTGTGGAACTTCTTTGGGGTAGCTGGTGTTCGGGTGGTTTCTGTGATCAGAAGGTTGTGGGTTTGAATCCCAGGACTAACAGTGGCACCACTGAGGTGCCCTTGAGGAAGGTACTGTGCCCACACAGACTGCTCCCCACACACACTGCTCCCTGGGCGCTACATCGATGGCTGCCCACAGCTTCACTTGGTGAATAGGCTAAACCCCGGGAAAGAATTTCACACTGTTCACACTGTGTGCTGTGCAGTGGTGCGACTCGAAGGGCCACTTCACTTTTACTTTACTTTACTTTCCCTAATCAAGAACTTCTGAGTCGTTCAGAGCAACATTCTGTATGATAATGTCTTGTTCTGCTACATCATTTATTTGTTGTGTAGTCATTTTGACAGATATGGGTCCCTTACATGCATTATCATAAACCATCTGGGGCAAAAATTAGAATGAGCAGTCAATTGATAATGTTAGAGTAGCCTTAGCTCCAGTATCAATGTTATGGTGTAAAGGTTGGTTTAGGAAGAATTTCCACAGATTTATCATCCACTGTAATGTTTTGAGAAATAATCTACCATTACTGACATTTTGCTGCTTCAGTTGTGGTCCGTAAATGCTAGGTCAGTCTGTAGTTGCATTGGGTTATCAGTCGTATAGTTGCTACTTCATGATATTTTGTAAAAAGCAGCGGTGGTGTTCATTTTAATAATGTTATATGTAAAACATGCAGTCACCTCACGGTGAAAAGGTCCTATGTTTGATTCCCGATTGGGGTGGCTGAGGGTCCTTGTGTGGAGTTTGCATGTTCTCCTCGTATCTACGTGTATTTCTGGTGGGTTCTTCAGTTTTCTCCCACAGTCCAAAGACATGCATGTCATGTGACCTAAAGATGTAAATTGCCCCTAAGAGTGCTGGTATAGACTCCCACACTCCCAGTGACCCTGGTTAAGGCCAAGTGGCTTGGATAAGGAATATATATAATTGATACGTCTAATAATGTACATGACAAAGACTAAAATTACAGCAGGGGCCAGAGCGTATCAGGGTGATACATAATAGTCTAATATAATAAGTTTCTCTCTCAGATATTGATTTATTAATGCCTGCAAGAGTTTACTTAAGCAGATTTTTTGCTTTCTATTAAATTCTGGATTGCTTTTCTGTTGTATCAGCAGTCAGAGCTTTGAGTTAGGTCTGTGCCCAGATTTCCCTCAAAGCCAACAGCTGTGCTGAACATGTATGGACTGTGGTGGAGTGGACCCTGGTGTTTTTCACTTTTTTTTTTTTTTTTTTTTGGCTGGAACTCGTGGAATCTGCACAGTCTAGACACCAAAGCTCCCCCATGATTTCTATGGGTCTTGGAGACGTGGGTTTATTTTCAACCAGGGGGGTTGAGAGGCTGGCGTCTCCTGGTAAGATTTGCTGCTCCTCTCAGGCAGCTGTTGGGTTATAGTGGCTTGCAGTGTCCCGGACATGTCGCCGGCGCTCCGACCACCATTCTGCCGCTTCTGCTGTTGACACTGGATATGGGCTGGATTGGGGTGTATCATCACGGATTCTTTTTGTCTCTTGGAAATGCACTTCAACCACGTGCATGTCTGTCTCACAGAAAAATGAGAGAGTGGAAGTCCAGTGAGTGGCAGCTGCACTCAGTATCATTTGCTGTTATTTTAGATTTTGGCACCACTTTTTATTGACTTTGAATTTAGCTATAGAACGTGTTCTATGTAACTTATGTACTCGGTTTAAAACATGGACAATACCTTATGAATTTTACTTTTCTTTTTATTTTTAATTGCAGTCAGATGAGGCTGTAGGGCTGCAAGAGTGACCGCAGAACGGCAGTGATTGCATGCCGATTACTGTGCTGTGTTGGGCACCCATCATTTTCTTTTTTTTTTTTTTCCATGACAGCACAACTACATAAGTGATAACCGTACTTCTTGTTGTACAGCACTGCTTCTTTTCAGCTTTATATGTGCTCTTATGGTAATGTCACCTGGAAATCAAATTAGAATTTTTCCCCTACAATCTTCCACCTCTAAAACGTTCTCTGAATGTCTGCTATGATGCCAAGAACCAGTGGGCAAGGGGAAAAAAATATTAACCGGTAATATCATGTGAGGTAGGCAACATATGGGGAAAAAATATCACTTTTCGTAGACATGTTCATGATGCATATTTTACAAAATGTGCTAGTTCTGCCACATTTGAAAATTGTTACTGTATTACATATGGTATATGGACAGAAGTATGGAGACACATCTGTTTTTCAGTTAAGGGCAATCCTAATGCTCCAGCAGACCAAGACATTTTGGACAACGCCATGCTTCCAACTCTGTGGACCCAGTTTGGGGAAGAACCTTTTCTATTCCATCATGACTGTGTCCCAGTGCACAAAGCGAGCTCCATAAAGACGTGGCTGGAGGAGTTCAGTGTGGAAGAACTTGACTGGCCACACAGAGTCCTGACCTCAACACCATCCAGCACCTTTGGGATGAACTGGACTGGAGATTGTGAGCCAGACTTTCTCGTCCAACATCAGTGTCTGGCCTCATAAATGCTCTACAGAATGAATGGGCACAAATTCCCACAGAAACTCCAAAATCTTGTGGAAGCTGATATAGCTGCAAAGCGGGGACCGACTAAAGTCCCTTTTGGTGTAATGATCAGGTGTCCCAGTACTTTTGTCCAAATAGGGTACCTGTGCTGCAGTAAATCCAATGATGCTCTTTTTGCAATTAAACATACAGTTGTGCAGTGTTTATGTATTGATGATATCGATATGTTGTTAACATTTATTGTGATAATGATCAAATATCACATTGCGCATCTCCCCTCCGCCACATAATGAACGAAAAAAAACGAGGCAGCTAAGAAGCCTTGATGTCATGTTTCATTTTAAAATAAATATCACATTAGGGATAAGGCATTATAATTTTTGATTCTGAGTCTGAGCAAAAGAAAACACATACAGTGTTCTGCTTTGGAGGATAAAAAAACTTGTGCTATCCCAGTTTGAACAGTAGGGTGGTTGGAGCCTAGTAAAACGCTTGCCTGTGAAACCCATGACCACAAAATTGCAGGTTCAGCCCCCCCACTTTCTACCATTGTGTCCTTGAGCAAAACAGTTGATCCTCAGGGTCTCCAGGGGGACTGTCCCTGTAACTAATGACTGTAAGTCGCTCTTGGATAAGAGCGTCACCCAAATGCTCCCTTTACCCTTTACAGTTGATATTTTATGTTCAGTGGTAATGTGTCAGTAATGATACACTATGTACAGTAAACAATTTAAACGTGGCTTAACGCACATCTATATATTTTTGCATGTAGCTTATATGAAATCACACTATTATAAAATTATCCACATGTTCAGCTTTAAACTAATTTCTACTGAAATGTTCAATGTTTAAGCCAGACAAAATAGCTTTGTTTTTTTTTTGGCTTCCAGTGATAATAAAAACAAGAGAATTGAGACAAAGCAGTTATTATGCCTTTTCGTTTCGTCTTGTGTTACCCCTAGATTTCTCCAGGGGGAGCTGTGCTCTGATCTGACTTCATAGCTATTCCTGATTCTTCATAGCTATTCCCAAAGAAGCAGCTCTCTGTTCTGTTTCACAAAACAAATTTTTGATACGTCGCCGCCAGACCTGTCAACGGTCCCATTTTTTTCTCGGTTTCTCCCATGTTGTAGCATCCACGGTTGAATATTTTCCCACATTTTTCCATTTTTTTTCCCGTTCTCCTTACAAAACATATCGACAAACGAAACCGCCACCTTTCCACTGACAAACAAAATCAACATGGTGACAACAAATCTCTGCTCAGTTGCACTGACTAAGTTTATGGGTCGCCGAGCATCTTATATTATGGCACCACACTAGTTCCACTAATCAAAATGAAGCAGTTTTTTGTTCATTTTATTGATAGATTTAAAAAAGTTCAAAATTTCTCATCATTACAGGTACATCATAGAGCATCCGGTTAATTTAACATCCTATGCAGACGTGTAGCACATGACTACATCAAACCCTTGTTTTAATTGCCACTTTTATGTTACTTTGTTAGTTTTCGACTCTAGCGCAGATCAGGTCTGGGGTTTCAGAGGGAGATGACACATATCACATTGTCTGCAGTTTAATATGTAGTTTTATTGGTTGTAATGTAATTAAAGCTTAAAAGCAGGTGTGGCATTAAAGGGTTAACCAAATTAACCTAGTGTGAAGACACCATAGCTAAATTCCTTTGTTAAATGCTTCAATCTAAAAAAAAAAAGTTAATGTGTTTTAATGTGTGCTAGCACAGTGCTGGTTGTGGTACTGGATATTATGTTAGTAAGGTGTCGCCGCAACAACCCGACAGTGCTTGCTACTTCAGTACATTTCCTGTTTTATTGATTAGTTTGAATTCTGGCCACCTGGAAAGCTATTGTTGGTAAGTTGGGACACTTGTGCACGAGGAGTGACGAAGGCAGGTGCTCAAAATGCAGCGTCCTAAGGCTCCTGAAGATCCCTGCATGCACTCCACATGCATGACCCCATAAACCTAGGCCTGTTCAACTTAAGGTCATTTACTGCAAGCTCTGCTGACTCTGCTCAGCTCGCTTTTCTGCCATGCACTCTCGTGCCATCGTGCTTTTGCTAAATGTTCTTTTTGCCGAACTGGGAGCCTGCACGTCAGGTTAAAGCCAGCTCCCACTGATTGACCATAATCTCTTTCCCTAAAGAGGTTAGCCCGCACCTTTTCTCAAGTGTTGTTAAATTACAGGGCACTTACTCGCTGAAATATTCACATTGTCCTAGTGCGCTAGACAGCCACTGAAAGAATAACGTTTTTGGTTGTCTTAAGACTTTTCGCGAGCCACAAGATTATATCTTTTGGTATTGAAATGTGATTTTCAAAACACGTTGAACTTACCAAGGGGTTCACTGGTGTTTTCACTAAAACCTGATATCTGTGGTTTGAGAAAATAGTACACATTAACCCAAGAGAGCGATGACAAAGTTTGGAAGGCTAATGAGTTTAGTCTCTGTGACCGTCTTATCCCAAGACCCTCTGGCACCCGTATACCCATTGAGAAAGATCCACTTTTGTCTGTGCAGAAATGCAGGCTCTTGAGTAATTCTGCCTGTTTTGAAGGCATAGTTGAACATGGGGCAAGCCACAGCAGTGGAGTCAGGAATGTGACCTCCTATGCATTCCTCTCAAGTCTCTTTCTCTCTCTCTCTCTCTCTCTCTCTCTCTCTCACTCGCTCTTTCTCTCTCTCTCTTTTTCTCGCTCTCTTTCTCGCGCTCTCTCGCTGTCTTTCTTGCTCTATTTCTCTTTTTCTCTCTCTCTTTCTCTCTTTCTCTCTCTCTCTTTCTCGCTCTTTCTCTTACTCTTTCTCTTCTATATTTCTCTCTCTCTCTTTTTTCTCTGTCTTTCTCTCCC
>JBBPCX010000088.1:13556343-13584124 GCA_037974365.1 Hydrocynus forskahlii | reverse complement strand
CTCTCTTTCTCGCTCTTTCTCTTACTCTTTCTCTTCTATATTTCTCTCTCTCTCTTTTTTCTCTGTCTTTCTCTCCCTCTCTCTTTGTCGTGCTCACTTTTTCGCTCTCGCTCTCTTTCTCTCTCACTCTCTTTCTCGCTCTCTCTTTTTCCTCTTTCTCTATATTTCTCTCTTTTTCTTCCTCTCTCTCTTTCTCTCTCTCTCTTTCTCTCTTTCTCTTTCTCACGTTCTCTTTCTCTCTCTTTCTCTGTCTTTCTCTCTCTCTCTTTCTTTCTCCCTCTCTTTCTCTCTCTGTCTTTCTCTCTCTCTCTCTCTCTCTTTCTCTGTCTTTCTCTTTCTCTCTCTCTCACCCCCCTTCAGCCTTCTGTCTCTTAGTCATTTTAGCACATGCATATCCATATACATAGATATGGGTTTACAACAGAAAGATAATTAAATATTGCATATAAGACTTAACCCAGACTTTCTTTCTTTTGCAAACCAAAGACTGCGTTAATTTTTGCAGTTGATGTTTATGAAGAATAACTGGAATACTTATTCTCAGTACTGTTTTTAAAAACAACACTTTTAAAGTGTGTAACTAATACAAATTATAGGTAGACCTCTGTTTGTTTTAGAAGTTTTTTTTATTTTATTATCTAACACAGTTTCACACATTAACACATCCCATTTATCTGATGTATTCAGCATTTAGCTAATGTTACTTTTGGTAAGTATATTTTTTTATATACAGTCTTTAATATTATGCCTGTTGTTGCAGTTTCTCACCTGGTTTTATTTTAAAATATTTTCTTTTAAAATGGCACTGCTGTGTTTTATGTACTCTCACACACACTAATGTGCCACGATTGTCAACCACTCAGATAACATTTGCTTACTGCTGGTCCTGTGGGATTCCTGACCATTGTTGAAAGGAGCAAATGAGGGCAACAAATGATGCAGAGAGACAGATGGACTACCGTCTGTAATTGTAAACGTTGATGTTTACCTGTATGATTAGTGAATCTCACAATGAGTGTAGATACAGAGTTGGTGTACCTAATGAGTGGTGATTTGGGCCCGACTAATTTGTCCAGCACTTCCCACAGAGGTTGGAGGCCATGTTAACACCCTGATCCTCAAACCATTTCTGAAAAATTGCTGGCTCATCAGTTGTCCTTCCCTGGACCACGTTTAGTAGGTATTAACCACTACATACTGGGAGCACCCCACTAGACCAGCCGTTTTAGAGATGGTCTGGCCCAGTCGTCTAACCATCCCTAGTTAAAGTCGCTCAGATCATTATGGGTCCCCATTTTCCATTCAATTACTGTTCACTTTCTGTCCCACCGCTGACAGATTTCAATGTAACGAGTGTGACAGCTGAAGTCAGGAGGGGTGTCCACATACTTTTGACAGTTAATGCGATATTAAATTTGAGATTTCTTGATGCGTCAGATTGCTTCCTAAGCAATCATAAGGAAACTGTTTGCAGATTTACCCTCCTGTCAGTGTGAACTTTTGTCCTGAGATGTTCTTCCTGTATCATTCTGCATGTGTATACACACACACTCACACAAACACATGCGCAGAAAGAGGAATACCCTGCCAGGGTCCTCAGTTCCACTCAGCAGCACAGCTGTTGTGTTAGGCTTCGCCCCTCTTGAACCCTTTTTTTACCTATGATGTGAATTCCAGCCAGTGATAAAAATTCCATCTAGTCACAGCTTGTTAATGCTAAGCTCTGTCCTTTTGGAATGCTTTGGTTGAAGATTCTTTTAAAAATCTGCTCTCTGTTTAAAAAAAAAAAAAAAAAAAGCTTTGTTTATTTATTTGCCTCAAGAAGTAAAACTGTTTACTTTTTGTTACAGATATTTGTACTGCCCAATCTATTGTGCTTTGGGATTGTTTTTATTTTTTTTGCTTGTATGGAGTGTTTGGAGTTCTCAGTGATTATTAATAAGCGTTCATTGCGGTTTTCCTTTGCGGTACACGCACTACTGCAAAATCCAGCATTTATAGCTGAAAGCGGTTTTTATATGAATTGCAGAAAGTTACTATGAATGTTTGGTCAATGCACGGGCTGTTTCTGTTCAGTGGCGAGAGTCTAGCGGACATTTGTCTAACTAGTGTGACACTGGCGCTACCGTACAGCATGTTAAAGAAAAAGAAAATTCTCCATTTATAATTGCTGTCTATGAATGTGTCATATTACACATAGATTTTACAGGAACAAAGATACCAAGGCTTGTTTCAGTTTTATTTATTTTAAATATAAACGTCTTGATTTCATAGAGCTCCAGTTACAGACCATTGATTTGGCTCAGATTGCTTTGCCTGTTCCAGTTCTCTAACAACGTAAGCTCCAAAATCACAAACCCTAGAATTTATGAGTGACCTCAGGAAAAAAGAAAAAGCTTAAAAGGTAATTTGAGCATGGGGTGTGTGCGTAAACTCATTCCCCCATACCCTCCCACATTTACTATGGTACCCAGATGCCTGGTCTTGATCTTTGATAGTGGTTTCTACAATGAAAGACCCTCAAAACGAGAGGGGAACTTTTGCGATGCAGTTTTAAACACACTTTGAGCTTTAAACGCTTTCAGTTTTCCAGTGCTGAATTTCCGAGCATAAGAACCATCCTCTAGTTATTAGGATATGTATGGTCGGTGGTGGGAGGATGGTAACTATCCACTGTTGCCTGTACTGAGAATGGTTGCTGGGCTTCAGCTGGTTTCGTTTAACTCTGAGACACCAAGAGAATGAGAGCAGCCACTGCCGCCACACTCCTCTGGCCTCTACAGCCTCTGCTAAAACAACATCTGCAGGACATCCCACCATTGTCCCCCCACCTATTGTTAACAGTATTTTTGCAATTGTTTGCAATTGTTTGCCAGTTCAGGGTAGTGAGTCCGATCTCAAACTCATCATATCTCACAAAATAAATTCGTTCTGTGTTTGTTTGTACTAAAACATTGATGCCGATACAGTATGTGATCAATTTGCATTGGAACTAAAAATGCTATGGGTTTAACTTTAAGTACACCGATCAAACCAGACACGAGGGTTTGTTCCAGCTTTCATAGCTGTTGAAGATAGTCTTATTAAATTGTTAACCAGGATGGACCTTATCTTTTTCTTTACCTTCGTGCATCTCCTCAATTTTTTTCTTTGTGGTTGTGGGAATGTTTGGTCTTGTCGTATCACAAACACGTTGTTTTCTTATCACTAGTCTTTGTAGATGGATTCTAAGGCATTTCAGCTGTAACATAAGGGCAAGAGATAGCGGGAGACATTGAATGTATCAAACAGAGAGCCTCTGGAGTTTGTTTATGTGATGATATGACCTGGGCTGCATGATTCTTGATTCTTGTTTTGTTGCTTTTTCTTTCTTTTTTGCTTATAATTTAGATTATGATTCTCTTTTACGATTCTTCATCGTGCCAGTTTGATAAAGAACAATTTGCACATCTACTAAATGCTAGTAAAATGTGTAGTATTTTATACATGCAGCTCAGGGATCAATAAACCGATATTTAAAAACAGACACATTTATAAATATGTTGCTTTGTAATACATCATTTAAACAAACAGTTTAACTAAATAAATACAAACAAAAGAATTGCAAACAGAGAAACCTGGTGCTTGACCTGTGCTCTGACCTTTTTAAAATCAAAGGTATCTACAGACACATAGGTCATTTTAGTTCCTTCCACTGCTTGTGCGATATGTGAAGCGGAAAGCTTGCTTCTTATGGTCTGTACAGAAACGTCGAGCGTATTGCTTCTGATCTGAAATGGAAAATGTGCCCAGTTGTGGCTATGACAAACTCACCATAGTTAGCAATCTCCTTCGCAGTGTCGTGGTGATCCTTGGTTCCCTACTATAGTGTGCAGAATTGTGTCATATTACACACAGATTTTACAGGAACAAAGATACCAAGGCTTGTTTCAGTTTTATTTATTTTAAATATAAACGTCTTGATTTCATAGAGCTCCAGTTACAGACCATTGATTTGGCTCAGATTGCTTTGCCTGTTCCAGTTCTCTAACAACGTAAGCTCCAAAATCACAAACCCTAGAATTTATGAGTGACCTCAGGAAAAAAGAAAAAGCTTAAAAGGTAATTTGAGCATGGGGTGTGTGCGTAAACTCATTCCCCCATACCCTCCCACATTTACTATGGTACCCAGATGCCTGGTCTTGATCTTTGATAGTGGTTTCTACAATGAAAGACCCTCAAAACGAGAGGGGAACTTTTGCGATGCAGTTTTAAACACACTTTGAGCTTTAAACGCTTTTCCAGTGCTGAGAACCATCCTCTAAATAGTTAGAGAATCGTTGCTATTACTGAATCAGATTGCACTGAGTAACGAATCGACATCTCAATTTTGATTCAGGTTTTGTTGCTGCCCTAAATTGGCCCAGCTTCTCTCCAGGGCTTCTGAGCGAAAGCAAATCTGTTGTCTACTTAGGCATGGCATAAATATTCCAGTGCTGCTGCTTATTGGCTGATGCACGCCATTCCCTGCTTCCACCATCTTATCTCCAGTTTAACATGTGCTCAGGTCCGAGAGCCTGTTGTTGTATGCTTGGAATTTTAACCTCCGCGCTTATGGACTGAAGTCACTTTGCCCGCTATTGTTGACTCTGAAACGTTTAACCCACCCCTTCCTCCCGGCCCTTCTCCCATTGCCCATGTGCATCATGCCAGTGAGCTTCTGGAACTCAAAGTGCAAGCCAGTTTCGGGTCTGAAAGGCCTCGGGCACCCAGACGGAATTCTCTGAAGGACCCTGGATAAACACTGTGGAATAGCTGGGCTCGTTGCTGGGTGTCTAGGGCTTGGGACTTGCAGGCCTCAGCGGTGCTGGTGGTATGAAGTGATGGAATGAACCTGCTGCATAGCTTTGTGTGTATTAAACACAGCTGGGCCTTCACTCTCCTTTCATCGTATTAGCATGCTTGAGTCAATAGCCTGACTGACTGACCAAATTTGGCAGAAAGGGTGCCAGAGTTGATGCTGGCTGACATTTCTGACATTATAAGGTGGTGTGGTGTGTTTCATCTTTGAGGGGCGCAAGTGTGTTTTCTGTACATGGTTGTGTGTGTGTGTGTGTGTGTGTGTGTGTGTGTGTGTGTATACACGTGTGTGTACGTGTGTGTACGTGTATAAAAGAGTGATCTCAGCCATGCTGTGATGTCCCAGAGGCTTCCTGCACCTGGCTTACGTTTCCCTTCTCCATTAAGGCTGAACTTTGTTGCAAGCTGATGTCGAAACCCTGCAGACTTTCCAATTTGGTGAAATGCTTCACATTTAAAAGGCCTTTTAAAGGCCCATTGAGTTGTATAGGAGAAATAAGCGAGCGGTACGTGGGCCTTCGTTTACTTGTGCCCTAGGGTTTGGAAAAAGAAGTGAGCTAAGGGAGTGAAAAACTGGGGGGAAAAAAGCAAGAGAGCATACTGTGTACGTCAGCTAACTGTTAACATACTGAGAGTGGGATTATATAAATCGCAATGGAGTGATTCTCCTATGAGCTCATCACCAAACAATGTGCTTCATGTTTCTCCATCTGCAACCTTCTCCCCCCTTTTCAAAACCTAGCCTCTCCTCGCTCACTTTGCTTTGTGGCCGCATCGAGTTTCCAAGCGGTCAGAGTTTCATGTAGGTGGTTTCGAAGCTGAAAGTTTTAATTTCTCCCTGATTAATGTATGCGCTTAATGGGAGGTTTAGCTACATGCTTAGCATGCCAGTGATTGCGGAAAGAAAAAAGCTGTGGAGCTGCATGCAGAACGCTGAAGTTTTTCCAGAGGCCGCTCACGGAAAGCACGGCCGTTCGCTGCTAAATCACTGGGCCTCAACGTAAATTCTTTGTTCTGATTTTTTAAAATGTATTTATTTTTTTGCATAATTTAATCAAAAGTCACAAGACCAAAGGCACAAAATAATTAACCAAGAAATCGGTCAATTTATAATCTTGAAGGATCGCATGCCGTTTACTTGGCTTGGTGCTCGGTATGCAGAATGCAGTTGCTTTTGAACAGAGATCAGTTCTACTGTTAATGAACCAGGGAAGCTGGAATACCAGCGAGCCCTTGTTGCCGTCTAGGTGGTACGGCTCATTTCATACCTCAGTTCTATTCTCATTTCGCTGGCCGGACTTCAGAGGTGGAACTGTATCATTGTCACATTTTCACTCATTTTCACTCCGCTTATGACTGGAAAGTCAAGGGAACGTATTGGCTGGCCACCATGCCTCTGGGCTTCAGAGCTGCCTGGGTTCCCGCCTGTCTGGAGACACCAGTTGACTGGTGCAGTGATGTCAGCTCCAGACACCGTCCCAGAGAAACTCTAATGCCGCTTTTCCACATGCTTATCGTCGCTGTCGGGTGGAAACCTCAGATGTCCCAAAACAGCTATTTTTCAGGAAACTCAAAAAACGATGTATATTCTAAATAAATGAATACTGTGTCATCAAAATTGGTATAAGTATTTTCAACACTTTTCATTGGTTAATAATTTCTAAATTTTACAGACCCACGTGGAGACTGACCAATGGTATCGATTTATGGAAAAAAAAAAGGATTTTTTTTTTGCTTTTTTTTTTTTTTTTTGGAAAAATAGACTCTCACCAAAAATAATTGCATTGTTAAAATGTTACATAGTGTAAAGAAAACTGATAAACAGAAATATTGTTTAGTTAATGAGCAATTAATATAATTTTCTTATTAAACACAGACAGAATCTAAACAAAAAGGAATCTTATGTAATCACAGCAAGGGCCAAACGATGATGAAAATTTAAAGGAGCTAAATCTCAATAATATGAACCACTTTGGCAAAATTAAACAGACTCAGATTTTCACCATTGCTTTACTGACTGATGATCATATCTGTATAAGCTCTTGTATTTCTGTGTATATTTGAAATAATTAAAAATATTAAATAATAGTGTAGGGGCAGAATTCTTGACGGTTTGTTAAAACAGCTATTGATGTCTGTCTGTTTTGATCACATTTATCATTTGTGCTAAAGCTCCCAATATGATGATATTTCTCATCACGCTAAATTGTCATAATATGCTTTTCTAAGCAGATCGTTAATCGTCGGCACTGACCAGGTGTGTGTGTGAGATTACAAAGAGCATAATGTTTGAAAGGTTAAATAAATATTTAGCCTTTATTTATAGTTTTTGACAGGATACATTGATTTATTTTTTTTTTTTTGTCCTATCCAATTTAACAGATTGAGTATATTTCTTGAAGTATTGTGGCATTATATTTTTGCTAGGTCCTCCACCCTTTCAAAAAGTTTAGGTTTGGATGCAATGTCTTTTTTATTGATTATTTTTTATTTTCTTTCGTGTGCCACTTCAGCCTGCATTTCCAGAAGTAAGCTGCTGGCGAGGGCCTATTTAGCAGTTTCTGGAAAGCATTAAATCTATTAAGAGGCAGTTAAAATACATATTTCAGAGGCATGATCTTGATAGGATAAAAAATAAAAAATAAACATGAAAGCTTTCTTGTCTTTATTGTCAGTAGTTTCACCAGTGCCACTAAATAAGTGGAATATCGACTGATTCTATCGGCCAGTCAGTGCATCAGTTGGACCCTGCAAAGCAGCAAATAAATGTCGTACCAAAGTTGTTTGGAAATGTGACCTAGGGAGGAAAAAATGCACTTTTGCATGGATTTTAACAAATACAACAAACTTTATTCAAACACTAACTTTACTTATCGAAGCCTGGCTAAGATTGAAAGATGTATTTTGGATCATGTGCCCACCTGCTCTGTTTCTTTATTTTTGTTTAATTCAGTTCTTTAGTTCCCGGAACGCCCTGTTGCCTAGTTAGGCCACCTCTTCAAACAAAACACAAAGGAAGAATGCTTGTCATGACACTTCACAGCACACTTGGCAGCCTCAGCACCAGGCGCCATTCTTCAAGGCTGTAAACATTTCAGAATGGAGCGAGAGACCATCAGTGAGAGAGAGAGAGGGAGAGAGAAGTGGACATGGGGGTTGTGGGGGAGGGGAGGGGAGGGGCCTTCGATAAAGTGCCTTGTGACTCTCCAGCAGGAACGAAGGACAGATTCCTGCTGTAGCCCTGTCCTAGTGTATAATTTCCCTAAGGCTGTCTTGTGGTGGCAGTTTAGCGTCGGTCTTCTTCTCTGTTGATGTGTGCATGTTTAAGAGTGTGAATGTGCATTTGTGTGCGTGATTGTGTTTGTATGTATGTTTTGGGGGCGGGGGGGAGGATCCAGCCAGCTGATGTCATTCAGTCCAACAGGCAGCGCCTGAAAGGGGCCCTTTGTTGGCAGAGAGCAGCACGAGCACTCGGCTTCTCCCACTATCGCGCTTGCAGGCGACAGGACAGCAGGATGGCAGCATCAAGAGAGCCCGTCTTTACGTCAAAGTGTTAGATTCGGCCCCTCACCCCGTCCCGGAGACGAGCTGTCCATGTTTGGATGGGTATTTTTCCACCCGAAAGAGCAATCGAGCGAAAGCGGACCCGGGAAAAAATGGAGCCTCTTGGACTGGGAACTCGGTAGTACAGAGTCATAAAGTGGATGCAGCTTTGGAGTTTTGGGGATGTGGATATCGGCCTTTTCTTTCAAAAGTTGTTTTCTGTATTTGTCCTCACCCCGCTGATGACCCAGGACACCACTTGAACCACTTTTCAGAACTTTGTGAAGTTAACTTTTGGATGCCGGATTACTAGAACTACGGGGTGGAAAAAAGTAGACTTTTCCGTTACAGTGGCAGACTAAGAAAGCAAATGAAAATGTTGGAGATCTGTCTGAAATTGGTGGGGTGTAAATCTAAAAAAGGCCTCTCGTCTTCCTCCAGCTATTACTTCGAAGGTAAGAAACTGGGATTTGCTACAGAGCAGCTGGAGAAAAACTAGCATGGCTTTGTGTCTGTTTGGTGGGGGAGGTGGGAGGAGGTGTTGCTTTTTGAGAGGAAGAATGTCAGTCACGAAGAAATGGTAGTTAGAACAAGACCCAGGAGGATAGACGAGGCACCAAACTGGAAACTGTGCTTGATGGCCTTGTGAAAATCACAGGCTTCGGCTTTATTTCGAGGCCTTTGAATTCTCTCCTCCGCCTGGCCATTAGGAAAGTGGAGGAGGGGGAAGCAAAGGAGCAAGCAGAGCCAGACACTCTGGCTCGCAGAGAAAGAAAGGGTGGAAAAAAAGTGAGGGAGGAGAGAATACTAGGAAATCTGACTCCTGCCTGACTGCTTGGATAGGTTTTAAGCAACCTTTTTCAATTGTGTATTGACATTCATATTTATAGGTCTAAGTGTTTGTTCTTTTTTTCCCTCTATGGATCGAGTTCACAGAAAGCTTTTAAGCCTTCTAGATCTTTGATATTTAGCACTAGAGGAAAGTTCATAAGAACAAAGGTTCTTGATTTTGCACTTCTTGTTGCGAAGGTCTTATTTTTTAGTAATAATAACACTTACTAATATTTGTGGCTGCACAACCAAGATTACGTGCAAGATAGTCATTTTCTATGGATTTGATTTGAAGACTAGAAGGCTATTGCTTTGTAAGAAGAAAAATAGTTGTTTGAAGTTAATCTGGTGGATATATGGACAGTACATCAGGTTAATTAACGTATTCATTAAAAAATTGTCCTTGATCAGGATGAAAATGATGTTTGAGGGAAGAGAACAAAATGATTAATATTTTCAAGGTACGCCTGTACTGGGTGACATTTATTTTTAAACCAGCCTTTTGTGAAGGTTCTCGTTCATTTTCCCTCCATGTAAGCCTGATTCCTGGTTCCAGCTTTTTGAGTAGTCTTATGATAGTTTGGAGCGTTCTTTATGGCTGGGCTCATTTTTGGCCTCCTGCCTCCAGCTCTGCAGTTCCTCTCCCTGCTCCGGCTGCTTGAGCTAAATGGCTCAGGATGTGGTGACACCATGCTCGCTTAGATGTCTGGTTCATCATGTGGTCATTGGAGCTCATAACTGCCTCTTTATCTCCCGCAAAACAGTTTTTTTTAATATTAGACAAATAAAGTTGGAAAACAACTTCTTCACTATGATGTCAGTATGTCCAGCTATGATGTCTTTTGTCCTTCAGCTCTTGCCTAACAGGGGAATCACAGCCAGTTCTCTCATTTATTTATCTTCTACTATCATTGCCTAATTTCCGTGATGGGCCAGACCCCCCCCCCCCCTTTTAGTTTCATCTTACAAATAAAACTGTTTTGAAGTCCAACCGATGACGTCCTCTGCAGCTTGATGTATTCCATTTGTGGTACTGAAACATTCTGAGAACGGCTCTAATCACATTTACTCATACCAGCTATTACCAAAACCTAATGAAATCAACTCCGCTGACGAAGTCTGCTGTAAAGTGTACAGCAGTTTTCGGAACTTTGTCTTGTTTGTATTCCCTACTAAATATGTCTCAGGGTTGTTCCCCAGTCAGTTCATTGTATAGTAAACCCTGCATACCAAATAGCGAATGAGTTCCATTCCTAGCACAGAATATGAGGTTTATTAAACTCTGTTTAAGGGAATTTTCTCTAATGCTTTTAGAGCTGTAGTCAAGACCCCCTTAAGTCCAAAACGAGTCCATAACCTGGACTAGTCGAGGCCAAAGAAATTTAAGTCAGTCTCATATCAGAGTCCAATAGAAAAAGATGAATTTGTGACAGTGTAGAATAGGCCATATTGTTTACTATAAGTGTAGTCATTTCACTTGATTTGCTTGGATCATCGACATTGTGTCTGTGGCCAAAATGGTGATAATTTGATTGGATGCATGTGCAAGTTTAGGCAGGTGGACGTGCCCGTTCCAGTTGGATTTTGATATAATTTAACCTATGTTAATTTTGTGGACAAGCTCACTTTTTGTCAGGTTCACTGGTTTTGTTGATTGTTCTGGCCATTTTTGTTTTGTTGATAGGGCTGAGGGGGTCATTTCATTTTGAACGGCAGCTGGACTCAGTCGAGACTAACCAGAATACGTGACTAGACCAACAGCAAAGACCAAGACCATAAAAAAAAGTCTTGAGTACTACAGCCCTGAATGCTTGAAACCTCAACTGAGAATTTCAGCATGTTATGAATGTGTGATGACACATGGCAGGCCTGTTCTTCAGATTTCTTCACCATGTTTGCATGTCCTGGGCGTGTGCGGCGGAGAGGCACAAAGTGGCGGAACACGTGTGTAGGACAGCTGAGCAGCTCATAATGAAATCACTGTGAGGGTTGTGCTTCTTCATGCCAAGAAACTTCACCATTTCCCTTATCAAGCGGGAATAAAACACTTCTGTTATGTAAGAGTGGAGGAGATATGTGAATGCGGACAAGGTTAAGGAAGGCAGGAAGCTTGAAGGTCGCACCCTTTCCTAGTCCACTTTAACCATGAACTGCAGGGTTTTTAAGTTATAATTCGTGAACGTGTTCATCGTGTCACAAATTATTTTGCAAGTTATGTAGTTGAGTGAAGTGTACTGCTCCTTGCAAGGGTTTAACGGAGTAATAAAAAAAGTAAACTGTCTGAAAATCAATATTGTTACCAGAATATTCTGAACCCAGTAGAGCCTCTGGTCTTTCAGTTTATTAGTTTCATATGTGTATGCTGTTACTCCTATTGATTTTCTGTCTCACTTTGATTTGCAGAAGCTCTTCAGCGGCCGGACTTTGAGTCCCCAGGACTATCTGAGGCGGCACGTTGGAACTCCAAAGAGAACCTGTTGGCAGGGCCCAGTGAAAATGACCCTAATCTGTTCGTAGCACTATACGACTTTGTGGCGAGTGGAGACAACACACTCAGCATAACTAAAGGTAAGGTATCAGAATCATTTGTAGGTTTAAAATCCATTACGTTTTGAGAACCAGTAACACTACTGCCAGTGTGTTTGTTTTCCCTCTGGGTTTAAGTAATAAATATCTACAGCATTAAGTGAAGAATCAGCCTGCTCGTGTGCGGGCATATTGTTTTTTTGCCATTGAGTAAAATGCCTTTTAATTAAAGAGAAACAGACTTGTAAGGAAATTCTTACACGTGAACACGCATACCCGGCATCCCTTACTGATACTGAAACCCTAAGCATTATTGAACAGCAGTGCTGGTCTCTGATCGGTGCAGAGGTACCTCTAGTCTGCTGTAGTGTTGAAGTTGAGAGGCCTAGTGCGTCCTCTCAGGGGAGCGGAATGACGCTGCTGCCTGGAAATCCACATATTTGCCTCACATTCTCTATCTCCCCTCCGCTTCCTTTATCTTGTGCAGCACGTGAGTTCTTTCCACTGGACTCGCTGAAAAACAATACGGTAGCTGCAGCTGTGGCCAAGGCAGGCAAATCTTTTCAGAATATGGAGGATTCCTTCCTGAGTCAATACCCTTAGATAACATCTACTTACAAATCAGGAGTTGGAGGAATTTAGTATATTTTTACCAAGTCAGACGCTCTTTGATTAAAAAATATAGGACTCACATGGCTCGTATCCTACATTTCTTTTGTTTTTGTACATTTATAAACCACATTATTTAATAATGGATTGTTTTTCCATTACAATTTTTCAAATCTTTTCATTTCTTATGATTAAACTGGCTGTTGTGTTCCTATGGCTTGAAGACTGATATGTGTAAAGGACCTCTTAAGATTGGGTGACTGTAGATCAAGCTGAAACATGAGTGGGCTGAACTGCTTTAGGCTGAATAAGTGGACACATGGAAATGAGTGGAAAACAGCATTGGATGCTTAGTTTACCATGTACCTACTGTATGGGCTTGGAGAGTGAATGGTATTTACCAGTGTTTACATCCTACAACAAATGTTTACTTAAAAAAAGCAAGGGCATTTTGATCTTTCGTGACAGGAGAACTTTAGTGTCTCAAGTTAGTTTTGATTCAGTTCTTGAAGTGATAAATGCTTTACTCATGGCTGATACCAAGGTTACAGTTCAACGAGATTAAAACGTTTTACCACCGGATGAGTTTGCAGACAGTAATGTCAACCGCAGTAACCTTGCAATGACACATGGAAAAAACCTGAGCATCGTGGTCAAGGCTATCATGACGCAATCGAGAGGATTCTAGTGTGCCAGAGTCATCGCTCTACCAAGGCATACTGATCATTTACTCACCATGAGTCTGTTCTGGGTCAGGTCAGGATGTTGTTATTTGAGTCATATGACGGTGTGCTAGACTTTCTTATGGGTTTTTATTAGGTCAGGAAGGCCTAGAATTGGATTTCATCATTTAATGAAAAGTTGTCTTTGTCTTGTTATTGCCTTTGTCTTAAATATTGCCTCGCTTAAATATTGTCGCCTAGGTAGATCACAGTTATACATTTAAAATGTTTAGCGTTAAATGCATTTAATAACTATGGTATATGTTCCTTGGCAAACACACATTTCAGATGTTTTTAATGCCTTATATGAAATCGGTCTCTTAAAAGATTCAGTTAACACAGTAGCTGACAGTGAAGAGCTTCATGTTTCTAAAGCCAACCTTTCAGATAAGTGACAAACAATAGGCAAGGAAAATGTTGTTGCTAAGGTTTAGAGCAAATTCAAAGGTGTGTTAATGGTGAGGTAAAAGTGCCATGACGCCCACTCCTGTATGAAATCATTGGGAGGATATTAAATAGCCTTTACAACCAAATTGTTTAAATATACAACACATCCAGCATATTTTATATATTCTTTTATATAATGCTGTGTAATGCAATGTTACAATTCTCTGGTCTCTCAGGAGAGAAGTTGCGAGTGCTGGGCTACAATCACAATGGGGAGTGGTGTGAGGCGCAGACTAAGAATGGCCAGGGCTGGGTGCCCAGTAACTACATCACGCCCGTCAACAGTCTGGAGAAGCACAGCTGGTACCATGGGCCCGTGTCCCGCAATGCTGCTGAGTACCTGCTCAGCAGTGGCATCAACGGCAGCTTCCTTGTGCGAGAGAGTGAGAGCAGCCCAGGCCAGAGGTCCATCTCGCTCCGCTACGAGGGCCGGGTCTATCACTACCGCATCAACACGGCCTCCGATGGCAAGGTGAGAATATAAACACAGCCAAAGCACATAACCTACAGTACCAAAGTAGGAAGATCATTGTTTATTTGAGGGTTTGTAATGGTAGATGGCGACGTTTTTTGTCACTTAATGTGGCCGAGGATGTCTGTTAAATTTTGACGGAGGCCATTTGACGGACCTCCAAAATAATCAAACACAAACTGTTATTGTTGCATGATGTGTTGGTCCAGGTACACTGCAACAAAACAAGCATGGCAAACACAAATATTGCTACTCGAGCTACCAAATGCTTCAGAAATCTTATTTAAAGATGTGGAATAAACCTCAAAAACTTTTTTTTTTTTCCCCAGTCCAAGGATTATATCTTGCTCCAAATGGCACATAGTGTGTGGTGTTGCTAGATTTATTTATTTTTATCTGTCAGAACGATAAAGGATGCATATGATGCAAACACATGAATAGCTAGTCAATAATAATGCTACTGGCAAAAGCAGTAATGTTTCTGAATGCGTCAGAACTGCTAGCAGTTTATTTAAGTCATGCTTGAGGTAGATGAATTAAGTTTGCTTGTCACATTCTTGCCTTCTTAGCGTCGTCTTTCAGATAATCTTCATTTTTTTCTTTTTGTCATTTTTTTTTTTGCTCGAGTCTAACAAGTTAGTAGTAACCGTATAGTGAAGGTGCAGCTCCCAAATGGAGTTAAAAGGGTTTTTTTCCTGCAACATACCGAGCAATGTAATCTTGGTCAACTCAGACTCTTCTCATTGACTAATAATTGGTTGATCATTAGGGGGAAGTCCTAGTTTCTCTGATACTGGTAATAAATTGATATTCACACAAATACTGGCACTGAAATACATTATTATCTTCAGTGGAGTATCCTGATATCATGAAGTTCTGACAGATACATGTGCTACTGTGTGACATGTACATGTGTGCCAGTGGGGGGACCAAACTAAACTAAAGGAAGTGTGTTGACAGTAGGGCACTATTTCCTGACTGAGACAAGCAATTTTAAAAACTCTCTAATGCCAGTATAGTTGTATTATACCAGTTGAAATTCTTCCTAATCAAACGTTAACACTGCTATGCCACATATAAGAGCAGATACGCCACATAAAGTGTCGCATTCGCACATACTCCTTGAGGTGAATGGCTAAACTAGGTGTCTTTCTGCAATTGTCATCTTTAATCAGTAGTCAGTTTAAGTCTGAAGTAATGTCAGCCTGGGTTGTTTTCAAGGGAGCGAATAGTCAAGAGATGAATGGCACAAACAATATGTTGATCTCTTGGGATGATTACCATTCTGCTTAGAGTTAGCCTTTAACTTATCACTAGCCATTCTCTTGTACCACACTTTGGAGATATGGGGTTTTGTTCCAACTGCAATGATATATAAATAAAAGGAATAAAAGTGTGATATTAGGATAATTTCAGCTATTGAGTATCGAACAGTTCTTAAGAAATAAGTATTGTTATCAGAGAGTAAAAGTATGGGTACATCCCAACGAACAGGTAATGTAGGTTTATGCCTCAGCTTTTAGTATAAGTGCATGCCTAAGCCACATTGTAACACACCATCTAAAAAAGTGGACTAAAAATTCTGAACAAGTCACAGTCTTCACTGTGGGTGTTTTTTTGTATATCTAGCTACACATACTTGGTGGGCATACTTTTGACCATTTTTGTAGGTCACTTTTGAGTTAAGGGCACAAATGCATTGATTTGATTTCTTCCTGAAAAATCACTCAGACACATTATTATAATGGCCTGCCTTGAAGGCTTTTGTTTCTTCAGTAACACTGATGGAAAATGATTTTCAAAACCAGAGGCAAACTGGATCTTTTTAGAGCAAATCAACATTTGGAAAAAGTATTTTTATTTTATTTTTATGCTATTTTATTGGCGCAGCTGTACACATGTTTTGAAATCAGGAAAGCAGTAGTCCATGTGGTCCATTTTGTTCTGGCCGCTGTCATTTTTTTGGAGAGGTGTAAATTGTTTTTACTGCAATTTTCTCATTTATACTGTTGCCCCTCATTGCTCACTAGCAGCTCAACAGAGAGCCGCTTAGTCAGTTCTGCATATTTTCGGAATGTCAGCTTCCCTTCTGCCAACAGAATGGGCAAAAGGAGCCGTGCAGAAAGAGGTTACCACTTGTAAGTGCGGTCTAGTCCAAGAGCAGGCTTGAGCTATATTTAGAAAAACTCAAGGTTTTATAGTTGCTTGTTGTAAATGAAGAGTTGTCCGTTAGATTTACAGCTCCAGATGCCTCCCAGCATGATGCACCCGTTAAGAGCACCTGTCAGGTTTAAAGGTCACTATCCATTTTGTCAGTGGCATTTAATTTCCATGCTTGCCACTGAGAGCACTCTGCATTAGATGCTAGACACACCAACCGCCCACTCCAATCCTCTGGCCCATTAAACTGCAGGGTAGCCAGACAGATTCTACAGCAGAGTTATATCACTTCTGGGGAATGCTTGCTTAAGACCGACTGGCTGTGTGTGTGATGCGCTCCCTGTCTCAAGGCACGCAGCCCCCAGTTCAGCTGGACGGCTTTGGAAGAGCATGTCCATTTTTATGGCCTGTCTCATCAACTTAGGAGTTTGAATAGCATAGATTCCTTCTTGATTTGATAGATTCTGTCGTTTTTTGCCTTTGTTGTCATCCAGGTATGATCGTGCAATTGACGGACAAAGGCATTGCAAGAATGTAGTTTAGTTGGTACAGCCTGCGGGGCCAGACATTGATAAAGAGAAGTAAGAGAACCCCTGACTACCCTACTTTTTGGTACCTTTCATAATCTCAGGGGCAAAAAGCAGAATTTGAAGCACAACACATGATTGCTGATGTATTATTCAACTGCCTAGTAAATATAAAAGCTGACATTACAGTGATGGGTATTGGCTAATTACCTGGAGTAAGAATATTGGCAGAATACCAATATTACATGTATAACTTGCTAGCTAGGTGTGTAATGTAGGACACTAGGGACAAAAACAGCTCAGTTCTCACAATGAGGAAGAATATTTTGACCTTTTTCATGTTGCTGTTGAAAAAAAAACATGTCATTCTTCCATTACGCAAAATAGAACCATATGCAATGTTGGATATCTAATTTCTGGAACAGAAGCTTACAATTTTTTCCTACTAAACAGTCTGAGGCACATAGCAAGTGTTTCCCCAAATGAGTACCTGAATACTGGTTCTCAGTACTACCCTTAATAACGATGTCAAATAACTAATCATACTTTTAAGCATATTAGTTCATTTTGGACAGTTTATTCTTTAAATCAAATATACTAGTTTTTGATTTGTTACAAATAGTTTTATACAGTTGTGCGCCTCTGTTTACTATGGATGTCCCACAGAGGCCGAATAAGAGTGTTCAGATGGGCTGTAATATGTCAGATAAGGTGACGGGATAAGTCTGACTGAATTTTTGTTTACCTAGATAGCAGTTCTGATAGAGAAGTCAAATCTAGATGAAAAGCTTTATCAGGTGTTTTCATAGTCAGTTTTGCTGGTTTTACGAAACTGATCCACAAGTTCAGTCTTTTTCTAACTTGGTGGTCCATATGTAATTTTTCAGTATAATCATGAATAAAATCTAGATCTCTCTCAGGATTAATGGCTTAAGTTATTTTTTCATTTTTTTCCCCCTAAATTTGTTGATTAGAAACCTTTCATATATTTTGGAATGAGCTAAATTGATTAGTCAGCAGTGCTTCTGAATACTAAATAAGGAAACAACGTATTGAATTCATTCTGAAGTACTTGAATAAATCAAGCCAGTCATAGTACAGACAATTTATCATCCAACACTTCCATCAAGGTTTGTGTCCAATCAGCGAATAAAATGCACAATCACGAGGGAAAAAAACATATCCCAACCCAAACGGTCCCAAACCTTTCCATGTCCCTGTTTCATATTCAGAAATATGTTACCAACATTTGTGCTACATGAGTCCAAAACAAGGGCTTTTAAGGGTGTGAAGATTCAAAAGGGGTAAATCCAGAGATAACAGTAAATTTAAAAAGTGAGTGATCTTTTGTAATTTGTTGGACCGGCAAAAATTTTGTTTGAGGAAAGTCAGATTTACCTCTCATTTGTATGTTCCACATTAAATTTTTTAATCTTTCTCCAACACAACATAAGCACTGGCCCAAATATCCACCAAGGAATGTGGAAAAACTGAAAAAAGAGGTTATGAGTAGAAGCTGTGGGAGATTTAAGAAAGCCCTTTGTTTGAATGCAGGCCTTTTTTTTTTGTTTGTTAATGTTTAATAGTTACTATCGGATAAGTATGCAGTTCTTTCAGTATCTGGGAAAAAAAATGACATTGTTTGCCAAGCAGGCAAATACAAAGCCTCACATGATGGTTTTACTCGTTTCAGACCGGTGTTACACACAGATGAATAAAATTCACTGTAACATGCTTCAGTAATCCTTGTTAATTATATTATATAAACCAGGTCAGACTGTTTGATTCCCTAATTTCTTCCATATCATCCTTGCACAGCTGTACGTGTCCTCGGAGAGCCGCTTCAACACGCTGGCTGAGTTGGTCCATCACCATTCCACTGTGGCAGACGGCCTCATCACGACACTACACTACCCAGCACCCAAACGCAACAAGCCCACAATCTACGGAGTCTCGCCCAACTACGACAAGTGGGAGATGGAGCGCACAGACATTACTATGAAACACAAGCTAGGCGGAGGCCAGTATGGCGAGGTGTATGAGGGAGTCTGGAAGAAGTACAATCTCACTGTTGCTGTGAAAACACTAAAAGTTAGTAAGCCTTTGTCATTTTGAAAATACAAATACAGATAAGTGTTCTTTGCACAAACACTGTCTTAAGAATAGGGGCAGCTGGTGGCCTGGTGGTTTAGGAGTTGCCCCTGCGATCAGAAGGTTGTGGGTTCTAATCCCAGGACTGGGTTAAATGTAGAGAAAGAATTTCACATTGATCACATTGTGCTGTGCTGTGGTGTGGTGTGTTCACATGTGACTATATGGGGTCACTTTACTTTAAGAGAGTGTCGGTAGTTAGAAATATGTTTGTGAGCATTTACATTTTTAAAACTACTACTACTGTTTCCTAACCCTGGTCATAGAAATTTTCACTGTTCCACCACAACGGATCTGACAAATCAGCGCATAAAAGAATCCTCTACTGAGCTGCTGTGGATGTTTTAAAGCAGGGAGAGCCTCCAGGACCAGAGTTGGGAAACACTGGATTCAAGGATTCAAAGTTTTATTTTCATGTATACATAGTACAGTAAAATTCTTACTTGAATGTCCTCTTAGCAGACTAGACAATACAAACAGTGCAACATTAATAACTACAAAAATTCTAAACATTAATAATATGTTACAATAGACAGAATTTAAGTTTCTAGAAAGTATAAGTTGCAGGTGTAAAGGTAGTGTTGATAGTTATAAACAGTTATAAGCAGCTGTAGTTGTGTATTGCACATGTGTGTTGAATATAGAATGCAAAGATATCTCTATTCCACAGTATGTTGCGGTTTATAAGCATGTATTATTGCACATTGTACAATACTGTGGATTTTTCTGGCAACACCACTTGCAAACGCAGGACTAACATTTCCATTTGACTTTTCCTTTATCTTGAAGGAAGACACCATGGAGGTAGAAGAGTTCCTGAAGGAGGCTGCTGTCATGAAAGAAATCAAGCATCCTAACCTGGTCCAGCTGTTGGGTGAGTCTAGTCTTAAGAAAATAAGAGTCTGAACCATTTAATATAGTTTTTCATGATCTGATCTGAAAGTTATGCCACATCACACAATTACTTATTTTGCAATTCAGAATGTTATTATTGAAGATGCACTACTGGGGCCTGTTCCATGAAACAGGATTAACTTTCCCTTGAAATAAGCCAGACTTTCCCTTAATCCTGTTTCATGCAACAGGACCCTGGAATTGGCCAAGATCAGAATCATTTTGCTCCAAACATGCAATCAGACAATTTATTTTTTATTATGGATGAGTAATTGTAATTGTATGACATATATAATATGAACCAGTTAAATGCTTTAGTATTTGGATACTGCTGCTACACGTATACCAAAATGCTGAAACATAATTATGCATTGCTCAATTGTTTTTTTTTTTTCTTCAGAATTTAACATTTAAAATGAATACATAATATAAACATTTGGTTAATAGAAATTTCTTAAAATGTGTTCATTTAGCCCCGTAAATGTGAGCTTTTGGTTAAATTAAAAATCTCATTAAAATCTGCCATCAGCCAGGTTACCTGTAAAGAAATCAGAATCATTAAAAAATCATTTTTAAAATGATACATCCCTAGTTTGAATGAAAAGAGAAGTCTGTTCAGAGTCACTTGGAGCTTTTGGATATAATGTTTGACTCCCTGATATGAAAATATTAAGAGTACCACCTTAAAAACTACTGTTTGTCTCAGGTGTGTGTACACGGGAGCCTCCCTTCTACATCATCACCGAGTTTATGACCCATGGTAACCTGTTGGACTACCTGCGCGAATGTAACCGTGAGGAGGTGAATGCTGTGGTGCTGCTCTACATGGCCACTCAGATCTCCTCTGCTATGGAGTACCTGGAGAAGAAGAACTTCATCCATAGGTACCAGAAAGGAACAAACTACTGACCAAAAATCAGATCCATCCTATTGGTTGTCTTACTCAGTACATTCCTTGTTTATGCTTAACTTTATCACACAGATTAACAGTAGGTGGATTCTGATCCAATCCCCGTAAAGCTGCTTTGTGACCATCTTGATTTGTAAAAAGCACTATACAAATTAAACTGAGTCAAATTGAAAAGACCATAAAGCCATCCAATCTGTTATTCAGTCATATTCATTAGATATTATAATGTAATATGTTTGTAGGGATTTAACTAGGACAGGGTATGACATTAATGATTTCCCAGGAACGGGAAAATAATACTGTTTGGAACAGAAGTGGTGGACAGTTGATTCGGTGAATGACATAATAATACCTTCATTCTCTTTCTGATAAAAACCACCTCCTGGCAAAAATTATGGTCTAATCCAGATGTGCATCAAAGGTACACCTAGTAAATTCTATTGTTTGTTGGTAGAGAAATGAAAATCTTTGTTCACACTTTGAAGGTCCTCTTCTAACAAGGTAGAGAAGAAAAAATAGCACTGGAAATGATGGAAAGTCACTCATTTCTTTTTTCTTACATGCATGAGCAGAAAAGGCAGGTAGCTTGTCAGGAGTGCTTTACATGTGTATACAATAAATATATACTACCGTAGGTTTAATTAATAACAGAGAAAACATGCGTCTATTTTCTCCAATAGTAATATAGCTTATTAAAATAAGTTGAAATTTGTGTATGTTTGCTTATATTTGAAAAATGTTTTGAAAAGCAAACATTTCTGCAGGACAGGACAAACTTTTCAGGGCAGTAAACATTCAGCCCACTTGCCCAAGCAGGCAAGTTTGGTGAAAAATAATGTTGAACCATGATAGACAAAAATATTTGGTTACATTACATTAAAGACTTCATTCTCATGGAAATCTTCATTTGCAATGAACAGATTTGTATAACGCATTGCATCTTCCTTTTTTTCAGGGACTTGGCTGCCCGCAACTGCTTGGTTGGGGAGAACCACTTGGTGAAAGTGGCGGATTTTGGCTTGAGTCGTCTGATGACAGGGGACACATACACAGCTCATGCCGGAGCCAAGTTTCCTATTAAATGGACTGCGCCAGAGAGCCTGGCTTATAATAAGTTCTCTATCAAGTCCGATGTCTGGGGTGAGAACAAGAAATGTTTTTTTTACTGATTGCTTTAGGATACCTACCGTTGTAACTGTTGTTCCAAAAATTGTTGTTGAATAATCTAAACAACTGAATTTATGTGGACTTCTGAAGTCCTAATCACGTTTACTGTGCCTCAGCTTTTGGAGTTTTGCTGTGGGAGATTGCCACCTATGGGATGTCTCCGTACCCTGGGATTGATTTGTCCCAGGTCTACGAGCTACTAGAGAAGGACTACCGCATGGACAGACCTGAGGGATGTCCAGAAAAAGTTTATGAACTTATGAGGGCATGTGAGTGGTTGTACATTGTACATTGTAATACAATGTAATCTTGGGATGCTTTTCTGCTCAACTTACCATGTCTTTGGCCTATAGGTTGGAAATGGAACCCGGCAGAGAGGCCATCCTTTGCCGAGACCCATCAAGCTTTTGAGACAATGTTTCAGGAATCCAGCATCTCTGATGGTAAAACAGCATGTCTGAACACTGAGTGACATTATTATAGATTATTAATACTTTGTGTTTACCTTTCCCAGTTATTTTTGGCTAATAAATGTATGTTTACCTTTGATAGAGGTAGAGAAAGAATTGGGAAAAAAAGGCAAGAAGCTGATGCTTGGCTCCGCACAGCAGGCCCCAGAGCTGCCCACTAAAACCAGAACACTACGTAGAAACATGGATAAAGATGGGGACAGCCCTGGTGAGTATGCCATCTTGCAGTTTTTACAATGTGTGTATAAATTTGTAAGGCCGGAAAACGTGAAAGCACAATTTTACTAAAAATAACATAAGACCAAAGAAGCAGGGTACATGATCTGCCTACAGCTGACAAGTACCTTTTTTTTAATTCTGTATTATTCCTAGATGCTGCAGAGGCGGAAGTAGCCATTTCTCCAATGCTTCCTCGAAAAGAGAGGCCTTTAGTAGATAGCAACCTGAATGAGGACGATAGGCTGTTGCCCAAGGACAAATCCAAGAGCAGCCTCAACCCCTTCAACTTGATCAAAAAGAAGAAGAAAACTGCACCTGCCCCTCCGAAACGGAGCAGTTCCTTTAAAGAGGACCGGCACCTTGATCCCAGAGGCCTGGGAGCTGATGCCAGAGAGGATTTCAACAATGGCTCCTCGATTACTGAGGCCTCTCTAGGCATTGATCCTTTAAAGTTCCTTTGTGCCAATAATAACGGTGCTGGAGGTGTCACCAATGGAGCTCCGACATATCCTGGTCAGGTCTTCCCTTCACAGCCACGAAAAAAGGTCACGGCGTCAACTCCAGGCGTTGGTGGGAAGATGGCCACGACACCCCCTGGTGAGGAAGATTTCATGTCGTCCAACTCTAAGCGCTTCCTGAGGTCCTCGTCAGCTTCCAGCATGCCCCCAGGGTCTGATCGTACAGAATGGAAGTCAGTCACACTTCCCCGTGACCTGCAGCCGCGCCACTTTGACTCGGGCACCTTGGGGGGCAAGCCTGCTCTGCCCCGCAAGAGAGCAAACGAACTCAAACCCGAGAGCGCTCCACGTGGTGGAACGCTCACTCCACCCCCACGCCTGCCTAAGAAGACTGAAGACGCAGCAGATGACGTTTTCAAGGATGCTGAGTCTAGTCCAGGATCAAGCCCCCAAACTCTAACCCCAAAACTAGGTCATCGGTCACAAGCGCAGGGTGACAACTCCAGAACTAGTGCCCTGCAAGCTGATTTGCTTAAATCCAGCGCATTCCTTGGGGCAGCTGGGGAAGACGGCAGAGTACGCAGACACAAACAACCTCTAGACCTCTCTGCTCAAAGGGAGAGGGATCGGGTGAAGTTTGCAAAACCTAAGCCAGCTCCCCCCCCACCGCCACCGTCAAGCGTCAAATCCGGAAAGATTTCAAGGAGCCCCACTCAAGACCTGTCCCCTGACACTAAAGTTAAAGGCGCTCCTGACATAAACTCCACAAGCACTGGCTTAGTTGAACAATCAAGGCCCCTCGCATCTCAGGAAGGCACCAGAAAACTTAACACCTCAAAAGGACAGCAGCCGACAAGGAGCTCTTGTACTTCTCCAACTAGTCCACCACTGGGAGTCGGGTCCAGCTCTCCTGTTGGTGATCAAGCCTCGGCTACGCCTTTCATCCCTCTCATTAATACCCGTCGCTCCTTGCGAAAAACTCGCCAGCCGACCGAGCGCTTCTCCAGCTCCGCCATCACCCGGGAGATGGTCCTGGAAAGCACGGAGCTCCTGCGTGCCGCCATCAGCAGGAACTCTGAGCAAATGGGCAGTCACAGTGCAGTCTTGGAGGCTGGCAAGAACCTCTCCAAGTACTGTATGAGCTATGTGGACTCCATACAGCAGATGAGGAACAAGTTTGCCTTTCGTGAGGCTATCAACAAGTTGGAGAGCAGCCTGAGGGACCTGCAGATCTGCCCTACAGCCACTGGGGGTGCCAACACACCACAGGACTTCACCAAGCTGCTCTCCTCTGTCAAAGAGATTAGTGACATTGTCCAGAGGTAGCGGAAGTGCCTGAGTCCTACACTATTATTTTTTTCTTCTTCTTTGTGGTAACCAGCAGAATAATGATCTTGCCAAAACAGATTTGAAACGGGGAAGCCTTTTCTGAATGGCTGTGACATACTATACACTTTATATACACTAAACAAACTGAAATCACCTCTCGTTTTCACAAAATACTGGAGGACTCACAAAAGTGTCTTGTTACTGTGCACAAAATTCAAAGGAAACTGAATGCCCCTTGGGTTTTATCCTCAAAGAATCTTGAAAAACAAATGCAATTCAGTTTGGCCTTCTTGAAAAGGTCCAAGCCCACGTCTTAGTTACTTGAGAACCGTTTTATTTTTTAATTCCACTTCTTTCTTCTTACCATTTCTTAATGTGCCTTCTATCACATTGCCAATGACAGTATCAAAAAGTCAAACCTCATATGCCATATCGCTTGGCTCCCACTTCTCTGGGATCAAAATGAATCCGCTTTCTGGGGATCATTAAAGATATATTTTTCCATTACTCAAAACTGCATGGTTTTCACAAAGACCATTCATCTGACTGAAACATGCGGCTCTCTTCTAGACCTTTGTTCCCCATCTTGGCTTTTGCATTTCTTTCTTGTGGTTGCAAATTATGTAAAGGGCTTTGATGTGTGATGTGAATGGTCCCACGATGTGAGGAATGGTTGTTCATATTGAGCCCAGTTTTAAGTATTATGGAATTGTAACACTGTGCCATGACGATTCTAGTTCAGTGTGGTTCTTTTCACTGTGCCACTGGCCTATGGAACAAGTGTGCCTTAAACGCTATTGCCTGAACCATACAGTAGTAGCTCTTAAAGACTGCATCACCACGAATCAACCACATGGCCTTGGGGGGGAAAAAACAATTATAAATTATGCATTCATCAACGGTAATGGACGTGGATGTTTGATTCTGAACACTACTGTCTCCAGGAGCTGGAGAAGGACTAGTAAAGAAGAAAAGCAATGAGAGAACCTATGTGACTGAATGTTTTATATAATGTTCTTAAAAGAATACCAGCCACCACTCATGATATTTCATAATGCTCTGGACACCACTCACAGAACTGCAAAACGGCTTTAAGGATTATAATCACTTTAACACCAAGGATGTCCCTTGTGAGCTGCAGCAAGTCTCGTGGTCCAGCAGTACCATCACTTGCCTTATCTTGTAAATGCCATTGTTAATGGTAAGGATTGATGTATTGAGCTCTAAGATACAATCTGTTTAACAAACCAAGGAACCTTCACTGCTAAGTCAGAAACTCATACTAAAACATTTGTTGTTTGTTTATATTGTATTGTTGAAATAATACAATTGTTTTACAGTATTAGTGTTAGCATTTTCAACACTTAGCCCTCTGACTGCGATGCTTGAGGATGAAGCCAACCACAAGCTGCCTTTATTTCAACATGGTACTGCCAATGTTGACTTTTTCTTCCATAAGAATCATGCCACTACTCTTTTTTTTTTTTGTTTTGGATGTGAGCGTCAGTTTTGTACACTAATTTGCTCGCCTTTGTAAATACACATTTCTTACTCTTTTCTTTTCCCTCCCTGTAACCATGGTGCAATTTGTTGCATAAAATACAAAGCAATTTTGCTACTTGAAAGATGGCAGTTTTTGTTTATGGGTAATGTGTACAGGAAGAGTCACCAATTTCCATTTATTGTGGATTTTGCAAAATAGCAGTATTACTGGCAGTGTCCTAAATGTCAATTTTATTCCTATTATTTTTGAACATAATGTGAAGCCCAGAGCAGCACTATCCCTTGTATCAAGGTGGACAGTAAGTAAAGGTAAATCTTGTTAATGTTTCATTCCAAATCTGCTCCCACCCAAGCCTAATGTAGCACAAAAAAGTCACATTCAGCAGATGCAGTAGAATAATTTCTGTCTAGAACATTTTATTTATAATTATTAAAATCAAAATGTCAACAATTTAAAATCATATACACGCAAGACCGCATTTTAAATGTTAGCACAGCTCCTTCGAAATTTATACATATGTATAGGTTTATACATACGTTTTAAAAGTGGTCACTTAGGCAGCAAAGAAATGGACAGAGCACATGGAGGACTCCACCCTTAAACCAAACTCTGCTATCTCCTCTTTAAAAGAAGAACTCTGAGCATAAGAGCTGAGTGAGAAAGATGGACGAAAGGTGGTTTTATTTTGGCCATATATAAGCCAAGTTTCAATCAGGATGCTAACTGAGTGCTGCACCAATCCCTGCTTGGAGAGTTTGCTACTTCTTTTAGCCAGAGAACAGGTGCATAGTGGAATTTCAGTAGAACACTCAGTGAGCACAGAAAGAGTCTGTCCACACACATACACGCTCGCGCACACGTGATTAATCATAGAAAACGTTAAAAGAATTTAATAGGCAAGAGTTACCAGTGACTCATAACGGCTGTACAATGTCAGAGCCAGTGCTGCTGTCCATCTTGCCTCCCCCTCCCCCCATTGTATTATCACCAACAGATATTTAGCCATATTTACAGCTGCTGAATAAGAAGTATAATGGAACATGAATTCAATTCAAATCCCTATTCTAACACTGCAGTGGAAGCTGGCTGGGTGGGATTTGGAGTTTGCACTTTGCAATGTTACTATACAAGCCAATATGTCAGCAGTCAGTCAAATTTACAGCCAGAATGAGACAAGCACGGCTATCACACAGCATTCACTAGCTAACTTTCCTGTTGCACTCTTCTCCAAGAGCTAAAATGTAAAACAGTATGATTTATTTTGACAGAAGTCCAATCTGCAGTACGTAGAACAAGTGCGACAAAGTGAGATTAAACATGGATGGTAACAATATTAACATGAATCATAACCATAAGGCAACAAAAAAAAAAAATTCTGGTAAGGACAGATGGAGTTCTATTTGATATGGTTGCGAAGGAGGACGGGGGCATAGACATGGAGGGAGTTGGTGCAATGGAACAAATGATTAGGGAAAGAAATCATTTAAAAAATGGTGTAGGAGGGAAGTGTCTTTCCTTAAAGTGACATTTTCTGAGTGAGAAGACTCCAACCCAACCCCCAAGATCTGGCAAACGCAATGAGCATAAAGTGCCACCCACTCTTTCATCCATCCACATTTACACTGCTGGGGATTTTCCCATTTCCTTTACTATCTCAACCCCGCTCTCAGAGCGCTGAGGTGAGTTTCTCAACGAATCAGTGTCGTCAGTGTCTCAGCATCTGGAGTCGTTTTGAGATTCAGACTGGGTGATCTCTCGTTGTTAGAAGCCCTTAACGGCTGCTTGACAAGGTGGACCACAAATCTCAGTGACCAAGACAAGCTCATGCTGCTTTTTTCTGGGTCTCTCAAGACGCCTGCCTTTAAAACTAATGCATGCCACAGCATGCTCCTGTGTCTGCATCGTAGCTGGTTTTACAAAAGTCCCGCTCCCTCAGTGGTGAGGGCGGAACAGAATTATTGAGCTCAGGAAAATCCTATTAAATAGTAACGTTATCATAAACT
>JBBPCX010000088.1:13536481-13546888 GCA_037974365.1 Hydrocynus forskahlii | reverse complement strand
AGAAAACAGAGGATGGAGTTAGTTCCGCATCAGTTTAAAGGCATGATTAAAGTGTATGAGGAGTGTAAGTTAACCCTTCAGCATCTCGCTAGAGCAGCCTAGATATAAAGTGTAGAACCGAGATATAAAGTGTAGAACCGAGGGGTGGGTGGGCGTGAGAGCTTTAGACCTGCTTTCGGACCTAGAAGGAGGACCTCAGTTTTATCTGCATTTAGTAAGAGGAAGTTCTTGGACATCCAGTCTTTTATATCTTTAATGCATTTTATTTAATTTAAGTTTATCATCGGGATTTGCAGAGATATAAAGCTGTGTATAATCACAACCAGTCCTCCTACACCTGAGAACATGATGCAGAATCTTCTTGAAACAAGAGTGCAACAAGCCCAGTTCTCCCAGAAAATAGCCAGAAGTATCCATGATGTAACTCAGGAGCTGCTGTCTCTACGGCAGATGGTCTCAGCTCCCAATCTGCCCTTCCAAGACCCAACCCGTGACTCTCAAAAATTACTTACAAAGCTGATGGCAGATGATCACATTGAAGCCTTCCTTGGCACCTTTGAGAGGGTGGCCAGTGCTTAGACCAACATCTGGCACCCTTGCTGCCAGGGAATGCCCAACTTGCTTGCTATACACTTTCTGAGTAACATATCCACAATTATACCACTCTAAAAGAAAAAATATTAGCCAGGTGTGATCTCTGTTCCCCAAGGGCAGCAGCGGAGATTCACTGGTGGTCCTATCAGTCACAGAAGGAACCACACGCCATATGGATGACCTGCTCAGGATCATGCAGTGGTGGCTACAGCCCAATTACCTGAGCTCTGAGAAGGTCATAGAGTGAGTTGCCTTAGACCTGAGGACTCTCCTGGTGGAAGAGAGGAGGGCATTTAGAAGGAGAGCAGCCCAGACCCACTTGAGAGATGGTAAAGGCCCTGGTGTGTGGCTTGGCCACTTTAATGACTGGAAGAGGAGAACACATGAATTCAAGGTAGGGACCTCCGGAGCGACCAGCCTCAGTGAGTGGGGCCCCAAACCCTCTTCAGCGGGGACTGAACCATGCCCCAGCGAATGAGCCTATGCCCACCAACCCAGATTGCCAAACTCCAGCCCAATGCCAGAAACATGGTTAGCTGGGTGTATCCTGCACATCATCACCCGGCAGGACAGCCCCACCATAACACTGAAGCTGAAAAAAGCCCCCACTCTGGCCATTCTGCACTTGGGCAGCACAGTCACCCTAGCCCTCCCCACCTTGCTCCCAAAGGCCGCATGGCTGTGTGGCTGACTACCAGTCTCCTGCGTGCATGGCGTAGTGGGGGAGGTGTGAGGGCAGTAATTGGCCAATCGTGATGGGTCTCATTCTGGAACTTCCAGAATTAATCACAGAATGTCCGGAAAACAACACAAATGATCGTTACAGAGGTGCCAGAGGGGCTGACCTCTCCCACCCTCCTACGCAGACCAACATTTTAGCCCAAGAGGAAGAGGAGGTTGCTGATGCCGGAGCTGATGGGTCAGCCCTTACTGGCCCCTCTTCTGACAGGTGGTGGAAGAAGGAAACTTTGCGTGGGAACAGAAGCCTCACAGCCATCCTCTTGAAGGGCACCTAGGAGTTCAAAAATTCTGAGAATGCTTGCTTTGACTGGTAACGCTGGCTGAGTTAAAAAACTTCTGTCAGCGCTGCCCACAGTGTCAGCGAACCTACCCAGTAATACCTTTGCCAGCACCACTTATCCTTGAGAAGACCTCACTGGGCTGCTGCCTGGGGTCATGAGTATATCCTTGTGACTGTAGATTATGCCACCAGATACCCTGAGGGTGTCCCACTCCGAAAGGCAACGGCAAAGAATATTGCCAGAGGGCGGCTCCTCCTGTTCAGCCTTGTGGACTTCCCCAAGCTCATTCTCTCTGACCAATGCACTCCTTTTATATCAAAGGTCATGGCTGACCTCTGCCAGCTGCCACAGGTGAAACTGAGGGCTTCTGCCTATCATCCCCAAACAGACGGGCTGGTGGAGCGATTCAACCAGACATTAAAAAGAAAGAAGGCAATAGACAAGGAGGGGAGAGATTGGGATCTTTTACTCCCCTATGTCCTATTTGCTATCTGGGAGGCCCTACAAAGTTCTACTGGGTTAACCATGTTCAAAGCATTGTTCCGTACGCAGGTTTCACAGTTCAAGCTATAGAGGAGGAGGTGGGACAAATACTGAGGGACGGCATCATAGAAGAATCCACCACTGGTCCAGCCCCATAGAGGCTGTCCTCAGGAACGAGTGCTCCCTTTATCTATGCAATGATTTCAGAAATCTGAACCATATTTCTGAATTCAATTGTTATTTGTTGCCACAGTTGAACGGCTAGGCAGGGTGAGGTTCATCTCCAGCTTGGTCCTTGCCAAAGGCTATTGGCAGGTGCCATTAACACCCACAGAAAGGCCCAAAATGGCTTTCACCACCTCCACCGGCCACTGGCAGTCCCGGTGTTTCCACTGTAACAGCGTGGCGCAGTTACGGGCTTCTGGCCACATGGGTCGTGATAGGGAGTTTGTAAAGTTGTTTCTGAGTCACTTCTCTAAATGAAACAAGGGAGGCTAGGCTGACAACAACAAACAGTTGTTTATGGCTGCCGTGAACTGTGAAACCTGCGTGTTGAACAATACTTTTTCCTCTCTGCATGTAAGTGCTAATATTAAATTTTGCTATGATTAAAATTAATTTTATTTTTATTTGGCACTCTACATCTTATGTGGAACAGGAGGGTGTTTTGTTTTCTCTCTCCTTTTGCCTGTAATGTGGTTATGCTGTCCTGGAGCCTACCTTTCCTGGGCGGAGCCAGAAGAGAGAATAAGGAGCTGCAGTTTCCCAAACCCAAACCGACGCCCCAAGGCCAGAGGGATAAAAGCTCTGGAACAAACCTGGAAGGACTTTGCTTTCTTTCCGATGGACTGTATAATTTGACTGTGGGTGTCTGGGTTTGTGTGTGTGTATGGTTGTGTACAGAAACACACAATTGTAAAATACACTTGGTTTTGGTGGTTTGTTCCCTACTCTACAGATCTGTTAACAGCCTTACTGCCTCATATATATTCTTTTTATGGTGAGGTTTGTTACACCATTCGGCCTCTACGGAGCACTGGCTACTTTCCAGTGGCTGATGAACATGGTCCTCTGTCCGTACTGCCAATATGCCACTACCTACCTTGATGATGAGGCCATCCATTCTGCCACTTGGCATGATCATTTGTTCCAACCGCAGCAAGTGCTAACCGAACTCCGTTGATCTGGGCTAATGGTCAAACCCCAAAAACGTCACCTGGGGCTGACTGAGGCACAGTACCTGGGTTATAAAATAGGTTGGGGCCATTAGAAGCACCAAGAAAAGAAAATCGATCTGTCTGGGACTACCCTCGGCCCACCACAAAGCACCAGGTGCTTGCCTTTCTGGGCCTGGCAGGCAACTACCGAATGTTCGTCCCCAAATTTTCCTCTATAGCTGCCCCCCTGTCTGATCTCACTTAGAAGGGAGAACAGGAGAAGGTCCGTTGGACAACAGAGACAGAACTGGCCTTATGTCATTACCATTTCTCCAGAATCGAGACTTCACTCAGCCCTTCATCCCCTAAACGGACGCGTCTGGGAACGTGTGAAGCACCTCCTGTGGTGCTGAAGTGACAGTTCTTGCTCACTTGATGACGAAGTGACAGCAGCGCACCGTTTCAACACCATCAGCACGTGGAGGGGGGTGGTCCAGCCTGATGCAATGCACCTGATAACCTCTCCATTTATTCCGCACAGATTCCAGCCCAGAGGACCTCTCCCACACACTGAAACATCGCTGCCCATCTCTGGAATATCCTCCTGCCCTTCACTTCACTCTGCCTTAAAACGGTCTGCACCTGCACCCCAGCCACCTAACCTCAGCACTCTTCACTTCGGACTTTGCACGAACTGTGAATAAATGTCACCTCTTTCGCTGTTCAGCAGCACTCAGCCTCTGTCTCTATGTCCATGCTTGGTCCCCAACACTAAGTGGTGTTAAAATGTAGACAGTAAGATGAGACGGCATTGCTCCAGATTTTACAGGGTACAAAGTACACAATGTAATCACATATAAATAAACAATAAACTCTAAACTATGAGTAAAAATGTGCAATTTGGTACAAGGTCATTTTTAACATACAAGAAATCGTAAAAGTGTTGCATCAGCAGTCAGATGGAAAGCAACAGTACTGGAATGTAATTGTGTGCTTTATATGTGCAAAAGATCAGCAGTGTCAATTTATGAAAAATAACAAAAGTTTTTCTGCAGCAATGTTCAGCAGAAAACTAATAGGACAACAGTAATAAGAGACTAGTAATAGTAATAGTAATAACGACTAGTAATAACCTGGTATATACTGACATGCACAGTTGTCAGATTCATAATTTAATGGCTGTATCTGGCTCTTATGGTAAACTAAATTCATGAAAAGACAAAAAACTTTTTTATCTGAGGTAAAGGAGGAGTGAGAGAGGGCAACATAGACAGATTTGATATTGTATTGTCTTACATGTTAATTGAGGGATTAAAATAGTTTCTGTCTGTTAAACTTTTTGCCTGTATTCCCTGATGCTCTTTTACACTCATTATGTGTTTATATGTAATGAAAAGTTAATCAAAAATGTATTACCTTATTTGCTAAGGAGTATTGGTTTATGGTGGCTTAATTGGGAGTATGAAAAGTCTTGGATGAGAGAAATAGACTGATATTGAGTCCCTGTTTCTTATTATTTTGTACAATCTTTTGTATTTCATGTAAAAAAATGTTAAAAATTATGTTCCTTTCCTTTCAACTAAAAGCAAGAAAGTAACATTTTTGATAAATAGTTCTTGCTAGTGGACTCAGACTGGATTGACCTGTTTCTGTATATTTTAAATTATAATACTGGATTTAAAGCTGTGCTGTACAAAACTAGCGAAGCATTTTACAAAAGTGAATTAAAGTCATTGTCTGTTTTAGTGTCCTGAGATAATGAAACAAACAGCTGTTTTCCTTGAAATTTCTTTAATACAATTTTCTTTATATTCAGTCAAAAAAAAACGCAACATTTTCATGCAACACATGGGTCAGTTCTAAGTACCAGCCCCAAAAAGGACCATCTGTGCTTGAAGAATGTTTAAATATGTGAAAAAGCACATGATGATAGAAAATGTAGTCTGTGCAAGAGCATGACTGGCAAATAATCACATGGCTTTTGATCACATGGCTTTAGAAACAGACCTTATTCACGTTCCTGAAAGCGACAGTACTATACAATAGATACAATGACCAGAACACAATTATTTACAAAAAGGACAATCCTTTTCCCACTCATTTACTTGTCGGCCCCACACATGCTTTCCCCCTTCCCACAAGGTACAAATTTGTCTCGAGAAATGGTGGTTGACCTGAGTGGTCCAACCATCTTCATTCTTTTTTAGATTTATTTGTATTATTGATTCATTTATTTTTAAACATGGAATACAAATACAGCTCATTATGATGCAGTTCAGTTCCCATCATGACTGGCAGTGGAAATGCAATATAATGATGTGTTACATAATTTAGAACTGCTTCCATCGCATAAATGTAGGACAAAACATGACAGAAATGTTGTTTTCCACTGAAGAGTTACTGAAACCCTTTCTAAAGAATGTTTGTAAACAGAGTCCTGTTCTCCTGGGGCAATATCGTTGCTCACAGTTGCATCCATATCATAGTTAGGCTGAGCAGCAGGCAGACGTATTGCAGTAAGCCTGGATGTTGGGAGGGGGAGCTGTTACACAAGTCAGAGTCGCAGCAGTGGATGCTCACTCCGGGCAGCTCCTGCTGCTGGCAGTGCCGTGAGGTGGCACAGCCGCTGGTCAGAACGATGCCCAGAGCCGCTGAGGAGGCAGTGAAAGAGCCCATAGGTTATTCTCATGAACATGACGAATATTAGGACGTAACATAAAAAAGTAAACTGACAATGGTTTTTTTGGACATACAAACAATGGTGCATGGTTGAAGAATTAAAAATAATGTCACTAAAATTTAACCAGATTTCTAGTAACATTTTCCAACTGAGATGACCACGTTATTTTTATTATTACCACAACAGTAAAATTTGAAAATGAATCTGTAAATGCGTTTTTGACCCACAGTTTAGCCTTAGAGCTTTCAGAAAGCTTCTGGTCACAGAGATTTGACCATGGATTACAAAATGTGAAAACCTCAAGATTCAGCTAATCCATGCAGTTCTGAAACTGTAATCTTTGGGTTCTTCTTTGCCTCTTTCACCATCCTCCTCTCTGTATGTGAGACCAGTATACTCATCGTTTTCCTGTTATATTTTCAACTGGGAATGCTTTTTTTTTGTTTTCTGCCTGATGGTAATTGTTAATAATCTTTGCAGGTCCACAACCATCTTTCTCGTTAGAGCCGACTGTTTTTAATTTGACCCATTTAGTGACAAAGGGATTTTACATGTGTGTAACCTCGTACTTATACCCCAAAGAAGTCCCTGCAGAGCAATAACAGAAAGTCCCTCAGCATAGAGAACATAAAGGAACACTTTTCTCATTTTGCCCTTAAACTAGAATTTAGATTTTATGATTTAGTTTGTTGGTGACCTTGTTTGGCATCTCAGCATCTCAGTCTCAATTCACTTTATAGCTGAATGAAATAATCCTACGACCTGAGCCTAGCTCTAATAGGACAAATATGTGCAATAGGATATTAAAGGGCACAGAGACTTCCAGGAAAACTCAAGCTAGTCGATATAATAAATTTGAGGTAGATCAAATTTGCTGCTTCGCTTTCGTCAGGCTGCTTTCTGTTGAGGAAGTTGCGAGTAATAACTTTCAGACCCCATTTAAACAGGTCACTTCAAAGGGCAGCTTGCCTTAATAATGCACAATGTCTAGGAAGCAGGCTGATGGGCCAACCTTTCATGGTAACGGAGGACAAAGGAGTGCAGGCCGCTAAGCGTGTTACGCAACTGGCCTCCAACAGGAAAGAAGCGCTTCTTTGTTGGGATTAAGACAGTGTGCAGGTCCAGATCAAACCCAAGACAGCGTTCAAAAGCCGCCTGCTGCTGCCTCAGAGCCGCCTTGTCCAACATGTCAGTCCACGCACTTAGTGACGGCCTGTCATCAGCAGTCTCTGACCCTGTTATTTCCCTGAGCCCGTAGAAAACAGTGCTACCTCAGCCGTTTGCCAAACACATCCAGCCCTCCAAATGTCTACAAGATTGACGCCACGTCTTAGGTGCACGTCAGCATGATTCATTATTGACCATGTAGGTCTTGAGGTTCGGCCCTGTGCAGAAAGATTAGTGGATTTGCGATGAATTTGGCGCATACTTCATGAGCTCATGTATTTAATGCTGTAACTGCAACTCGATTATTAAAAATAAATTTCTTTTCGTTTCTAACGGCATGTGAGTGACAAGGTTTCTTATCTGTGGTGTCCATTACAGTAAAATAGCCTTGGACATTGACAGCATGGATTCGTAACGTTAAAGCATCATAGGGTACAGATGTATAGTCCTTAAGATTAGGATTAGAAAGGAAGAAGTATGTGTTAAGTTTCATGTAGAATGGATAAGCATGCCTCTAGACTGAGGATTAACGTCGAGGATTTGAAGTATATACAGATGTGGGTCACTACAGATTCATCCATGTAACATCTTGAGGACAGCTGACACGTAGTGACCTCAGATAAACATGTAAAAAAGATTTTCCTAGAATTTCAGGATGGTGAAACCCTCAAAGAAACTCTTGACTATCAGCAAAACTGAAATACCATTTGGTAGCTTCTTTTCTGCTTTAACTCTGTGCAGACAGCTGTGATTCTTTTGACCAATATCCTTACAACAGTAGACGGTACTCACTGCTCTCGGTCTTGATGCAGAAGCGGTGTTTAAAGCCTTTGTGGGAATGAGTGCAGGTGATAACCTCAGGGTTGGAGCAGCCCACATCCACGTACCTCTGCCCATGAATGACGTTACAGCCATAGCACTGCAGTCCGTGGACTTTAAAAGAACACAGGAGAAATTTCACATTGCCAGTTTATATGTACGTGTGCAGAAACTGCTTTGTTTAGGGCAAAAAATGAAAAATTGACTGAAAATGTGTGGCGTTGTGTAGTGCATCCATTCTCTGGGACATTCTGGTGAAAAAGCAAGAAAACTGCAGAAACTGTGTTAAAGGCTTTTAAAGACAGGCCTAAATTGTCAGTCAGTTCAAATGTGGAAGGTTTAAGGCCAAACATATAACAAACTGGATAAAGTGTGAATGCCCAGCAGTGGCAAGTAGCTTTGGTTTTATTTGATTTGATTACATTTAAGTTTTAGTTGAGATTTACAGAAATATTTGAACTGTAACTGTAACTGTTAAAGAGAACACTGCTGTTAAAAAGATCTTTATTTAATTAAAGTGTTTGCAAACCAAATGTTATTGCTTTTGTTAATCTTTGCCTGGCATTAATGTGTGTGTATATATACACACACATATATATATTCCTTTATATATATATATATATATATATATATATATATATATACTTTAAAGTTATAAATAACACAAGAATACAACGAAAATTACCATCATATTAGGTCAAGTAGGTAATCTTGGATTATTTGGGTGGTGGAATGTCATTTGATGTGTGTACACTGCTGGGTTTTATCCATTTTGTCTATAGCACACACACACACACACACACACACACACACACACACACACACACACACACACATATTTCACTACCATGTGAATTTGCAGTGCTGACAGTGATCCACCACATACATCATAACTTCTCACTGTGGTCCTGTGGGGGCCTGGCTATTGATGACTGGAGTAAAAGGGACTAACAAATGATGCAGAGAAACAGATGGAATACAGAAAACTACAGAGTGCACATGTATGGTAACTGGAGCTGATAAAATGGACAGTGAGAGTAGATACCAGGTAAGGTGGAGTTGGTAGCACATCCAATAAGGGATGAGTTTGGGTAACTTTCTAGTGAGTCAAATCAGTTGACCTCACTGGGCAGCGATGACACAGAATCTGCCTGTTTTAATGCTTAACATTTTTAAGGCACCATGAAATAAAGGCTTCAGAGAAAGAAACTGTTCAGTTTGTTCGTTTTGCATGTGCTGTGCCACTGAAACAATTCCAGAAATGTACTCCCAGATCTGACACTCACTCAGATTCATTTCTCATAAAACTGTTAGTGTAATTTGTGTTTTCCATTTTCTCCAGTCACAAATGAGCCTGTAGGTTCTCTTTGAAACAAAATATTTTTCTTTTGTACCAAAAGTTGCAATGGAGATTGTAAAAATGACCAGAGAATGTCTTTCTTTCACTCTGGCTCGTTGCTTTCAGCAAATGCAAAGCATTTCATTAGTTATCATCACTGACGTTTAAAGTTTTTTTCCTTCTGAGCGACAAGTAGAACCCTTTTATGCAGTTGCAGGGTCAGCTCCTCATATCCAAATGCTTATCTCTGAAATGTCCAAAACAGCTTATTCAGCAGCTTCCGCACAGAATAATTTAAAGTTGGGCGTGTGAAATCCCTCATTTTCAACAGGAAGACTGTTGCTAAGATAGATTGTTATGGAGTTACATATTCATAGGAACATATTTTTGCCTTATGGACATTTAGTTTCTCACATATAATCCCATTTCACTCTTATTTAGTACATAATTTCGAAAAGTAAAAAGATTTGCATTCATTCGTTCTTTACTGCTGATTAATCCTCAGCAGTGTAAATGCTATTAAATAATATGTTCATAGGAAGGTTTTAAGTATATCTATCATTTGGAGAGTCCTACCAATTTGCTGAAACAACACAACTGTCTAACAGTGAAGTTGGCTTTTGGCCATTTTGTGGAGACTAACATGTGGTCTTGTATCTTGTGTCTTCTTGTATCTTGGGTACAAGCTCATTATCACATAGAGAACAATTTTCAGACGTAGAGTCGTGGAAAAAAATAACTAAGGTACATTTTGTAGAACAGATCTTGACCATGCATTGTCGAAATGAAACGACAGCAGATAAGCCACAATGCTAAAAAGGAGTGCAATGTCATACATTTTTAACATTATCTTTAATAATTTGACTTGCTTAACAAGGATTTGAGGACACTTGTCTCTTAAAAAAAGAGTTTACTGAGTTTGACAATATAGGAGATGGACATTATGAAAGCATTACTGAACTATTTTTCTCCAAAAGTCGATTATTTTTCTGCTTGACAGTGCTAGAACCGGTGTTTACCCTCAGAACTCAGAGTGTATCAGTAATCTCTGATTTCAGTAAATATAAATGGTGTAAAACAGTCTAGAACCGGTGTTAACCCTCAGAACTCAGAGTGTATCAGTAAACTCTGATTTCAGTAAATATA
>JBBPCX010000088.1:13521322-13536381 GCA_037974365.1 Hydrocynus forskahlii | reverse complement strand
CCGGTGTTTACCCTCAGAACTCAGAGAGTATCAGTAAACTCTGATTTCAGTAAATATAAACGGTGTAAAACAGTCTAAAACCGGTGTTTACCCTCAGAACTCAGAGTGTATCAGTAAACTCTGATTTCAGTAAATATAAACAGTGTAAAGTCTAGAACCGGTGTTTGTTCTCCTACACTCTCGCTGTTTGCTGCTCTTTCTCTTGGCGCGCCGCCACTCTGCCACTCTCCGGAGCCCCTCCTTCTGTGGGTTTTCCCCACCCACTTGTGGGCGGAGACTATCCTGAAAGTTCTTAGGGTTCAAAGATCTTGTGTTTATTCTGTTTGTGTCTAAAACATAAAATAAAAGAAATGTGGTCATTTTTGTTCTTTATGTTCATTTGCGTGTGACGCTGTATTTAGAACCCCAGTAGTGGTTATTATTATGACATATTTTTAAATTACAGTAACTTACACAGGAACACCAAACAAAGCTCAGCATGACTTTCATATAAGGAGCTGTTTTGCCGTATGATGACGATTTACCAGTTGTGCCGCACGCACTCAAAGGGTTAAGGAAGCGAAAAGTGGTCCTTCTGTGATACTGTACCATGCACCTTTATTGTGGAAACCGTCCTTCACTGTCACTTAATTATCATTACTCCAGAACACTGACTTAAGATGGCTTAGGTTTCCATGGTCACTGTCCCTTTGCCAAGTGGTTAGCAGGTTCCTGGCACTATTCATTTAGATCTAAAAGGATTGCTGGTGCATTTGGGACTTTTCTTCACCTGGCAATGAACTACATTAGTCTTGTGGAGTAAACATGGAGATATTCCTGTCGCGTGCCTGTTAAAACATCCTCTTTACCCTCCGCCCCTGGGGTGCTCTACTACTGGACTCAAGCTGCACTATCCTGTCACTCCGTTAAATAGCCAACCCAAAAGCTCTCAGCCAGATTTCAGAAGCCCATTAATCCCTACCAAATGCTCTTATGAAAATCACTTGGGGAGAAAAAAAAACTGTTGAAATCAATGTAAGGCCACAGAGGAACCAAAGCCAGGTCTCAGGACATACACATTCGTGGAGATAAAGTAGGCTTCCTGAACATATTGTACTATATAAAATCTTTCCTGAAGGACTGGCTGCAGGTTGCTCGTTTTAAATGTGTTCTGTAAGAGGGAATTTTGTCAACTTCGTCTGATCCATTCATGCTGTAGACCTTGCAGCTGAAATCTCATTTTAGCTCTGCAGCCAGTTCAGTGAATGACTCACTCAGTGATCGGTGCATCTTATTGGAAGGGAAAATGCATGTTATTTAATTTCGTCTTCCAAAATCTCTCAGGAAAAGTGAGCAGCATTATCATTTGAATAATGAGCTCTCGCAGTAGCATATCGTGAAGGACCATTTTGATGTTGGCATTGACCCATCTTTCTTCAAAGACGCATGTTTCTTATAATGAGAATGTATCTCTTTAATTTAGTACAGTCTCTGCTGATAGAAAGTAGATGTTTAAAACACTAAGGTACAGCTGAGTGCAAAAGTTTGGATATGCCTAGTCAAAATGACTTCGTTCAAATATGACACTTTTCTGCACACTTCTGAATAATATTACAAAATAAAACATATTAATGTACTACCTGACATGTTAAAATAAAACATAACATAATGATTGAGCCGTAGCATTTATGTTCTTTTTCTTTTCCAATGTGTTAAAATCTGCAAATAAACAGTAACTGTTCAGAAGTGTGTCTTTGTGTGCTCCTGACCAGGTGTGTGCAAACTTTTGCACCTGACTATGAGGAAGTTCATTTTATATACCACAAATTATATTACTGTAAATTTGTAGGCTCATCAAGTTATCTTCGCTCTGTTACATAAGACCATTAAAATGACCATCCTTCGGAAACCTGGTCTACAGTGTGGCTGGCAGAATGGGTGGAGAATTTGGAGAAATATCAGTCTCCTTGTTTTTCTTTCACAAACACACACACACACACACACACACACACACACTTTTGTATTGCTATCTGTGCGGGGACTCCACTGACTAATGTGTTACTGTAGGTTAGTGCTGCTAACAAAAAAGGACAGTTTTTGCTTTGTCAAATATTAGATGCATTTTGTATTTGAAAGTAAATTACATTAATACTACCTGAATCCCTTTCTATCTTCAAAAACCTCCTGGAGACTCATTTGTTCAGAGAGCATCTCCTCTCCTGATCTGTCATCTTGCAATTCTCCTACACGAAGATTTTAGCACTTAGTACTCTCCTCTGGTTCTTACACTGTCCTGAAACTCGTGATGTAAGTCGTTCTTACATTACGACTTTCAGTACATTACATTGCATTCATCTGTCAAATTAATGCAACGTAATGTACTGTAATTTAATGCAATGTACTGTATGTCGAATGTCGCAGGGTTCACGTTTCCTATCACGCTGGGGTCCCCACAGAGAGCTAAATACCTGACCCCCACACCTTAAAAATTCCAACTTTTCCAGTCGGTGACTCACCCTGTGTGGTGAGGAACGCTGAAGCCAAAGTGAATCCAAGCCCGTACAGCAGCCAGGTCCGTAAAGTCATGGATGCAGCTGTGGTGAGGGTCAAAGCACCGTTTTCATCCGAGTCCAGGTCAGACTAGAGCTCCATGGAGAGCGCGCGCTGACCTGCCTGCTCAGTCTCGCGGAGGCGCGCGCGCTCAGAGCGCGAGCTGGCAGCAAAGCGCGTGAAACGCATGAGCTGGTGAGCAAGCTCGAGCACCAGCAGTTCCTTTCTCGTGCTCCAACAGTTCCTTTCTCGTGCACCAAATGCCCCTTTCTCATGCACTAATAGCTTCTTTCTCGTGCACTAATAGCTCCTTTCTCGTGCGCTAACAGCTTCTTTCTCGTGCACCAACAATTCCTTTGACGTACACGTGCTATTTTAATCTTCTCTGGAAGGTTCTCGTGTGTTACTGGCTGAAATATGCAGGCGCACTCTTCTCTCATAGAAGAATATTCTCCTGATGTCTGAGTATGTTGTCTCTCAGTCTTCCACGGGTAAACGACTGTATTACGCACATGTTCTCCTGTTTACCGAGAGAAAATAGAGAGATGAGAGTGGAGAGAGGGAGACCAAGTGAAGCGCAATGCTCTCTGTTGGAAAGGAGACGAAAACGGGGATTAATCTCTCACTGATAATCCATGAGGGCCTAATAACACACCATATGGACAAAAGTATTGGGACACACCTGTTTTTCAGGGTTTGGGTCAGGCCTCTCATTTCCAGTGAAGGACCATCTTAGTGCTTGATCATATCAAGACATTTTGGACAACGCCATGCTTCAACTTAGTAGACACAGTTTGGGGAAGAACTTATTCTATGACTGTGCCCTGTCTGCGTGGAAGAACTTGACTGGCCAGCACATAGCCCTGATCTCAACCCCCTCCAACACCTTTGGGATGAACGGAGATTGCGAGCCTCGCCTTCTCGCTCAACATCAATGTCTCACCTCATAAATGCTCTACAAAATGATCCAAACTCTTGTGGAAAGCCTTCCAAGAAGAGTGGAAGCTGTCCTGGCTGCAAAGGGGGACCAACTCCATATTAAAGTCTATGTATTTGAATGCAATGTTATAAAAGTCCCTGTTGGTGTAATGGTCAGATGTCCCAATACTTTTGTCCATATAGTGTAGCTCCATCACAATTGTGTAGGTGCCCAGTGGTGATGTTCACCTTAATAGCGTGGCGAGCTCCAAGCGTATTTGCTCCCTCTGAGCTGGTTGTATCTGTCTAGTCGATCGCCCTGCTTTCGTTCAGTAGAGACATTCTATCTAATCAAGAATTAAAGACCAAATCCTTTCTTAGAGGCTGTAATGCTACGGATAAGTCAGGCTTTGCAGTTAAGCTCCCGTTCCCTCTCCACCCAAAGCAACATATGGTCGCGCTTGATAGATGATTGCCCACGATTTTCTCTCATACCGACAGATATATTTACAGAGATTGTGACATATTTCTCTCAGTGCGGCTTTATTTCTTTTCTTTTCTTTTGTCCCTTTTCTAAAGTAGGCCATTAATGTTTGAGTAAGAGCCAAGGGACTTCCTGTGGCCTTATTCCCAGCATGGGTGAGTTCAGTGTGCCTGAGAGGGAAGATGGTAAATGATAAGTGAGTGGAAGAGCAGTGGGAGCTCAGCTGGAGTCTTTTGAAATCCAAATCAATATTCCACTCAGAGCCATGGGAAAATGGCATGTTATACACTATATGGACAAAAGTATTGGGACTGACTGACTGGCCCGCACAAAGTCCTGACCTCAACCCCATCCAGCACCTTTGGGATGAACTGGAATGGAGACTGCGAGCCAGGCCTTCTCGTCCAACATCAGTGTCTGACCTCATAAATGTTCTACAGAATGAATGCACACAAATTCCCACAGAAACTCCAAAATCTTGTAGAAAGTCTTCCAAGAAGAGTGGAAGCTGTTATAGCTGTAAAGGGGGACCAACATATTAAAGTCTATGGATTTGAATGCAGTGTCATTAAAGTCCCTGTTGGTGTAATGGTACCTGGGTTCCCAATACTTGTGTCCATATCATGGATCTCTTTGGCGCAAGCAGTTACATTTCCAGGTGTGTTCCAGGTGTTTTTGAAGAGAGATGTAGCTAACATCACCACCTTTGTGTGAGATACAAAGGTGGACAAGGGGAGGCTTAATAGACTTAATGGGGATATTGAGGGGAAAAAAACACAAAAAGCAAGACTGTTCCTTGGTCTGAACATGTTGGTTTACATGCATGATTGGTTCATCCACGAGAAACGTCTGCAGAAATGTCTAGAGGCCAACCTGACCTTTGGAGCAAGAAATTTGTATTCAGGGGTGCTAACGCAGCGTCTGAAGTCTTTGCTTTAGAGGGGGTAAAATTACCGGGCTGTACTGTTATGAAAGCACCCCGCTCTCTTCAGCAGCCTGCTACTTATCTAGAGCCACACAACGGCTTTTAAAAATGTGCCTATAGCAGAAGTGTGAGAGCTACAGAGCGTATAGCTATACTGTGCAGCTTGCTGAATGCTCAGTGAAACTGCAATTAAAGGGCTCGCAAAAGTGCAGCCAGAGGCACTCAAACAAAAAAAATGAAAGGAGGAAATAACAGAAGTGTGAACATAAAGCGTGAAATGTTAAAAGAGGCTCCGAGGCTCCTCTTCCTAGCTTTTGTTGCCCCCTTTTCTGTTGCACTGCTCCATAGAGTACTTGGGTCTTACAGGGCACCAAATAGTTATACTGGATTGGTGAAACACCACATCCATTAATTCTAGAGGATTCCACGTGTATTAAGTTTGCATGACTGAATCGCTATTGGTTTAGTCATGGGCAAAATCCCATCCTGCCTCTGTGGCATACTCTAGGAATAGATTTTTTTCCCCCCTGCTTTTGTCACATGTGCTACGATTATCGCCTTAATGCTGGCACTTGGAACGAGATTAACAAGTGAGGACCAGGCTGGATGGAGGGGCCTTTTACTGCCGGAATATGTGGAGCAATTGAAAGTTCGACTGGTGGGTGGTGTCCCTGCAGCTGCAAAAACAAGGAGAGGAACTCAAAATCCTGCTTTAGAAAGCTGTTTTAGGCAAGCTGTGTGGAATTTAGGTAAAATGGCAACTGACAAATGATCTTGTTTTACCTGGAGTGGTCTGAAGGATGTCATACCCTCTTTGGTATATTCGGCAGATGTGATGGCTATCCACAGTGGGAGGAAAAAAAAGAGAAGAAATAGCCCGGCCGAGATAAACATGCGTTTTCAGTCATAACCTCTGGGATGGCTTTTTGTTTGTCCACCGTGAATCAAACTGAGGCCATGATTCTTAATGCATGAACTCACTTTGGAATGATGCCTGGAGACAGCGCTCGAGGGTCGCCCACCATCTGTGCAATTTGGGATGACACACTGTCATGTACGTTGCACCAAGCCAGTTTCTGGGATCAGTCTACTGAAGCTAGGTTCTTCTCCCTCTCAGTGACAGCTGGGCAATATGGCTTATGAATAATATTGCAATACATTTGGGCTACACAGCGATACAAAATATACATTATACATGTAATTAAAATTCCAGGAAATCTGTATAGTTTTGATATTTTTTTAGTACACAATATATTAAAAATACAGAATATATATAATTTTGACACTACCTAAATCCAGCAGATCTGTACTGGCTACATGCAAGGTAGCAATATTTTGAATAAAACATTCTTCTCTCATAATAAGAAATTTGTGACGTCTTTTAAGGCCATTCGCCTACCACTCAGCAAACAACGTAACTATTAACCCAAATGTGGTTATGATATATGCACCTGATTTTAAACTTGTGTACAAAGTGTTGCTTTGAGAGCAAATGATGCCATCCATATGAAAACCTTCACATATGAAAGCATGGGGAAAAAGACTTTGAGAGCGTTGGTTTTCTTAACCAATGAACGTTTATTGCTGGTGGCCTAGTGGTTAAGAGGTTGTCCCTGTGATCAGAAGGTCGTGGGTTCAAATCCTAGGACTACTAGTGGCACCACTGAGGTACCCTTGAGCAAGGTACCATCCCCACACACTGCTCCCTGGGCACCCCGTTGGTGGCAGCCCCCTGCTTCACTTGCTCAGGAGAGTAGTAGAGTGGGATGTATTCCTCTTATCGCATATTTCTCTCACTGAATGACTTTAGATGATCAAAAAAGTAGTGACAGACAAGGGAAACCCTCGAAAACACAAAATAGTTGGCCAATTATTGATTAATTAATTCTGAACCAGAAGTTACCAATTCTTTATTTTACTTCTGTGAAAAAATAATTATTCCTCTTAGCTTTAAAACTAAGAATTCAACAAATGTTTAGATGATAATTAAAGTGGTTAAGCACAGTTAGTCTTAATTGCAGCCATGCCTGATGGGTTGAAACAGCATATATACTGAACCTTACTAACAAAAAGAAGTAATCATCTCAAAGCCACTACGGGTACAGCATACCATTGTCAAGGGAAATTCTGCTGTGAAAGAAGAGTGTTGTGTATCAGAACCAGAAACCTTTACTGATCCTGAAGGAAATTGCTTATGTTACAACTGCACAGAGATACAGAGACAAGAAAACTATAATATATAAAGTCTAAATAAATCCAATTGAAAATCTGTAGAAAAACCTCAATATGAAATACAACTATGCAATATACACAAATGCTGGAATATGAATACTATAGACAAGTAACTTACAGATCAGTGAATTTCTAACGATACAAATGGTGGTTAGGAGTATTTTACTGCACATAGTAGAGATGAGTATTATATAAGTAATACTGACAAAACTAGTGAGAAGGTGTACAAAGCCAAAGTCGTTGAAAAGTAATCTCCAAATGGGGATGTTTTGCTATTAAGCTTGCTATTTTTGACGAATGGACAAATTTTTCAATATACCAAAAACCTTTGAAGGTGAAGTGCAATTGGGTGATGCCGTGGGACAATGATCCAAAACACAGAAACAAATCCATATCTGAATGGCTAATTTCAAAAAGAAAAATTTCAAGTTTTTGTATGGCCTAGTCAACATCCTGGTTGAGATGTTGTGGCAGGACCTGAAAAGTGCGGTTCATGCTCGAAAACCTAAAGATCAGTTAGAATTAACGCAGTATTACAAAAAAAAGAGTGGGTCATGATTCCTCCAAGCAGATGTGCAAGGCTATATGAGATTCCAGGAAGCATTTGGTTGCAGTTGTTTTTGCTAAGCGTAGTCCAACCATATTCAAAGGTAATTTAGGTATATGATAACTATGTTGACTGATGGAATGTAATAAACATAAAAATGTGATTTTTTGTGATTAGCCAGGTTCACTTTCTGTCATATTATATTTTGTCTGAAGATCCAAATAGACAATAATAGAGTGTATTAAGAAGAGGACAAATACTGTTTCCACAGCCCTGTCCAAAACAACCCTTAGTATGTCAGATTGTGGCCAAATGTTGTGATCTGAGTGCCTCTGGTTAATCTGGTTAAGTTACTACTACTACTTGTTCTACTAGTTCCATAATCCAGAGGAGGATGGGTTATCCTTTTGGATCTTGGTTGCTGTCAAGGTTTGCTCCTCATTCTCTTGGGTTATTTTTCCATGCCACTGCTGGCCTCAGTGAGGTGCTGAGAGGTTTGGTCCTGAATTTTTTGTAAAATTGCTTCACGACAAGGTCTGTTTAAAAAAGTAATATGTACGTACATAAAACTGAACTGTGATACACCACTGCATGTTATGTCATTAGTTGCAATTTAATCAATGCATAATGAATTCTAGATCTTGTTTAAAAATGAACATTTAAGTAAAAGACCTCATAATGTTTTTATTTCGTGTTTTACATGTAATTAAGTATAAAACCTACTTTAATGATATCAACATTGTATTATTACGCAATTGCATTAACGCAAGATTATATAACGAGGAACAGCTATATACTGATTAGTGTAACTGAATTGATTCGGAGTATTGTTTATTGCTTCTGTGGTTTTAATACCTTTGACTGCTTAAAACAGTGATAGCCATTAGTGGGCCTTAGATGTTAAGTGGAATATACCAACATTTTGAAGCAAAGCTCCATATATACCCCATCTAAAATGGATGAAATCAAACTCGCTGATAAGTATGCTCCACTTGTGTTAATCGAACAGTCTATTTTAACATTAACCCAACATACGGCCGGGCTTTTAAGAGCTAAGGATGAATAATTAAACTGACACAGATATGACCGAGTAATGTTTATGGGGACTTCCATTTACAGCTTAGTGTTGAGATCTGCTTTAAATGTTTGCATTTAAACAGTTCCCACACTCTCTCAAGCTTGAAATGACTATCCGCTAGACAGGGTCTGCATTCATTAAAAAATATTCTGACCATAAACATCTTGACATTTTTCTGACAAACCTAACGATTTACTGTGCACATCTTCCTTTTGCATTGCACACGATACTGGATATACTGTAACATTACTCAACACATGATAATGTGAATTTTGTGGTACACATTCTGTGTAATTCATCTTGAGAGGTGTATAAAAATCAGGGCTAGTTCTTCAGGCAGATTAAGCAGCCCATGAGTAAATGTCCCGCTGAAATCCAAAATAGCCTAGGAATGAGCTTAAAATGTATTAAAGTGTAACAACGGTCTCTTTGAACACTTATAGAATCAAAGTTTGCATTGTGAGCATTCTTGATACAGATTCAGATTTGAAAAGATTGTATTCACATCATCATCAAAAAAAAAAAATCCATAAATACAATTCACACTCGAGTAGCCAGTCTATGATGAAGCCTATCATTTGATGCAAACCTTGCCAGACATATGGGCTAATACCACAGGGTTTATCCTCTAAAGCTCTCCGCGAGCCAAGCCTGATCCTATGAAGGTGGCAGAACAGATCTACCCACTCCTGCATGCCATGTGACATGAGACGATCTGTGAACTTCTCAAATACAGCGTATGATACTCTAGAATTATACAGGCTTAATACATAATCAGTGGCATAAAGCAAACAGCCTTGTATAAAAGAGGATAGATTTTTATGTTAAGGGCTATTACTTGAGTGACAGCAGAACAAGTGGGTCGTCTCGCCGGAAAATGTTCACTTGAAAGAGAATAACTGAGGGTTGATATCGTGTTTGCAGTTCATCTTGCACCAGATGCTTTGAAATGAGGTCGGAGCCCAGTCAAAATCTGTTTTTTTAATGCATTATACACAACGTCCCTGCAGCTAATTCAAGACGGAGCTGAGCATACTTGGCGATAACTTGGGATAAAGTCTCAGCTTTAAAAACACTTACAGCATTCGAAAGCAAAATACACTGTCACTGCTTGACCATTTGTTTGTGTCTATTGAAAGTCAGGATTATTTCAGATTCCCAGAGCCATGTTTCATTGTTCAGTTCTGAATGAGAGATTAAGGCAGCCAAAGAAAAAAGTTGTGAAAAACCATTCCATGGCAAAACCTCCTATGGCGACCTCAATTTGTTGTGAAGGGTTAGGCCTCGTTTTCAAGGCTAGAGCAAGCTTGATTGAAATTTATGTGGCATGCATCAACAAGAGCCTCGAGCCTCTGAGCCTCATTTTCCTCTGCAGGGGGACTTAGTACATCTTCTAGTGATTAATGTCAGTGACATATTAATATCAGTTAAATCATTTACAACTACATGACAGTATCTTCTGTTTCAAACATCCCTAGGTCATTTTAGGCAACATAAAAGAAAAAAAATAAGCTTGTGCAGCTGCATGCCTTTGTTTGTCCTCAGATTTGGGTAGAGACTTCTGTTATGTTTTTAATCATGCGTGAACACTGAAGCAGAGGATTTGCAGCGAAATGCCTTGAAAGAAATTTAAAAGCCTCGGTTGTGGGAGTATTTACAATGTCTTAGAAAGGTTACACATGTGCTTTGTTTGCCTGCAAGTCTAGAGGGGAATTCATGCCGAGTGGAAATGCAGACAACACATTTGAAAAAATAAGTGAAATGTAATGCACACAGAGACAGGCACGCCAGAGTGAAAAAAGCAGGCCTCAGTTAGGATTGTTTTCACATCCCTTCATTTAGAAACTGATCATTTAAAAATAATATACGTGCATTTGCATAAAAAATATGCAGAAACAAATGTAAGCAAGAGAAGGAAACTTTATTTCATTGTATGTGGGAATGCACTAAAGTTAATTGTTTTGGGGGCCAAATTATTGAACATTGTAAGTAAAATCATCGGTAAAGTCATTCCTTTTGATCCCAAGCTGTGTCTATTACATATTTGTCCTTTGAATTTTAAAATTACCAAACATGAAAGATTGTTGCTGTTTCTTTGTTTGTTGGAAGCCAAACGTACAATTGCATGCTTTTGGAAAAAAGAAGAAAGTCCTGACGTGTCTCAATGGATAAAGGGGATGACTTCATGTCTTGCTTTAGAAAAAATTACCTACTTTTTGAGGAACAGACTTTTGGTCCATCTGGAAGGTTTTATGTGATTTTTTGCAAAAATTTGCGTAATTTGTGCTAGATCTGAAAACAGTTCAACTTAAAATGCAAAACTGTGTACACAAATATATTTTCCACCATAGTGAATTCTGATCCATGTGCAAAATCTGGACATTGCTCATAGTTTGCTTAGACCATGGGCGCCAGAAGCATTTCTAATTTGGGGGGGGCACATAGCACTCTACACCTCGGCTGTAGTCCGGGAGGGGAAAAATGGGTGTTCCAGGACCAATGGCTTAGACCTTAGCCTCTTCTGTTTCATTTCTTTATTCACCTCTGTTTGAATACAACTTACAGTGTACACCCGCGAAGTTGCGGTTCAGAATCGTTCGTGGATTTTTTCTTAGACCCAAAATAATAATTGTTCCCTGAAACCCCGCAAATTTGAGGAAACCGCAAATATCCTGTGCTTTTCTTCTTTTTTTCGTGGCAATACATAATTGTTCATGTATTTTAGTGCTGAATTATTAATAAAATTATAATTTACTAATTTTGTAACATAAATATTAATGTAAATTCAGCTAAATTTCCATAGAAAATATAACCGTATACATGTTTTATTACTGTAGAAAGAACACAAAGCAACTGTATATTGGCTGCTGCCCTGTGACGCATCTCTGGCAGCTGCAGTCCAGAATTCCTGCATCAGAACAGTTTCCCACGTGGAGCATCTCAAGTGTTGTTTTTATTACTGTAAATTAAATTAATTATTACAGTATTTACCCTGCTTGTAATGAAGAAAACACGCTGCATGAATTACAGTCCAGTCTATACAGGGGGAACATAGGGATTTACATTCTAGCACTGCAGGAGTTCAGTGTAAACTGTACAGTACGAATACAGGTTTACCTTTACATTTTCTGTAAGGGTGATGTATTAAGCTGAGTTTAAAATGAAATTAAAGTGTTTCAGGAGCATATTTGGGGGCATATTTAGGATTTACACTATAAACATTTTTAGGCATTTTTCTACCACATCAAAAATTTGAGGTTTTTCACAATTTGCTCTTGGAATGTAACAAATTTCGGGGGGTCACTGTATTGCATTCATTTAATGTACTGTACTCCATTTTCACCTTTCTTAAAGGAGTAGTTTATATCAAGTTTTAAGCAGTGATGCTGTCATCTTACCCAAATCGAGATATTTGGCATTTCCCCGTGTTGAATACCATCAAGACAGTTTTAGAACAGCACGACTTAACATACAGAAGTTACGACACATTTACTCATGATCTTGCAAAACTGTCAAGACTTCAAATAATTCGAAAGACATCAGTCTAGTAAATAACAGTCTAGTAGATAACAGATCTGAAAATTCTGGAAAACTACTAGTTTTTTTTTTTTTTGCAATACAAGTATCATCTTCACTATTTTAGAAACACATTGCAAGCATTTGAGCAGAAAGTTTATGATCAAAATATCCTTAGGAGAATGAAAACAGAATCAGGTGTGTATGACATCCCGGCAAAGGGCCTCTTGGGTCGTTTATTGTGGAAAAGGTGATGAGTTTTAACTTGTATTAGCCACAGCTGGGTTCTGTGAGGTTTAAGTGCTTGTGTTTCTTTATTGGTTTTGGGGTTTTGTAGTTTTGTCTGATGTGTTACTGCACCCAGTCTCTTTCGTGTCTTTGTCAATGGTCAGGCCCTCGTGCCGTTTGTGCGTATAAGTTTGGAATAAAAAGATTGAAATCTGCATCTGCACCTGTCTGGAGACAGGCTGCGATGTGACAGTGTGTCTGAGAGTGAGTCTGCGGCCTTGTAAGAATAACACACACAATTCAAAATTTCTGGAATTTTCCAATTTTGGTGTTATGCCAAGTACACCTGGCACTCTTGCCTTCGGAAATGAAGTTAGTAACAAGGAGATCTCAAGCGGGAAAAGGGGATAATTGCTTCCTCCCGCAATTATTTTTTGTTTTGCAGTCAAGGTTGCTTGGGTGCACTCAGTAAAGGATTGCTCAGCATTTTAAAGGTTTGAGAAAAGGGTCAAATGCATCAGACGAGGCTCAGCTGCCTTGTTCTGTGTCCAGATATGATTGTCCCCGCTTCCACTGCCACACTGTCCTGCACTTACATCACATTTCACCATCACGGATCCTTTCGTCATCACAACACAATGGAATTGTGATCGTACCTCCTTCTGGACTTATTTAGAGTCATTTTTGTCACAAGTCCCTCTCACATGCCTCACAGATTAATTGATGATGCGACGTGGCGATTTTCAGTAAATTGTGCTGCATGTATAAGAAGATTTTTGCAAAGGCAGCTGATGTTGGGGGAGGACTGACTTTGCATCTTTACTCACAGACTGCATTCCTTAATAAGGTAAGTGTAAAGTGTCCATTTGTCATCTGTGAACAGACCACAGCACAGCACACAGTGTGAACAGCATGAAACTGTTCTCTGCATTTAACCTGTTCACCAAGTGAAGCAGCGGGCAGCCACTAACCCAGCACTCAGGGAGCAGTGTGTGTGGACAGTATCTAGCTCAACGGTACCTCAGTGGTGCCACTGGTAGTCCTGGGATTTAAACACATGACCTTCTGATCACAGGGGGAACAGCAGCGGTGTGGGTCTGAGTGTGTGTGGACTGGAGGTGTGGTCGAAGGATTAGGTAGAGGCTTACTGTACAGTCAACTTGTTACGACTTCTAATTTATGTTAATACGTATTATCAGTAGTTGCACATCCTACATTTTTCCTGTATTCCACTTCCCAACTTTCCTCACTGGTTTTATGTACCAGTCGAAACTAATTTTTGCATAACCATTTTCAAACCTCTCTTCATCCCTTACCATTAAACCGGCTGTTTTTGTTATCGTGCCTTCAAAACTGATGTATGGAATTACCCCTGAGTCCAAAGGGATGTGCCTTTTACATATTAAAACACTTTCAATCAATCGTTAACAGTGTTTATGTACATTATAGGGCCAAAAGACTCCTAAATATTGACTTCAGGTGTTTCAGCCACACATGTACAAACCCACAGACATACACAGTCAGCAGAGTGGGTCATACAGTAGTTTTTAGTGTTTTTAAACGTGGCTACCTTTGTCGCCAGTCAGTTTGTGAAATGTCTGCCCTACTAGATCTGTTCCTGTCAACTGTTAGTGCTATTAATGTGAAATGTAAGCGTCAAGTATCAAAAACAGCTTTGCCACAATGCAGTAGACTGTGCAAACTCACAGAGCGGGGCAGCTGAGTGCTAAAACATGTAGTAGCTTGTAGAAAAAAACCCTGTATTCTACTACATCACTCACCCCAGATCTCCAAACTGCCACTGGAAGCAACACTGACACAAGAACTGTCGGGTCTAGGGTTTGTGCTAGGCCCTTGGTTCCAGTGAAGGGAAATGTTACAGCATACAAAGGCATTTTAGACAATTATATGATGCCGAGTTTGTGGCAACAAGTTGGGAAAGGCCTGTTCCTGTCCCAGCATGACCTGGCCCCCTGTGCACACAGAGAGATAATGAAGACCTGGTTTGGCAAGTTTGGCCTGAAGGAAATTATCTTGACTTTTGGGATGAATTGGAATGTTGATTGAGAGCTAGCTCCTCTTATCTAACATTTTGTGAAATGCCTTCCACAATAGAGGAAGCTCTTATAGCTGCAAAGAACTTTTGTCTTTGTTATTGGCATGTTTTTATCACAGTCTCAATAATTTGGTTAACTTTCAAACTTTGATACACACTGTCCAAAAGAATCCAGTATCCAAAAATACAACAGATTAGTTAACAATTAAAGTAAAGTGGCCCCTTGTAGTAATGTGTGAACACACCACACAGTGTGAAATTCTTTCTCTGCTTTTAACCCATTCACCAAGTGAAGCAGGGGGCTGCCACCAATGAGGGGCACCCAGGGAGCAGCATGTGGGGACGGTACCTTGCTCAGGTGTACCTCAGCGATCTCACTAGCAGTCCAGGGATTCAAACCCATGACCTTCTGATCTCGGGGTAAGCTCCCTGACCACTAGGTCACCAGCTGCTCTGAATTTTAAACAGTAGTGTGTGTGTGTGTGTGTGTGTGTGTGTGTGTGTGTGTGTGTGTGTGTGTGTGTGTGTGTGTGTGTGTGAGAGAGA
>JBBPCX010000088.1:13507630-13521222 GCA_037974365.1 Hydrocynus forskahlii | reverse complement strand
GGTGAGGGCGGTGGTAGGAATGTGTGTGTGTGTGTGTGTGTGTGTGTGTTGGGTTGTTTGTGTTTGGAGAGAGAGAGAGAGTGAGACTGTAAAAAGAGGAGGCAGCTGCTGATAATATTCAGTATAATTGCAGTCCTTTCCCTCTTTGGTCAGTCACACCACATTATGTTATGTTTTACGTACCACTTTGTTTAAGTCAGTCAAGACATTGCTTTGCATTTTAACTAGTCAGAACACTTAGTCTACATTTGTAAGAAAGCTGAAATAAAGTGTGTTTTATGAAAATAATAAATGCAGTCTGCATGGTTATATATTGAGTTAAATTTGTAGTCTTCCCTCCACTTTAAGGACTGATTAGATCAGACGAAATAAATGAATGACTGGAAGGAAGCATGAGAGACTACGGAGAGTATGATGATGCCAAAGAGGACAAGAAACATCTGCTGTCCCACTTATGAACTGCTTCAGCGTGGAATCCAGAATTAACCAGCAGTTACTTTAAGTAAACCTGTCTTGGTGCTTGTGGTTAAAAGAGAAGGGTGGAACTAATGTAAATACTGGAACACTGTAATGGATGGATGGATAGATCGTCAGATAAAGAGGGTGAACGGGTGGATGGACTTTATTTGTCCCCAGCGAGGGAGCAACAGTGGAAGAAGAACACAAGACACTACATACATAAAGCAATTTGGGTAGAAGTACACTACACATAAAATAAGTACTAAGCAACTTGTATAACTGCAGTGGAAGTTCTAAGTACATCCAGCATCTATCAGCATAGGAATTAAAGTTGGTCACGATTCTCCTTTTGACATACTTGTGATCTGATAAACATATAATACAATGGAGAAAGCACTGACCAGTTGCAAAGTGGTGCAAGCTTACAGAATATAGAGTTTCATTTTATAGAGTTTCGGTTTATAATGGCTATACTTTAGAATGGATTGTTGAAAGATGGCTATTTGTGATACTTTACATACTGTTTGACTAACTTGTGAGTGCTGTACTAAGTAACACAGAATAACTAAATATTAATGACTAAAAGGTAAATGAGTAAAAAAGTAGCTTCCTTTTTTGCAAATTTAAGTGAGTATGTCATGTTATAGTTATGTATAATAATATACTGGTCAGTCATAACATTAGTATCACCTGCCTAATATTGTGTATATCCCTGTCTTGCTGCAAAACTGTATATACAGTATATAGTATATAATATATGTAAGAAGGTAGCTTTAACCATTAGCTGAACGTTAGCTCACATTAGCTAAATTTGCTAATGGACACTTGCAGCAGAAGATAAGCAGACCTGATGTAGAGCAGCCACACTTGTAGTTCTAAAAATGACAATCAATTTAAAACACTCATAAAAACAAATCCACACTAGCTGCCTACTTAAGATTAGTTTGATTAGGCTAGCTAAAGCAGAAGCATGAAGAAGAGTCTTTATCTGCCTTGCAATGACAACAGAAAACAACTACACTTAAAAGAAAAGTACACTTTCAATGCCAGTGTACTTTTGCATGATGTAAAATGTACACTGGCTATGACTTCTCAGAGATCTTGTATTTGTACTAATAACCTATACACAAATGGGTCTCTTGTTTCCACTATGCCAGTGCTGGTATCTTCCACCACATTTTCTCCTGGCCGCATTGGTACCGACACACAGGATTATTGGGAAAACAGGACAGTGACGGATGTGTCCAGGTTGCCTGCAGTGAAGGGCCAACAGAGGGACCTCAGCAGGCAGTATGGTATAGAGACTGGGATTGTTCCATAATGCTATAATGCAAAGAACGGACTTCTCAGGAAGAATGAACTCACAAAAACACAAAGACAGAGTGCGCCTACAGGGCTTTGAGGTGTGATGTGTCCAGCTATTGCTGGACAGGATGGACAGGATTTTTTTTTTATCAGATGTGAAGCAAGAGTTGAGGTTGATTTTCTCCTCTCTCTCAAAGATGCAGGATTCAAGTGATGTTTATCTGTGGGAGCAGTTTTTGTGGTTTACCAGAAGTTGAAGGGTTGTTAGTGGCCTCATATTCACTTGATTGTTTAATCATTTTTTGAATTCCTTCCTTTTTTTAGATTTTTGATGCACATAAGAAAGAATGTTTAAGGCAGCTGAGGCGTATGTGGGTCGTTACTTGTGTAAATGTTAGTGTCCATTTAGTGTCTTTTAGGGGACGACTGCTTATTTAAAAATAAAAAGTTAGTGAGTGCTGACGCCACGTGGACATTCACTGCATTGCAGTTTTAAACGTATGACGTCATATTGTGCGCCCGCAAGAACCACACGTGCTCCAATATGTCTCTCAGCACTGCTCGGGAGTTGTGTTGATTTGTGTTTAGATTTAGCTTTTATAATCAAATACAGGAAAGAAATCCCTCCTATAGCCCCCGAGGACGACTGCCTATTAGCTGCACACAGCCCGTGTCCTGTTTACACCACAAAAATGGCACAACGAAAGAAGAAACTGACCAAAAAGAAGAAGAACATGGGACACAGAGAGGCCGAGGCTGACTCGGATGGGGGAGATTTCGAACTGGCAGCAGAAATTAAAGACGACAGTGTGGTGAGTGGCTGAGCACACACTTTTAAATGAATATTATTTGGTGGCTGTTACTTGTAAGGTACATTTTAAGTAACAGACCAGGACAATATTATGTCTTAGCTTTCCTACTGTTGAGTGTCTTTCTTCAAAACACACTCTATGGACAAAAGCACAGTCTTAATGCTTCAGCAGACCAAGACATTTTGGACGACGACATACTTCCAACTTTGTGGACCCAGTTTGGGGAAGAACCTTTTCTGTTCCAGCATGACTGTGTCCCAGTGCACAAAGCGAGCTCCATAAAGACGTGGCTGGGTGAGTTCAGTGTGGAAGAACTTGACTGGCCACACAGAGTCCTCACCTCAACCCCATCCAGCACCTTTAAGATGAACTGGAATGGAGATTGTGAGCCAGGTCTTCTACCGAATGAATGGGCAAAGATTTGCCCAGAAATTTCAAAATCTTCTGAAAAGCCTTCAGAGAACAGTGGAAGCTGTTATAGCTGCAAAGTAGGACCAACTCCATTGTAAAGTCTGTGTATTTGAATGCAATATCAATGGCAAAGTCCCTGTTGGTGTAATAGTCAGGGGTCCCAATACTTTTGTCCATGCAGTGTGTTATGCATCAGAAATTTTTACCAGGTATAAATATGCTCCCTTTGTAACGAAGCAAGCTTTTTTTTTAAATTGTGGTTTTGGGTATTTTTGCCAGTTTTCTCCCCATTTTTAGTGCCGCCCCATCCACTAACTGGGACACCCTTAATCACACATCAGATCTGTTAGAGTGACGGCTGCCACTGGCTGTCTCTGAGTCATGTGAGGCCACTGCATCTTTTTGAGCTGCATCATAAGCTTAACATGTTTGTGGGAGAATACTAACCATCAATTCACTTACTGCAGTTAAGAGACACTCATGCTGGGAGTAAGGGCCATCCTATAACGCAAAGAGCAAAGCCAAATGTATTAATTTAGAGCTGAGCCACCCTTTTGTCCATGTTATTTGTTTTTATATAGTTATGACTCAGAAAAGTGTACTGTAATGATAATGCAGCTGGTGCAGCTGGTGGCCTGTTCGTTAGTAAAGTGGGCATTTATAGCTGCACACAGCACACAGTGTGAACAGTGAAATTCTTCCTCTGCATTTAACTTCACCAAGTGAAGCAGCGAGCAGCCAGGAACTCGGCGGCCGGGGAGCAGTGTGAAGGGACGGTACCTTTCTCAAGGGAATCTCAGAGGCGCCACTAGCAGTCCTGGGATTCAAACCCATGACCTACTGATCACAGGGGCAAGTCCCTAACCACCAGGCCAAAATATCAACGAATGAACATAATGAAGCTTGAAAACACTTGTAAATGTCTTGGAGATTTACTACATAGTAGCCCTCTGAATTTGTGGCTGATTACCAATTTGTCAGAAAATGAAGTTAAAAATTTCCATGTTGATAATATATTCTCTAAACAGGGAGAAGATTAGGCAAGATTTATTCAAGTCTGATATATAAATAAGTATATTACCCATTTCAGCATCTCCTACTTCTATTAATATTTCATCTGGTCCTCTGCAGGTTGGTGCAAAGCTGCCCCGCTTTCCTGCCTCGTCTGACTGCTTGTCGGATGTGGAGCCAGACACCAGAGAGATGGTCAGAGCTCAGAACAAGAAGAAGAAAAAGTCTGGCGGGTTCCAGTCGATGGGTAAGACAGTTTTGGAGTCGTTTGTCAGTGCTTTTAAACCTTCTTGCCTGCTAAAAACCATGTTTCATCTTTTGTAGGTCTCAGTTATCCTGTCTATAAAGGTGTAATGAAGAAGGGCTACAAAGTTCCAACACCAATCCAAAGAAAAGTATGTCACACTTCAGTCCACCATTCTTACATGCTGACCACACTGCGGCTCTTAACGATGTTGCTGTTCCCTGTCATAGACCGTTCCTCTCATCCTGGATGGAAAAGATGTTGTTGCCATGGCAAGAACGGGAAGCGGAAAGACTGCTGCTTTCTTGGTGCCCATGTTTGAGAAGTTGAAGGCTCCGCAGGCGCAAACCGGTGCTAGAGCTCTGATCCTGACACCCACTCGAGAACTGGCTCTGCAGACCATGAAGTTTACCAAAGAGGTCAGTTGTGGGGTTGAACAACTATTTGTGATGCATTTTTGCACTTTAAGTGTTGTAAGTACTTCTGGAACATGAAAGAACTGCATTTATTATAAGATTTATGAAAATTAGGAAGAACCTGTAAGCAACAGCTGTATAGGAGCTCATAGCTCATTGTCCACAATTATATTTTTCTCCTTGTTAACCAGGTGTTCTTGAGTTTTTAGGTGTTTTTATTTACTTGTCAGTTATACTAATATGTCAGCTGCAAACACTGATAAGAGTAAGGTTTTATTTTATTATTTAATGATACCTTTAAAATAGCAGTCACCAGTCCTCCCCCTGGATATCTACTGCAAAATTTAGATTTAAAACAGCATCTAATGTTCCATAGCACTGATGTATCTGATTCAGCTAATCACGGCTGATGAAAAAGGTCTATATAGACGTATGTAGTGAGACGAGGCAGCGTGGCTCCTCATTTTACAGTGAGCATAAAAAGCACATACAATACACATATATAAATGAAATATACATATAGTCTCAAAGCTAGATGTGAAAATGTGCAGTTTAGTACGAAAGGTATTTCTTAACATCCAGAAATTGTGCAAATGTTGCATCAGCAGTGACGTGGAAAACACGAATAGAATACTGGAATGTAATTATTTGTACAATATTTGTGCATATGATCAGTTACATTTCAAAATAAACATACGTAGTCTAGTAACCCTGAGACAGTATTCAAGTACAGCATTTCAGGTGTGTGTCTGGAGCAGTGGTGGGACAGGCAGTGTGTTAATGGGGGCGGTGGGGGTGTGAGGAGTTGCACACAATCCAGGAAGCCTTTCTGATGCTGCGCTTGTGGAAGACATTCTGTAGTGAAGCGAGAGACGCCCCCCCCCAAGATCAAGATTCTTCATTTGTCACATGCATAGTTATGCAAGTACAACATGCAGTAAAATGTATCCTGAACTGTTTCTTTTGTGACTGTGCAAACATTTAAAATTAAAAACAAATGTAAAGTAAAAAGTAAAACAACACAAGTAAAAGGTAATATATGAAAGCTAAATTAGAGTATTTAAATTTTTTAAGTGTAGCAACAGTGTTTTCATTCAGCGGCACTGGTCCTGCTGTACCAGACAGTGATGCAGCTGGTCAGGATGCTCTCTATGATGCCCCTGTGGGGATTGGGGGACCAGGAGTTTGTGCGTTGTAGCTGAGCTGTTCTTTGAGAAAGACCAGTGCTTTTTGTTTTGAGTGAAAGTCAGTTTGTTAGCATTTTATGTCAACAAAGTGTCACGTAAATATAATATATGAATGAATGGTCTATAAATATGTTTAGTCTTCCTGCTCCAGTCGACCCCCCTGGCAGGTAGAGAAACAAAACAGTGAGAAAAAGTTTCTTATACCTAACGAGAAACCCTAATCACTAACAAAAAGGGGTTAAACATGCTGAAAATGAGGGTGTAGATTTCTAATGTTGGCTGTTTTTGTGACTACTGCAGTAAGGTAGGCCAAGGACCACAAAGTGCCTCACAAAAGACCCTGATATTAATAACTGAATATTAGATTAATGTACTTGGTTGGATGTTTATATATTTGTGCGTTGGGAAACATTGTCACAACCCTCAGAAAACAAAATATGGGTATATTGTGCAGATATTACAAAACTTTTGGTTTTTAAGACCACAAATTCTTGGGTTTTTTATTCCATTGTATTAGTTTTATATTGCTGCTTATTGCCAGCAAAAATGCTTAACTACTTTTCCATTCTTTTTCTCATTCCCTAGTTGGGCAAGTTCACAGGACTGAAAACCGCACTGATCCTTGGTGGAGACAGGTAATTTAACCAGTCTGTTTTAATATTGACATGTGAACCATGTGAACCAGAATGGGCATTGACTTCTATTCCTCTTTCAGTATGGATGATCAGTTTGCTGCTCTGCATGAGAATCCAGATATGTAAGTACAGAATTATACACTCTCATAATTAAGTACTCTTGGGGCAGCTGGTGGTTTGGGGAGTTGGCCCTGTGAAAGGTTGTGGGTTTGAATCCCAGGACTGCTGGTGGCACCACTGAGGTACCCCACACACTGCTCCCCGGGCGCTGTGTTCCTGGTTGCCCGCTGCTTCTCTTGGAGAATGGGTTAAATGCAGAGAAAGGATTTCACACGGTTCACACTGTGTGCTGTGGTGTGTTCACATATGACAAGTGGTTGCTTTACACTTGTAAATGTTAATAAAGATTTGGCTTCCAAGATGTTCCATGCAGGAGGAAGGTAAGATAGGATAAATCTTTGTCATCGTCAGTTTTTCAAGGAACAATGAAATTTAAGGTGCAGTCGACTCAGTGTGAGTCAAAGTTAAAGACAGGAATAAAATAAGACAGAGTTAAATATCAAACCAGTAGTAATAGTAGTACACAAATTATATACACATTGCACTGGTAGAAATATGAAAATAAAAATTGCACTGAATTTTTACAATCTATTGCACATTTTGAGATACTGCACATTATGGCACGTAGTGAGAAGATATTGCACATAATGAAGATATTGCACATTATGGCGACCAGTTCTGTTCACGGTCATGATTTTGGAAAAAGCAGTTTTTAAGGCAGTTTGTCCTGGTTTTCATTGCTCTGTGCCTGATGGCAAAAGCTGGAAGAGGCAATGACCGTGTGATGATAAAGTGTGATGAGTCCTGTGAAATGTCTATTGCTTTTTTTTGCAGCGTCGGGAGGTGTAAATTTGTTCCAGTGTGGGAAGGGGGCAGTCAATTATTTTTTCCGCTGAAATCTAATGAATGCACGGGATCAAAGGGCCAGTGTTCGGCACAATTTTATAGATAATCTGCTCAAACACACCCACTAAACGTGGCAATTAACAGGTAAGTTGAGTGTTTGAGAGGGGAAATCACCTAATTGTGCTGGACATCTGCCCTCTTGACTCTTCATTATATATTAAAAATTAATCATTTCAATTATTTTATTGTACAGTAATTAGATTGACAACACAATTCAGCCTTATTACTCCAATAGCTTCACCTGGAACAATCTATCCACTGTTTCCCCCATTAGATCCAATACTTTTTTGTAAATCCAAATAATCAAAGAAACCTGGTGTTTTCACATGTTTGCATGTTTTTCAATTCATGAAATTGGAATAATTTCTGTGTACCACTTTGTTGCTTTGCTGTATGGTGAACTGCAAGATGAATAAATGATATATTGTCAAACAAATTTTTCTCTGTATGCCTCCAGCATCATTGGTACACCTGGTCGTCTAATGCACATTGTCATGGAAATGAACCTGAAGCTGCAGAATGTGGAGTATGTGGTGTTTGATGAGGCAGATCGGTAAGCTTAAATGAATAGAATGGCTTATTTTCTCAAAATTATAAGTGATTGAAAATGACTATTGTAACAGACACAGGTTAAGGCTCATCATAGATGAACAGAGTCTGCTTTAACATGTCATTATATTCGAATTTGTGTAGATAAAGGTCATAGAATCAAGGGTGTCACTGCTGTATATCTATTTTGGCACTCCTTTGACAGCTTTTTGATAGGCTCTCTTTAGAAATTGTTTTGTCTTGGTTTGAAATTGGATTTGTAAACCAGTTTATTCTGTGGTTTCTCAACAGGCTGTTTGAGATGGGCTTCGCTGAGCAGCTGCAGGAGATCATCAGACGGCTCCCCGAAACTCGACAGACCTTGCTGTTTTCTGCCACGCTGCCCAAACTGCTCATGGAGTTTGCTAGAGCTGGTAAGGCCAGTCCCTTTGAAAGCATTATTATTATTATTATTATGAATAGTAATAATTAAATTACCACTACTACTACTGTTTCTAGAACACTAGTCTTTTCTTACTACTACTACATTTGCATCTATTATTATTATTATTATTATTGTTATTATGTTACTACTAGTGCTGCTATAATAATATCAATAGTAGTAGTAGTAGTAATAATAATAATAATAAAAAGCTGACAAAGTCCTTAATACTAGAATATGTATACTGTTACACGTATTTTGTTTTTCTGCGTTGTGGACATTACAGCTTTGATTTGGTCTACATGTTTTAGAAAACTGCCAAATGTGTCTCTTTCTAGTTTTTGTTTTAGTGATAGTTTTTGTTAGTCAGAATTATCCTGGTTTGCAGCAGGTTTGAAATTTGATGTCAGAAACAGGAGATTTGTTTATTTTGGCAAGAAAACAATCAAGTGCAGTGCACTACAAGATCGGTGCTATAGATATTGGTAGTGTATAATTTGAATGCGTAGGATTGTTATAGATATATTATCATTGATACACCTTTTTAAAACAATTTTGCCATAAGTTGCCCTTTAGCATTCGTTGTTTTGTGAAATCATGATTCTTAGTTTGACTGCACTGCCGTAAGCACTGCATAATCAACTATGTTCTAACCTTCACTAAGAAGTCTGAACACATCTCCGCCATTCTCCACAAACTTCACTGGCTACTCATATCTTATCATATTCAGTTTAAGCTGCTTCTCCTTACCATTAAAGCTCTCCATGGTTCTGGGCTCCTCTAACTCACTGAACTGCTTCACTCATAGACTCCTACCCAGTAGTGATGGGCCGATCCACGTTTTTCCACTTCCGATCCGATTCCGATACACGACTACCGATACATATTCTGATATAATACATTTTTTTAAATATTAGCATTATTTTTGTTGAAATTGTGCTGTTTGTTAGTAAGGTTACATCACAGAATAAATAAACTACTAAGCACTTAATAGAAGAGCAAAAAAAATGTACACAACTACATTTAATTTAAAGGCATTCCAAAGGAATTTATTTACACTTCACAAAAAGGTAGCAGCAACAGCTGTAAAATAAAAAACACAACAATCTTGGCTGAATCGTTTAATTAGTTCAAGTATTATGTCCATTTTAGCAGCAACAACTGTGTAAAAACAGTGCAAAACTAATAAATTATAAATAACATGAATTCGGAGACACGGCAGGGCAGTGTAGTCTCACCACCTCTGTATTTAAGGTGGACCGGCTTACTTCAGCCTCGTCGTGTTTTGAGAGAATCATCTAAATAGTTGAAGTATTAGATCCATTTTAGCAGCAACAGCTGTGTGAAAAAAAGAATAAAGTGTAAAATTAATAAATTTTAAATAACGTGAATTCGGAGACACAGCATGGACAGAGCGTCGTCTAACCACTTCTATATTTAAGGTGGACCGGCCAAGTTACGAGATGCCCACCTTTCTCCTCGTCGTGTTTTGGGAGAAAACAGCCAACAAAACACACAAAATAGCCCTGAAAGAAACCCAAAGAGGTCTTGAGGGAGAGCTAAGAGTCTTCTCTGATATTCCTTTCGCTTTTGGGTTGTCCGCTGTAAGTTTGTTGCGTTTTGGTCGTCTGCTGCCGACGCATCTCGTATTACAGAGTCGAGTTTAAGGTCCAGCGCAAACTGCGAACTGGAATGTAGAGATCGGGGCTGTCCGACCGATCTCCGATATCGGATTTACGGCTATATCGGAACCCGATACCGATATAATAAGTATCTAATATAATAGGTATATAATCTCTACTACCCAGTCTTTACTTTCATCTGTTTCCAGCTTGCTTCAGTGGGTGGAAGATCTTTTGGTGTTGTGGCTCCCAAATTATGGAACTCTCTCCCACAGAATATTCGCAATGCTTCCTCTCTTACTTCCTACAAAACCCAATTAAAACGTTTCTCTTCTCTCAGTGGCTCTTCTAGATCATGCTTTCTGCCTGTTCTTTCCTGTTACTGTACTCTGTTGTTGTAGTAATGTGCCCTGTTAAATGTTTTTGTCTACTTCTGTCAGTTAAATGCTGTTCTCTGTGTGTACTATTTTCTAAAGCAAAAAATGTTTTTGTTACAATTATTTTTATTATTATGTTCTTCCTCCAACAGGATTAACTGATCCAGTCTTGGTTCGTCTAGATGTTGACACTAAGCTCAGCGAACAGTTGAAGGTAAAGTGAAACAAGCCTCAGATTCAACTAAGAGTTACTTAGAAATTGTACATAGCCTAACTAGCTTTGTGGTACGACAGCTTGGAAACTAAATGCCATTTACCTTCCCACTTTCCATCAGCTGGCATTCTTCCACTTGCGCCTGGACGACAAGCCAGCACTGCTTCTGCATCTCCTTCGTAACGTTGTTAAACCCCAAGAGCAGACAGTTGTATTTGTGGCTACCAAACATCATGTGGAGTATTTGAACCAGGTGGGTGTTCTTGTGGGGTTTTATTGTTTTTTTTTGTTTTTTTTTTAGACATTGTCTTGTTTAGTCAGCCAGACAACAACAAAAATAATTTGTAATTTGTACATGAAGGTAGTTTTCTCCTTACTGATTGCTGTAACAGGACAGGAAACATGAAACAGTTACTTAAGCTTCAAGAAGCTGCTGCTCTTAAGCCAGTTTGCATTGTTTTCTGTGTAACTGCTGAATAACAACAATTACACTACTTACTATATTACTTGAGTGTTTCCTTATATTTTAAGTCGCTTTGGATAAAAGCTAAACAAATGTAATGTACTATAATAAAAATAGAATGTAATAGATTAAACATACATTTTACCAAAGTGTCCTAGTTTAACAGATTTTCACCTAAGCATTGTCTCTGTTTTAGCTTCTGACTGCAGAGGGAATTGAGTGTGCCTACATCTATAGTGCTCTGGACCAGACAGCCAGAAAGATCAATATCGGCCGCTTTGTCCACCGTAAAGCTATGGTTCTTCTGGTGACGGATGTGGCAGCTCGTGGTATCGACGTTCCACTCTTGGACAACGTCATCAATTACAACTTCCCCTCCAAAGCCAAGCTTTTTTTGCACAGAGTTGGTATGTGCCACTGCTGTTATGTGTTTCAAGGTGTTGGAGCCCATATCATTAATGTTGTGTTCTGATTGCCTTTTTTTGTTTTGTGGCGTAGGTCGCGTAGCTCGTGCTGGCAGGAGCGGTACAGCCTTCAGCTTGGTGTGCACGGATGAAGTCCCCTTTGTTTATGACCTTCACCTGTTCCTTGGGAGACCTATGGTGTTTGCGACTCTTGCCCACCCTCAGGGTATCTTAACCTCCTTCACATTCCTTCACATTGCTCTTGTTGATTATTCATGTTGATCAGAAAGTGGCATAGTGGGCTTACATGCAGTTTATGCAGATATAATACCCTGTTTATCACGGCTCTTTACTTTGGTGTATTGTGTTTACGATACATGAAGTGTTCTAGAAGTACCCAACTCATGTTGTGCTCAGAAAAACATTTTGTAGTGTAATTTATCTTCACATTGCATTAGGGCATCTTCACTCTTGTCAGGTCAGTCCACATCCATTAACAATTCTGGTGTCCTGGATTCCTTGGTTTTTCACACAGGAGAATGTGTGTGTGTGTGTTTTTTTTAATTTATTTATTTATTTTTACAAATCTTAAATAAAAGGTTTGCACTTTGCTGTTTTGGCTATAAAGGAAATGCAGTGCACAATAGAAGCGTATCTTTATTATTGCTTTGTTATATTGCTTGGCTGGTTACACTCAAAGTGATTACCAGCAGGGCTCCTGGTTTATTCACTGGCTGTCTTTCTTTTTCCTTTCCTTGCCCAGATGCTGATGGTGTTCTTGGCCGTGTTCCACAGAGCATTTTGGATGATGAAGAAGCACACCTCCTCACAGCCCATGAGAACTCTAATGAGCTCCAGGACCTCAAACGGGTCTCTGAGAATGCTTACAAGCAGTACCTGAAGTCACGGCCTAATCCATCACCGGAATCTATCAAACGAGTGAAGACCTCTGATCTCTCTTCCATAGCCGTTCACCCTTTACTAGGTTTGTATGATTTAATGTCTCAACTTTAATTAATTATGAATGCTTATATTGATCTCGCCCGATATAGAGCTGCATTTTCTGGGTTTTTTCAGGGTCAGGACTTGAAAAGATGGAACTGGATCGGTTACAGATGGTTGACTCCATCAAGGGTTACAAGTCAAAATCAGTAAGTTTGTGCTCTATTTAGAATTGAGTGAGGCAAGTTTTAGTTATGTTCATATAAATGTGACGTATTTTGGTCATAATGTATGTACAAGATTTATATAAGTTGTATGTGCTGCTTGATCATTATAGACTATTTTTGAGATAAACTCCAACAACAAAACCAGTGCGAGTGAGGTGATGCGGGCGAAACGGTCTCGGGACAGCCGATTGGTGGACAAGTTTCAGAAGACAAAGGAACAGCTGTTGGCCGAGAGTCAGCTAAATAAGCCAGCCTTCCAGACTTCCTGCATAGCGGACCCACAAAACAGTGAGGAAGAGGAGGAGGACCTTCAGGTGAATCTAGAGGAGGAGCTTACTGAGCCTAGCTCTGAGGATATTTATTCTTTCCTTATGTTTGAACTGAAAGTTGTGTCTGAAAACAGATGCCCATGCTGTTTTTGATTATTTAGCATCCACCCAGTAAGGGTGAAAGGTGGACAGATACGAAAGTAAATCCAAATATGAAATTGTATGATAATGGGAATTTTATTAGATTGTGGGTGTTGTCACACAGTGTTGGCTGAAATGCATGGTAGTGGCCTAGTGGATAAAATGCTTGCCTGTGACCTGTGCAGGTTCAAACCCCCCCCCCTCACTTTCTACAATTGTGTCCTTGAGCAAGACACTTAACCCTCAGTTGCTCCAGGGGGACTGTCCCTGTAACCAATGACTAAGACTGTCCCTGTAACCAATGACTAAGACTGTCCCTGTAACTAATGACTGGTAAGACTGTCCTTGTAACTAATGATTTTAAGACTTTCCCTGTAACTACACTGTAAGACTGTCCCTATAATGACTAAGACTGTCCCTGTAACTAATGACTGGTAAGACTGTCCCTGTAACTAATGACTGGTAAGACTGTCCCTGTAACTAATGACGGGAAAGACTGTCCCTGTAACTAATGACT
>JBBPCX010000088.1:13492443-13507372 GCA_037974365.1 Hydrocynus forskahlii | reverse complement strand
GTCCCTGTAACTAATGACTGGGAAGACTGTCCCTGTAACTAATGACTGGGAAGACTGTCCCTGTAACTAATGACTGGGAAGACTGTCCCTGTAACTAATGACTGGTAAGTCTGTCCCTGTAACTAATGACTGTAAGTCACTCTTTATAAGGGCGTCCACCAAATGCCATTAATGTAAATTTAAAGCATCAGCCCCCTAAATGATGGAACATTTTGATTGCAGTGAGCTTACGTTGAATGGTGAGGTCTGGATCAGAAACACATCACTGAATTTAAATGGTGTTTCATCATTCCAGAGAACAAACTTCCTCTGCTCCAACTTTATACCTCACTTGTTGACCCTTGCCACTGGACATGGTGACCCAAATCTTCCACTCACTGGCAGATTTTGGAAGTCACGAACAAAAGCCCCAGATCAGGAGCAAATCGCAAATCAGCCCATGATCACTATGTCAGTTTTTCAAAGGCGCCATCCAAGAGGCTCAGTGGTACCTCTCGGATGCCTGACAGATATCTGGCGTTTTCCAAATCCAACTCTCGTGAAGTAGCTGAATTCGCCAGGTGTCTGGTTACTTTTGGACATTTGTTGTCTATTTATGTTTTTGGTATATGATGATATCATGTTGCCACTGTCCAGTTGTCCAATTTTTGTTATTGTAATGCCTAATCCTCCACCAGGGTGTGTTCTCAGAGGTGGTTGGAGGAAAGAGACGGAAGAAGGATGAAGAAATGGAAGTGGACAGGCCAAAGAGCAAGAAGAAGAGGCAGTCAGGTCGAGATGAGGAGTTTTACATTCCCTATAGACCCAAAGACTTTAATTCAGAGAGAGGGTATGGCCTTGACTTTCACATGTTCTTAGTATCTAATTTATCCTCTGGTGACTGGAGTTATAATAACTGGTGATTTTTTTTTTGTCAGACTTAGTCTTGCGGCAGAAGGCAACTCATTTGAGCAGCAGGCTTCCTCAGCGGTGTTGGATCTGATGGGCGATGAGGGCAACACACTCGACCAACACAAACACATGATGAAATGGTGAGCTTGGTACCCGCAGCCAGCAAAACAGCCCTGAAATCAGCAACATAAAGCATTTAAATATTTCTTCTGACTCTCCAGGGATCGGAAGAGAAAACGCTTTGTTCATGACACGGGAAAAGGAGATAAAAAGAACAAGATAAAAACGGAGAGCGGACAAGTGATCAGTGCCAAGAAAAAGAAGAAGAATTTGTATCCTTTTATGTGTTTTATTATTTGTTGCGTATATTTCAAACAAATTATGTGATGAGCATAGCCCCTTTTAAATACTTCTAGTGCTGTAAGGATTTATTCCTTCACTCTGCTCCAGCTATGAGGAATGGAAGAAAAAGTACAAGATGGATGATGCAGTGTCTGATTCAGATGGAGAGAACGGAGGAATGACAGGGCAGAAATTTGGAGGTATGAAAAGCATGCCATCTGGACTCCAAATCAGCACTTTATGGATCTTGACTGGCTGTATTTTTTGTAAACGCACCCATTTATGTGCATTTTGCCACTGAGTATTAGTTTGCTTTTGTATTAATGCTTTTCAGAGGCTCACTAGATTTCTTTTTCCTATAAACCATTTGGGAATCTTTGAAAGACAAAGTTTGTTTTGTTATTGGACAGTTTAGTCCTCTTTGATTGTCTGGCCTTGCAAAACTAAACATGAATGAATGAGTACTGCTGACAATTTCGTTATTTTGAGGCGTTGATTAATGGGCAGCTGGTGGCCTAGTGATTAGAGCATTCGCCCTGCAATCAGGAAGTTGTGGGTTCGATGCTTAGCACCTCTGAGGTACCCTGAGTAAGGTACCATCCCAACACACTGCTCCCCAGGCGCCGTGTTCCTGGCTGCCCTCTGCTTCACTCGTTGAATGGGTTAAATGGGTTAAATGCATAGAAAGAATTTCGTGGTGGTCACACTGTGTGCTGTGGTGTGTTCACATATGGCAGAACAGTCACTTTCACTTTAAATCAGTTTTCCATCCTGGTCTCGGAGTACCACAGCCATTTATCTTTTCTCCCTCCCCTTTCATACACCTAGTGCAACTAATGAATGAATTGCATAATATGAAGAAATTTGTTTAATGTATTTCCCTCAAGAATGAGTTTAACTGCAGTTCCAGCTGTTAAGTTAAACAAGTATGACTGTGACCTTCGATACCTGGTCAGGGTGGCGGGTGGAGTTTGCATGTTCTCCCCGTATCTGCACAAGTTACCGCTGAGTTCTCCAGTTTCCTTCCATAGTCCAAAGACATTTGGAGATTTGCTAAATTGCTAAATTAAATGAATTTGAGTGTGTTCATCTGTATGTCTGCCCTGGAATAGACTAGCAACAGTTTGCCCTGAGTGCACTGATGGACTCCAGCACTGCCCGTGGGCCTGTTTAGAATAAGCGGCTCAGATGTTGGATGGATTGATAATTGCTACCACACCGATTGCTAAACAGATAAAGCTGTGTGGTAGCTTTCCACAAACAGAGCATATTCACACATAAAGCACAAACAAGATGTTACATGATTTTGACTACATCAAAAAAGGACAGGTTTAATACTATACAACAATAATCAGCTGGGATATCAACTCCACTGTGAAATGTAGCAAATTCATTATTTTAGCAAAAAGTGATTAATAGGCTGTTAGTGTTTATTAAACAGATAACTTTGCTGGACAAACGTGGCCTGTACCTTTCTGACCAGAAACACAAGTGGGTTTATCTTCTCAGGGTTAAGCAGACAGAATTAATTATTCATTTGAACTATTCAGCAAATATTGTTAGCCAAAAGTTGTATTTTAAGTTAATTAACTCAAGTTTAAGTAGCTTATGCATGTAATAGTGATGGAATTTCTAATGAATGTTGTCGAAATAACTGTTAAATACTTCTAGAACAGTTTAAAATATCCCAGTGACTAATGTTTGTAATGTGACCATTTTGAGTGCTTTTTGTGAGGGTAATATCTTATTCTTACAAGTCACTCGCAGTGTGAACTGCTCGTCTGCAGCAAGTAGTTTGGCCTCCAGTATTTTAGTTTATGGAGGGGAAGATACTGCTTATTGACCTTTGCTGCTTCAGAATCTACACATGGATGTTTTCTTTTCTGGTGGTTGAGGGTAACTCAGTGCTTCTGTGAAAATCTCAGACTTTTTTAAATCAGTTTGTTTTAAATAATCAGAGCATTCAACCAGAATTCTTTTTTTTTTCTGTTGCCACCTGATCACATACTTATGTTAACCTTCCTGCTCTGTTTAAGTTGTCCTTAACCCTCACTGTAGGTTAGCCCAACTTTGAAACTGAAAAATCGGCATTGGAAACTTTAGTCCACTGCTATTATTGTCAACATTACCAACAATGTGTATTTCACCCATGCTGAAATGTGTTACTGGGGAAAGATGTTGCAGATATTATTTTGCAAGGTTGTTAGGGTTAGTACCAGTCTCTGTCGATATTTATTGCTGTTTTTTTAATCTACATTCTGAAAACACAATTTAAATGTGAACATGAATGTGCAGATTAGTATTTTAGAGCTTTAAAGTTAGCTTTAAAAATCCTCATAATTTAATAGACTGACAAAATAATCTGTGTTTTTTTAATAGATTAATATTAGAAGTAAAGCCCTGATTGTGTGTGTGTGTGTGTGTGTGTTCATTCGTGTGTTTCTCAGGCCGGAGAGGCCGGAGGGGCAAGAGGGGAGGTGGCTCACAGCCCCAGAGCAAGAGCGGCTCACGGGTGCGTTCAGAGCTGAAGAGCCGTGAGCAGATACTCAAACAGCGTAAACATCAGTCCAAGCAGCAGTTCCTGCAGCGTGGCGGCCTGAAGAAGCTACGCGGCCGAAACAAGCAGCGCCTCCATGAGGTCATGAAGTCTGGCTTTGGCCGTGGCAGCTTCAAGAAAGGCAAGATGAAGAAGAGACTGTAAGGGTCACTGGCCAAATGCTAACAGATCTCATTTAGCCAAAACTACATTCACTTTCACTGCTGTGAACAAATGGGTTAGTTGCTGCTGCTTTAAAAATGTCTTCAGCGTGAGGGAAAATCAAGCTGGATGACCCCTCTGCCTTATTACTCCTCCTGTTGTGGAACTCAGGGGAAAAGAGAAAGGACAATGGGAAATATTAAGTAATTTATAGTGTTAATGCGATCTTACACACTGCTACATTTGACGACCAGGACTCCTCTGTAAAATTCTGTTCTAGCTGATGCCTTTAGTCAATAGCTTGTGTTATAAACTTTGTTATATACAGTTTGTACATGCGTTTTTTTGTTTTTGTTTTTTTTTATCTACAACCAATACAGATGCTAATGACAACATATACCACTGTGTTGTAAACATTTGTGAAAACTGTAGAAGTGCATTTACAATAATGTACATTAAATCATTTGCAAATTGTCAGAGTATTGTGGGTTCATCCACAAGATGGCAGCAAACTGCAATTTATCCATTCATAAAGTAGTTTATGTGCTCTGTTTTATCCAAAGAACCATGTGTCTTTGCAAGAAAGATGAAAAAACGTATTACAAATACCTTAAAAATTCCATCGTGGGAATTCGTTCTGCTGGTTCCTCTACTAGAAGTATGCAGTCAGTAGTGGGACATATGTGGAGACCTTTGGTGGGGCCCATCTGGATGTACTTAGATTCCTGCCGTTGTTTAGTGATATGTAACCTGTGTTATCACTGGGTTATCTGTGGCATATCTGAGTTATGCCTGGGTTTGATTGACCACAATGATGATTTGTGAATGGCTGCTCCAACTCACTATTGTAGGCTTACAAACAGTATTCTGTTGTTTAAATAAGTTGCGTATCTTATTGATATGGGCAAAGCACACACAACTTCCCTGCAGGCGCTTGCTTATGGTTAGATATTTGCATTTTTTTAATGGCGAACATCTGGAAGTGTAAGCATTCACGACTAAGATCTGCTGACCTGTTGTGATGTGACCTACCGACCTCAAGGAGTTAAGTTTGCCATTACTCACAAACATTTTGCTGTATATGATCCAGTACAGTTTATTGATCTTTTCTATCATCAGTCCATCATGTGATCCAACTAACTATGATGGAAAGGTCTGGCATGAAGATAGCAAGTGGAAAACAAAATGATTTACAGTGGGTACAGTTTTTTTTAATTATCTACCCACCTAACGGAGTGAATGGGAGAACCAGGAAACATTTTAATGAACTTGTTTTCTTTTTTAAAAAATAATTGTTCTGTAGCATTTGGCTCAAAGAAAGTGCACAAATGCGTTTCTCTGTTTCTGGCCGAAAGTAGGGAAGGGTCCAGATCTTTCACTGAAGTGAGAGATTTTGAGTGTAAGCACACATTTTTCCCATTCATTTTTTTAAACTAGTTAACTGTCTTTTTCTCCTTTAACTAGTTAAACGTTTCGAGCTCTTCAAATTGCCTTGCTAAGATGAAGTAGGTGTGTAAGGGAAATTGAACATATACTTAAAGGTAATCAGTCTATATATTGTATTCTAAGGCAAATCAGTATATTCAGTTTGTGATTCTTACATTTGAATGATTCTTTCTCTGAATACCATATTAATGTGATTCTGCTGACTGATCAGGGTTGTGACGCCAGGCCTGAGCCGCCAGGGCACAGTGACATGATTAAATCAAGGTTGTTATTTGTGCAAACCCTATGTTTTCTAGCTAAAGGTTTTCAGATGAAGTGTTTTGTTTAGGCCAGAAAGCACTTGTACAAGGCCATTGCCGTGGTGTCTTGACATGGAGATGCAGGGAGGCGCCATGGTTTCTGCCCATTTTTGATAAGGTGAATGGTCTTTTTTTGCTACTATAAGAAGTCCTCTATGTCCAGGACTAGTTGGGAGAATCTTCAACCTGGGACCGCCCAGGGACGAACGTTCTTTTCCTTAAGAAGAAAATAAAGTCTTTGTTCTGAGCGAAGAGTCTTTTGTCAGTTCAGTGATTTTCTCACCGCCATTACAGGTTATAGAATTAAACTTGACTTTTTGTGTCTTTGTGGCCCTCGAGGAGCAACAGCAGTTACATTAGTCAAAATCCCTTGTCATTCATAAGCCATAATTATACATTATAAAATGTACAATTAAATAATGTTGTGCTTTAAAATTAATTAATGATGTGCTCCTTGTAGGATCTCTTCGATGTATCTTAATTTTTGGAATTGAGATCTGAGGAAATTGTGTGGAATTCATTCCTGAAATTAACCCAATTTTGTGCGTGCGCGCGTGTGCGCGTGTGTGTGCGTGTGCGTGTGTGTGTGTGTGTGCGTGTGCGTGTGTGTGTACCCAGCTAGAAACCAGCCAGCTAATGTTATTTAGCAAGTTAACCAGGTAGTTTGAGAGACGGAATCTCTGTGAAATAGCATTACAGCTGTGGTATGTAAAGTTATTGCCTAGAATTATTTATGGGTTAAAGCACAGTAATTGCCAATGTGTCAAAGCAGTTTGTGGATGAAGTGGGGTTCTTACAAATTAGAATACTCACCAAAGAATATTTTTAATAGCCTTTCTATAAAATAGCCTTAAGGCCAGGTCAAATACATCCTGTCTACATTTTCTCGATGGAGTTATGGCTTCTTTTTTTATTGGTTTTCAAAGCAGAAATACCCATTTTTGTTTTTGAATCAGACTTTAAAAGTATCAGAATTGATATTTGAATATTACTTTGACGGATTGATGGTAAAATGCAATTTCACTCATCCTACTGGTAAGTTGTTGCAAACACAATTCAGTAGAATTCTATGTTGGAAACTTGTGCTGTCCAGACTAAATCTATAATTACAAAAGAATGTCATACATCAGACCAGGCCACCTTCTTCCATTGCTCCATGGGACAGTTCTGACGTTTGCATTCCCATTGCAGGCTTTTTGGTGGCAGATGGGGGTCAACATGGACGCACTGACTGGTCTGCGGCTATGCAGCTCTACATTTTTAAACCACAAAATAGGACAGCGAACGCAGGCATGCTCCGTTTTGACATCTGCAGTACATATTCAGACTTTTAATTCTGTGAATGAGAAGTTCTGGAAATTTATTGTTTGAAATGGATAAGGAGAAGAGGCTGGAACACCAAAGTAGACCGGCCATGTGAAGCTTTGTGGCTTTTCCCTTACCCTGGCAAGTTCTTGCTGTGAGTTCAAAACATGAATTCTGCATACAGTTCTGGCCATCAACGTGAGGTAACTGGTGAAAGTAAAAAAAAATTGAAAATGAAGTTGTTTCCATCCAAAAAAAAAAAAAGTGTGATTGAAAAAATGTGCAAACTTTCATTTTATGTTTTGCCATGAGTTGGAATATGTCCAGCGCTACCTGTCACTTTACTGTACAAGCAACACATCTTTTCTAAACACTTGCACAGCACGTGAAAGCAGGAGGGTGGGAGGCGGACCAAAATACATTTTTCCAGTTGACATGCTCTTTTATGAAACTGAAAGTAAATCAAGAATCATATACCTGTATACTACCTTGAGTTCCTGCTTAGAATACTGCTTTCATCCAGAAGACTGATCAGAACACAGAACTAATGACTACTGAAGGTCTGAATATGTTCCACAAGGCTTTAGATGATTGAATATGAATGGTATGGCCAAAAATTCAACAGTGTGACTGCAATACATTTATCATGTGTTTATAGAATTAGAAATAAACCATAACACAAGAAGCACTTTATATTGTAATTAAAAATTAAATTGACAAAATTTTCAAGACTTTTCGTGGCACATGACAGGCCAACGTAAACAAATCAAGACTGGCAAAGGACGATTTGCCATGTGGAGCGAACCATGGTGAGAAAGGCTCCACGAACCAGTCCCTCATTTACTACACTTTGTGGTGTGCCTCAATTTGACCCTTTGTTGAGAGAACTATGATAAAGATGATTCAGAGCCTCAAGGCTGTCCAGTATAGAGGTTATGTGAACGTGAACAACAATGTAATTAATTCAAGGAGGTGACGGAATCACCAGCCACTTGATTTTGTCTATACACCTAAGTCATAACAAATTTTAAAGCATGTATATGTGAACTGAAGTGTGTCAAAATGCAGAGCCTGAAATTATTTACTCACATTTTCAAACCCAAAGGCTTCCAAAGACTTATTTCAAGTTGGGTTTTTTGTTCTTTTTTTAAGTAATAAAACTGCTGACATTGTAATACTATATCAAAATCTAGCTTGTGGTTTGTTTACCTGGGACGTGCATGGTTTTCTGGAACGTTCCTACATAATCCAGTAGTGGGTGAAACTGGGGGTCAGTGTAAGATAAACTTTTGGATGCCATATTATGTGTAAGGCTAGACTTCAGTCCTCCTTGCGTGCTGTCATAAACAACCCTTATCTGTTCATTTTTGTGGCTCATCTACAGGGGAAAACAAGCAGCAAGTAAAGACATTGGTCAAATCCCTGATTTATACAGTACGTTTAAATGACTGCCACAATTGTTTCATGAAGATTCCATTATTGATGCTCAGAAAAATGTCTCTCCTTCACTTGGGAGCCTGTATGCGAGCTATTAAAACCCCTTAGATAGGACCTAATCCACGAGAGGGACGAGAGACCACAGCACTCTTGAGTCTTCCTATCGCAATGCTCTTTTCCAAACCCCAGCTCTATTCTGAAGAGGAGCGACCACCTTATCTGCTTTCCCAGGGCTGACACAGCATCCACTTGAGATAGGACTGAGAGACTGCTGCTCCAACCCATGGTGAGACCATAGTAACCTAATAGTCTGTATGCTATGAAGCTGTGTGAAACCAGTATTGAAAACTGTATAGTTACTGGCCTGGATGAACCTTGGTGCAGTTTTTGTAAAGCTGAAATTGAAAGGCATAGTGTGGTTTCCTTGTTGAGCTGATGGACTGATTGCTCTTCAGCACATTTTAAAGATATCCATTCTTCAGATCAGTTACTATGTCAGATTAAGGCCAGAATGACTGACATGCTGGATAGATATTTCCTGTTTTTGCCTTGGCCTCTTAACTGTTGAGTGTTCAGGGTGCAGAGTTGTTGACATGGCATCTCAGCAATGAATGCCCTTACTGTTTGTTCTTCAAGGTGCATGTTATGTTTCACGGTGCTTCTTGTTTCAGCTAACTGCCCTATCGTTTTCTGTTTAGGCTGCATTTTTTTTGGAGATTTGAAGACCTGAAGAATTTGGCGACTTGAGCAGAAAGTAATAAAGAGCCTGGTGGCGCTGTTTAGTGGGTGGAGTAAAGCTTAATGCACTCAAATATCATAATTAATAGAATGCTTATTCTACATGACGCAAATGGTCATAATTTTACATTGCGATATCATGATTTGCTGATGTATAGTTACACCCCTAAGTAAAGGAGTGAATTTCATTCGAGAAAACCTGCTTCTGCTAAGGTCCTGTATGCAGAGTAATTCATCTTTCATGTCTTCTTACTCTTAAGATAAGCAAAATTTGAGTATGTTGAGTGTTGGATTGAATTTGTTTTGCAAATGTGTTTGACATTTTTACTATGAAAGCACTTCATTCTGAATGGACCACTAGTGCGTATATCACAGAAGTTCTCCTTGATATGAACTGTACATTGGGATGGGTAGATCTTATTATTTGATAGAACACATTTAGGTTCTTTCAGAAAGGGTTCTTTGAAGTGGAGGCATTGAGCAACCACATTTGGGATTGTCACAACGGTTTTGTGGAGTGATGCCTTGGACAAAGCACTGTTGTTTATCTAAACAAAATGTAGGATTAAAGAACCTAAAGAACCTTTCAATTAAGCGTTTTCAGTGCGTATGATGGTGGGTTTTCCACTCAAGTGCTTCTCAAACACATCCTCAGGGAGCCACAGATGCTCTAACCTAGTTTGTAACACATAAGGATAGCGCAAAAATGTTGTCTGTCTGGGGGGCCCTGAGGCGGTCCCTGACTGAGAGTGTCCTCATACATCCCTAATGCCAGGGTTTGTGCGCATTCCCCACAAGATGGCACTGATTAGCATGAAAAGCACCAGTTACTTCAACCCCTCATGATCCCCCCTGCTCCTGCCCCCCCCACCCCATGCAAAATGACTTTATGAGGCACCCCCAAGCATAATCAATTACCTAGCTTGTCCTTTACTTCGCCCGTTTAATCCTACATTTTGTTCTGGAGGTTCTTTGCCCACGGTCGCCATGTTGTGCTTGACGTGGACTCTGCTAATTGGGACCACAGGACCCACTTGGAGAATGTACATGCCTGTGCACCTCCATAAAGGCCTCCAACCCCCTGCAGGGAGCAAACGCACAGTGCAGCAGTCTTATTGGGGAGCCAATGGGTCGGTGACATTAGATCTGTTCTTCTTCCTGTGTGTAGTGGGGGAATGTAGACTCATACCTGCTGGGCTCAGATCAGCTTTGTGGTGCTTTAATGGCGTAAGTGGGCATGGTTTTCAAAGACCTACTGCTAGATCTATGGGCACCAGATGCGAAGTTTGTATGCTTCTACAGAAATGCTAGAGTAACCATGACTGGTAGGGCACTTGCTTTAATCACCCGACACTCTCCAACTTGTTGGCCTGGGTTTGAATTAAACAGTTTGGCTCTGCACTCAAATCCAAGGTATTTGAGGAATTTTTTTGTATGTTTGAATACCACAATGGGTTGTATTTCCCTTTGTACCTTTTAAACTTTTTGGAATAGGCTACATTTATTTGACCTTCGGAGGTCTCTCATGCTTCCTCCCAGCCCTCCAATCTTTCTTGATGCTTTGTGTCTGATGATGTGCTTATGGCATACTGTACACACTGAAATCCCATTTATTCTAATAAAGCAGAGAGAATTAAACTTCTTCTCCAGCTCCTGCTACCACCTGTCACTGACACATAAAATATGGGTTAAGCCCACTGTAAGGCAGGCTGCAGGATGATCTGCCTGAGTCTTTTTTTGTCCCGCTGCGATAAATCTCCACGCACCTTATTCAAACGAATGAGTGAATTTGAAGCGCAGGCATTTAGTTACACCACGTGGAGAGAGAATGCGCTCTGTCTGCTTACTGGAGTCCTCTCAGCACGCGAGCCTTTCTAGCTCCTCCTATATCCTTCTTTTTATCCCCCTTTTTCCTCCCATTTGGTAAGACTATAACCGACTTGAGGTCTGCTAATAGTTTCGTAGAATGTGGATGAAGTGGTTAATCATTTTGATCAAACACTGAAGTCTTTTTACCTTTTTTTGTAGAAATGTAACATATGATGTGTAGTTGGGGAACACAGAAAGACACCTATACTTTTACTGAATAAACTTTTAAATTATTCCGCTGAAACTGTAGATATCTTTATTAATAGCCAGTGCAATAAACATTTTGCATTATAGTGAATAGTGTTGAAGCATAAATGAAGCAATACTGATGTGTGATTACACATAGAGGTGGATAGTAACTAGTCACATTCACTAAAGCAAAAGTTTGATGAGTTTGCACCATCCTGAGTCTTTTTAGATTACTTTTACTTCTACTGAAACATTAATGATGAAAGGAATTACTTTTACTTAGTTATATTTAAGTTAATAGCCTTTCTTTACCTGTTTTTCCAGTTAAATTGATGTTACATTGGTAATGATTTGTAAGTGGCCATACCTCTGCCATTTTTTTTTTGATTTGGTATTTTTGTGTTTAGATTTTATTTCAGTAAAAGGTATTTTACTTGAATACACTTTAGTATGGGTTTAAGCTACTTGTCCCACCTTTGATAATACACATAGGAATACACGTACTGACACACCTCTGAATGTTTCTCATTAATCCACTGGTGACAATACATCAGTGTGAGGATGAACTAAAAATGGCATTCATTCTCTTGCTATTGATAGCAATAATTTAAATTTCTACTTTATTAGCAAGTAGTATATCAGCTGCTGTGCACGACCACTATTTCTGCGCTATATGTTTTGCTCTATTTTGTGAGAAGGCTTAGTACATGGGAATCTTGTGTAACCTATACTGTGCACTAGGAATAGTGGGACATGCACAGGCTTCAGGCCATGCACTTTTTTTGGGGCGGGGGGGTGGAGGGGGTTGCTCAGGTGGTCTTGGTCTGATGAGAAAGCCCTTATAAAGACGTCGGACTGACTGGCAGTGGAAAAGTGGGTTATCAATGCGACTGCCGTGCCTCGTGACACTGACTCGTTTGCATCTAGTCAACACCTTCCACCCACTCCCGGGCCGCACAGTCCCCAGCTTCCTAAGGCGACCTCTGCCTTTGTTAAGCTTTAGCCATGCATCAGGGCCTGGAAACAAACCCCCTCCCTCCATGTGGCTTGTATTATTCGTGAGAAATTGTTGGCCAGCATGCCAGCGTCAAACGTTTGCATTGTTAATGGATTTTTAGTGTTTCTTAAGTCTTTTCTCTTGGAGATGATTCACGGGTGAGGCCTGATAGACTCTGAAGGTGAACTAGAATCAGTGATTTATTTAATCGATAATCAGAGTTACTGCTCATGTCATTGACCTCTTTTCTTTTAAAAGGGAAGACTTTTAAAAGGGAAGAGTCAGAGAAGAGTCAGAGGAGAACCACTTTTGCTTCCCTAATGAACCTCACTGTTGTAAACTGTATACATGAGTGTGAAGAATATTTTTAAAATTTTACAGGACTTACTGCATGAAAACATATTATAAACATTCAAAATCAATGACTTTTTTTTTTAAGTCAAGCTTTATAAACAGTCATTTGACCCATTTTAAAAATGTAATTATTCATTTGCTAGCATGAATCATTCAATTATTTAATTTAAAGACTATCCAGACTTTATTTAGTAATGTAATTTTGTGACATTGACAGCATTTTCCTCCAAACTATTTAGTCATGCATTGGGTCATCAGAAAACCAGCCATCCCTCTTTTTTTTGAAGTCTTGCTTTGAGAACTTGTTGTGTTCAAGGTAAGGTTACAAGCAAGCTTGTTTTTGGCATGGTTCCTCGATTTCATTTTATTCTGTGGATTCCCTTCTTTCTGTCCTTCTTTCGGGTTGTTTGGTGCGGCCGTGTATTCTCAGAGTCTCCCCGTAACCGCTCTGATGTGCCCTGCCCCTCAGCGGTTAGACACTTCATTTGTCTTTGGAAGGATCAGAGGAGGCGGTGAAAATCAAAATAATCATTGGACAAAGTCACTAGAAAAAAAAGCCGTCCCTAGATAACAAGACTACTTGTGTTACAGTCATGAGAGAAAATTGTTCAGCAGATATTTCCTTCCAAGTGAAAATAAAGGCTTATTTTAAATCAGCTGCATTTTTAAATAGTGAATTTTTATATATATTATGTGTTGTTGCTGTCCAAAAAGTACCTTAAAAATGGACAAGTATCTCCAAAATAGCAACTTTACAGGAGAAGGCAGAAACGTGCTTTAATTCTAATGTAAAATAATACATTTACATTTTATTCCAAGACAATTTGGATTATTTGTTATTGATCAGTTCTTCATAAAAGATTCACACAATGTTGCAAAGGGCAGTTGCTGTGTTCAAATGTTGTAGAAAAATAAAAATGGAAAAAAAGTAGAGATGCATGGTTTCCCTTGGACAGAGATGAAATCTATGGCTTAGCTTCATAGGAATATAAAGTGCAGTAGTGAATTATAATATGCTAGAAATTAGCATATTATAATAAACCCCAAATGAAAGTGTCAAGAAAAATGTTGAAGTAAACTATACTAATCTGTACTAGTTGAAAATCTCATAAATGTGTTCTCAAAGGCTTTATAAAAATGTACATATTACTCAATGCATGAAAAATGCATTTTTAAATTCATTTGGTGGGTGGCAAACTAGTGGCAAACACCAGGATTTGACCAGTGATTTTCTCGTAGCTTGCTCGAACTTGGCAAAGTGATTGGCTAGCAGAGGAAAGTGGGTGACTTGTTACTTACTTTCTTTGTTGAAATGGATGTTTCCGTTTTCTGATCTCCTTTTCTGCTTTATCTGTGTCTTGGTTGACTAGTGATTTGTCAGTCGCTTCGCTACAAGTCACTGCCTCACAGTGAGGCAAAGACAGAACAAGGTTTTCATCAGTGATACCCGAGTGCCACAGCTGTAAGTTTGAAATCCAAACTTACAGCTGTGAGTGATTTTCTTGCATCAGAAACAAAGGGCAAAGCTATCTTTGCCTATAAACCCTGGGGTACAAGTTTAGTTGAATCATAGGAAAAATCTGGGTGTTGCAAAAGCAGTATGTGAAGAGAATGAACATGTTTTATTTGATGTATTTTGCACCAGTACTTAAAATACTATAGTTCCTGATTCCAGTATTTTTCTACAGTTAATTACCAAATTTCAGAAAACACAATTGTAAGTGAAATACCAATACATGTTATTCAACACAATAACTGAAATAAAAATTACTATCAATTTCTTCTGATAACTATACTTAATCTTCTGGATGTGCACTTTTAAAACAGAGTTAAAACAGTTGTGCGCTACCATAGAGAAACAGTTTTTGGTTTTCTAAAGAAACTGTCAGTGGATGACTCCTTCATGAAAATCCTTTTTTTTAAGTTTAAAGAACCTCTCTGTAATGTAAAGGAATAAACTTTAAATTGTTAAGGATCCTTTCATAAAGTTACTTTATATCTTTGAAGGCTTCTCCACACTCTCATTTACAAAAATGGTTCCTAAGCGGACTAAAATGGCTCTTTAAAGGAATATATATGTAAAACGATGTGTCTCTAAAAAGTGTGATCTGCTTTGAAGTTTGGTGTTGCTGGTTGAACTAAATTGCCTGTTGACTAAAGTGCTCAACTTTGTTGGTTGTTGTGGGTTATGTTACCATGGGGGGGCAGTGCAGGCATTATCTCATGAATCAGTACACACATATTGATCCAGCTCAGTTATTCTCAGAACCATCAGTTATTCTCACTTATATAGTCTTATATGTATAGTATTTATGTTTATGTTAATACTCCACCCCTATACAGTTCCTAATGTATATTATATGC
>JBBPCX010000088.1:13472345-13492279 GCA_037974365.1 Hydrocynus forskahlii | reverse complement strand
CATTTCACTGCATGTTGTACCTTGTATGATACTGTATGTGACAAATAAAATCTGAATCTGAATCTGAATCTGAATCTTTACGCCATTAAGATTTTTATCTAAAAAATGGAAGAATATATGAACGCATGTCAAGATAACTTCTCCATTCTGTGTACTCTGAAAGTCTCTGTACTTGTAAAGAGATATAGCATGATATAGCCTTGTAACTGCAAAACAGTAGCTTTTTATCACTAAATTGAGAGGCTAAATTGAGTTAATCTGTTGATTCAAAACTTGATTTGATCCATGATCTTCAGGGAAATACAGTCCCTGAGCACTGTCCAGTAAAGTGAATCATGGGAAGGTGAGTGACCACCAGTGCCGCATGGCGCCCGGAGAGGCCGAGAGGGGGCTGGGGCAAAGACCCTGGACATGTTGTGGAAGTGTGCAGTGGACAGGGGGCAGACAGGACGTGACCCGTGAGAGGAAGTCTCATGCCCACTAGGGGGAGGATTCATCCATCAAGCTGAGCAGAGACCACTGGCTGAAGTCTCAAATGAGCCAGGAGGATTAGTGTGTGACTCAGATGCTTATTAAGGATTCGTAGGCCTACACTTGTAAAAATAAAAGTTACTACATGGTTCCTGTCCTGCATTTAATTAGTACATTACCTTTAATTAGAACAGAACCTTTAATTAGTACAGAACCTTTACTAAAGAGGTCCTTCGTTCTCACCCGTCTCGTTTACAGAAATGGTTATTAGAACATTTCTAAAGAATGATTTTTTGTTCTTTAACAAATCATCCATTGAAAGTGTGAGACACTAACACTGCCGCTGGCCTCTGTGGCACTGGCCTGAGAACGGTCTGATATCTTTATGTTTTTAGTGTCCCTGTCTCTCCCGCCAGTTACTTGAATGGGCTGTGTATTAGCTGTGTACTCTCTGGCTACTTTCCCTTTTTTTTGTTTTCTTAACCTCAATATGAACCCAATTCATGTTTCTCTGATTTTTTAAAATGAATGCTTGTTTTAAAGAACGATTTTTGTAAATGAAACATGTGGCTGTGAAAAAACATTGTATGCGTATTGTAGACGTTCTGTGCCAATATTTTCCCCCTACAATTGTACATTCAAATCAAGAACCATTTAGGGAACCATGTTTTTAAGAGTTCTGTTGCTATGTTGGCAAGTGTACATAGTCAATGCATGCGGAAACAAGACATCGTTGGAGCATTGGACAGATGGCTGAACTGTAATTTGTATATCTACTGTTCATTAACACTGTTGCTGAAGTTGCCCTTAGTTAAACTGGAGGTATCTCGATCATTGGTCTGTCTTTTGAAGCTGCTCTAACTCGTCAGAGGAGCTTCATTACTCCAGCATCAAGGCCAGGCAGTTCAAAGAGGCAAGGTCGTTTGAGTGGCCTCTGAACAACGTGGAGCCAGGTTGGTTAGGGCACTGGACAAATAGCCTAGAGGTCATGAATTAAATTCCTGGCGAAAAGACCATGTGCTGATGTACCCTGCCTCACACAACAGAAGCATTTTATTCATGAAATAAGTGCCAAATACTTACACTTGCGTTGCCCTTTTCACTTGCATTGCCCTTACCTCAGAACATCACAATCATTTTCCACACCTGGAAATATACACATATACATGTTTACTATTAATAGATTTGAGAATTTCATGGTGTTTTTTGTTCAAGATGTTATTAATAAGTGAATAAGTGCCAAATAATTGTTGCCCCTTTGTCTCATCAAACACTAATAAAGGAAATAATATACATGTTCTTCCATTGTTTGGTTTTTGGAAACAGTTTGATGACTTTGGTGTCTTTTCCTTGGGTCTTTAAACTACATACAATTTTTAATACTGCTCCTGCACCCAGTCAGTTCTGAATCCCATTTGGGATTCAGTTGCATGTGTCCAGTTCCATATCAGATAATGCCCTATTTGTGTGTAAAAGACAGAGCTGATACAATACCTAAATGAAGCATAAAATATAACTTACATAGCAAAGGGAGTAAGGAGCCATAGTGCACAATTTAGCACTTTTTAAAAAATTTGGTATATATACTGAAAAAGTTGTTTTGGTTACTGATGTAAAAAGAACTTATTAGTGCTACAGAGTTTTTTAATTTTGCAATTTTATTTCAGAATACAAGTGTGATGCAATATTCTTATTTTTCTGCAATGTTTGCACTGCAGTGGAGCCCTAATTCCTACTGTAAATTTGCAGTAATCTGTACATGCAGATGCCTTTGTGACTGATCACAGTTACTTCTTGGTCAACATTGCATACCTTGTCACCTTTACACCAAACCTACACTCTGTTGTACATTTTTTACTGGATGGAACAGATCTAAGGTACATATCAGCCCAAGATGCACAAAAAAATGTTCACCTGGATCATTGCCCAGTGGGTTCATGGGTAGTGGCCAACTGGGGGTTCCTTGGCATGTGGAACAGGGTCTAGGTGCTAATTAACACTGCTGTCAGTGGTCCCTTGAAGTGAAGTGAAGCCTCAGATAAGCGGGCTGACTAGGGAGGCAATAGTCAGGAACGATCAGGCATCTGGACCTTGTTCCATCATCTTGATTGGCCTGCATTTCGGGACTGGTGTTCCCACTGTGCTCCTATTTAGCTCTCTTAGTATCCCTAGTATCCAAATCCTAATGAATTTAAACTAATGCAAGATTCCAAAGTTTAAAAGGAACGAGTGCCAGCGCTGAGACAAGTACATTATCTCGGTCCACCATAGCAGATCCTGCACCTGATCTTTGAGTCAGCTGCAAGCCTGATGGCCTTAATGGTAAATCTCAACTTGCATGCTGACAGAAGTGTCTTGTAGACATTACTTTGCCATTGCGCTATTATTTCTCGATAAACGTGTTTCTAGAAACAATACAGGGTGCCTGGTCAGCAAGGTGAATCTAGGACTGTACTGGAAAATTCTGTCAGACTGCACTGCAAACTTTCTTACATTTAACAAGTACAGATAATGAATATCAGGGTTTTATTCTGGCAATTCTGTTTAGACAGTGTACACTTTTACTTGCATTGTACGTATAACTCTTTTCATAGATTGCTTTATTAGTTTAAAACAAAACGATGTCAAGTGGTGTCAATAAAACATCAAGTATGGAAATATCATCATTGTGGGCAGTTGTGTTCACATGCTACACATGAATAACATGCCAATGAAATCCACTTCCTGCTGGACCAACACAATAGGCAAGAAAGAAAAAACCCTCCCTTATGTGCCCCATCTCTTTCACCTTATCTGCTGTCACTTTAGAAGCTCTAGTGTTTTTCGCTGTTGTAAAAGTGTCATCGTGCTGCTTTGGAAACCCTTGCTCATCTTTTTACAGTTAATCTCCTATCATTTTTTAATGAGGCAATGAGTGTGCCATAAATGGCGTAGGCCCTTCTCTTTGGTAATGCAAGTAATGTATCTACTTACACTTGTGAGAACATGGCAACCCGACCAGCCTTTTCCATCTCTTAGCTGGATGTCTGTTGCAGGTGTGGTGGAGAATGGACTGCAACTGCACACTGAAAGCCAGTATATAAAATAAGGGTGACCCAAAAGGATTTTTTTTGGAGAGGTGCCCTAGAAGAACCACATTTGGTTCCCCTAAAGCCCTATACGATTCTTTAACCACTGTGCAGAATGGTTGCGTATAAGAACCAAATGTGTTTTCTCTATGGCATCACTCGTAAGAGATATTTTTTGATCCTCTGTTTGCAGCAATGATATCCTTAAGTGAGATAACCATTCATAAGGTTTGTTGCGATCATATTTTCAGTATTAGATATTGCAAAAACGTCTTTTTTTTAATTTTTTTACAGTGATTGCAAGGCGTTTTAGATCTCAAGGCCTTTTCCCAGCGTGTTCCTATATCTATTCCTCAGACATGACACACTGGCAGTTCTTGAGTTATTGTGCTCCAAACCCGGCTAGAACAAAGCGAAAGAAGAGGGGCAGACAGAATCGGGTGAGGACGAGCCCAGAGGAGTGATAAAAAGCGCAGAAAGGAAAAGCTGAAAATCTGCAGCGAGTTACTCTGCAAGCTCTGTGGCTTGCGTTAGTGGGAGCCTGGGGAGAGAATGAGAAGTGTGGTGAAGTCGGAGAGCAGCATGATGGGAGACAAAGAACAGGCACCCGCGGCAGACTGCCCTCTCCTCTGACAGGACCCAAACTCAGGCCTGAAATGTAATGGATGAGAACTCCTGCCCCAGCCACTTCAAAGGCACTAATGGATCACTGATAACAGCATTATACAGGATTTTTTGGTTTCGCTTTGTGGTAAATGCTAATGTTGAGGTACTTGTCGTTTCGCCTTATGTTACCATGAGATTGCCAGTTGAGCTGCTAAGGTACCTACCCATGCAGCTCTGAATTTATGTACTGTACACTTTAAAAAAAGAAAAGTGCCAAAGATTCTTTGAGTGATTCCATAGAAACATCATTTTAATTCCATAAAGAACCATATTTGTAAGAGAGCATGAGTGTGACAGGTATAATAATGGTATCAAGATGTGCACCAATCGGATGGTTCTTCAAAAGGCCTCTACATCATTCTAAAGGGTGAGATTCTTCACACTCACACATCTTATCTAATTTACAAAAGCGATGTGGCGTTCTTATTTACTGGTGCTCTTTTTGAGTATGAAGAAGAACAGACTCAAACTTTTAACAGACCTTCCCTAAAGAACCCATTAGGTAAACAAGACAGATGGTTAACGATTCTCCACATAATGGAAAAATTCCATACTGATTGAAGATCTTTTTCCTAGAACATTCAAGAAGCTATTTTTAAGAGAGTATATCTGGACTGTCAAATGCTTGTACACTCTGGCATCTTAAGGTTGCTAGATCCTAATATAATACTATGATATAATATTGTTTTTTATGTATGTCAGTACATAATTTCCTGTAACCACCTTATTAAGCAAAGAAATCTGGTTATTTTATTAAGGTCTGAGTCTTACCTCAGCATGTGAGGACTTTCAGGACCGAAGGGGAGCATACAGTGCGTCTAGTGTACTTTTCACGCAAGGTTAAAGGGAAAATTTGTGAGTTTTATGCTAATGCATTTGACATGTACTTGTATTAAAAATTCAAGCAGAAGCTGAGTGTGAGATCCTCAGAGATGGGATCCTTGCACCCCTGTAAACGTCAAACAGGGCTTTTAAAGCGGCTACACACAGGCTGGTTAATTTTTAATGGAATTCACATTTCGGGGCCCATTCTGGCCATACGGGCTGCTCACCAAGTTTTATTCAGAATAGCAATTTTAAAATCTGATTGACTTGATTGTGTTACAGTGAATATGCCAGTATGGTATTGTTTTTTAGATAAAAGTGTAGACAGAAAGAATGGACAGACTATTGGTCTGTCAGTATCAGTGTGATGCTATTAATATATTTTATTTCCACTCATTTATAGGGATAGGTATTGTTAGGATTTTACTGATACCAATAATGATACTGATACTGCTTATCAATACCCATACTTATCAATACTCTGATTGATACCAATCTCCATAATCTGGAGCAAAAAATAAAGATATCATCAAAAATATGTGAAAAATGTAACAGTTACTTTATTATTTTTAGCATTAATCTAGCATCTACCATCTGAAAATTCCAGCATAAACGTTACAACAATACTGATATCAGCACTGTTTGTCCCGGAGCTTATCAGTGTTTGACCAGTCAGGAACTGGTACCAAATTGATACTGTGGTTGTTGATACACTGTTGTTGTTGATACACTAATTTACTAAAAGTCATATTTTAGAACACATCACAGTCACATTTTATATCTTGTTTGGTCAGGGGATTATACCTGGAAAGTTTTTTGTCATCAGACTAATTGCATTTCACAACAAGAAGAGAGGAATAGGTGGAGGGGAGAATGGTAACAAACACAGTGCCAGGTGTACACACAGGACAGAGAATTTTGTAGGTGGAAATTGTGTGGTAGTCCAAAGTTGTTTTTCCAGTGGCTGCAAAGCCTGCCATTTGCATCTTTTATTGAGTTCACTGAGAATTTGAATATTGTCCAAGTGACACAAGTGACATTTCTAGAACTAGAATGCTTGTGTGTTTGTATGTGTGTGGGTGCGTGTGTATGTATGCAGGGTTGAGATGTAATGGAGTACAAGCATTGGGAATACATGTTCAGAATACAGAAATTAAGAATTTTTGAAAAGGCAGTATTCCGACTGCAGTTACTTTTTATGTTTTAGATGAATACTTTTAGAAAACATACTCACACAACAACTGGTCTGTAAAAGAAACATTATATTAGTGCAAAGATGAAAAAAAGGTGCACAGTAAATAAACACAAAAAAACAATTAGAGCTCACGAATATGTTGAGAATTTTTGAATTTTTGAATTAAACTATTCACACAAAAAAACCCAATAAATAAACAAGTAAGCAGCTATGAGACAAGTAAAAATGACAACATGCAAATTTTCCCATGTGCCTTTTCAAATTGGGTTCTAAATGAATAGATTTTTGTTTCAGATAGCTTATGTATTGTAACAGAATGATAATGAAAACATTTAGGACAGTGTACTGTTCATCACTCCCTTTTTGTATTAGTAAATCATAGTATATTATACCCAGTGTATCAGGTGCGGTGTTACAGATATTGCCAATGTACTTGGAAACAAAGATTAGCTTATGCTCTCTGAATTGTTTTGTAGTGGGCAAGCTAGCTTGTAACGAGGTTTCATCTCATTCATATGGACGACTGGTGAGAATTCAGCAAAGTTGCACATTTGCTGAGTGAATGTTGCCATGGCATGGAGTGGTTAGTAGCTAACTGGTTTGTGTATTTACAGTTTGCATCTTGACTTTTCCTTGAGCGCTGATGACAGGCCACAGGCCAGAAACAGCTTGGTAGATGTGTGAGGAGCAGGTTCTGAAAGCCAAATTTGTTGTCTTCTTTGGCAGTTGTCTGAGAGAACACCCAGACTACATCATTTGAGGCTAGACTGTCTAATTAGATGGTAAAATAGACCGCCCAAGTCAAACTGTTTTGTGATTGTCATGTCACATTGTTTCATTTGCACTGTTAATCTTTTGTCTACTTCAGCTCAATTCAGAGTCTCACATATCCTTAAAACATTACATGGTCATAAAATGTTTTGACAAATGTTTTATAGAGGTATACCATTCTCATTCCTAAATACCAGACTTAAATCTGTCACTGTGTATATTATTCTAATTAGTCCACTCACCAAATATATCCAGGCAACTGTGGCCTTGTGATCAGAAGCTGACTTTTCATTAAAGAATAGAGACAGCAGAACTGATAAAGTCATGTGTCATGCATTTATCTCAAAACATATCCATGTTTTGGACATGCATACCTTGTTTGTATAAAATAGACATTAATACATTTGAGTTTTTGTACATTGTTACATGGCATAGACAGCATTATTTTTCCTTTTGGTGAGATCTTAAAAGGGTATGAAGAAGCACTGAATTTGGTTTAAAAATTGTGCAGCAGATCATAGAGACGTTATATGTTTATAGTCAAATTAGGCTACTTTTTAATATGAATAGCATGCATCATTTTAATATGAACCCTAAGCTTATGTTCAGATGCTATAACTAGATTACACTGGCCAAGTTGCATTTCTTGATTATCCCAGTGAAAGAACATATTTAGTAAGATTGTAATGTATAAATAAGTGTGTGTACAGAGATGGAAGTTGTCTTGGATCCATTGCCAGTGGTTTATGTAAAGTATGGCAATAATATGCTCTTGGTTTTGGTCTTACTTGTAAGGGATTTTATGGAAATTCCAGTGCTATAATTGTGAATGCAGAAATGTAAAGGGCCTTTACCATTGCTTTTTAATTGGGGGTCATTTTGGCCAGTCTGTGAACATGCTTCTGTTACTGGCATCTTTGGCCAGGCTCCCAAACGGCTGTGTCAATACCAGAGGCGGAAATCGAATTCCCGCTGTGTTAGCTCTCACACTGAATAGTGTGTTTGGTGATGGCGAGTGTAGACAGGGTATCCTAGATCTAGCTAAGGTTTTTTTTAGAAAATGTATTGGTGTACTGTGTTGGGAAGGACTGGCCATGAACAATTAATTATATAAGCTGTCTCAGAAAAGAGTCATAATCTTGTTTCCTGATGAATCACTGTTGCGGCAGGTTGCTCGGTGTGCTTGACGGGTGCCTTATAGCAAAACGATTTCCATCATATTAATAGCAAAAAAAAAGCAAAATTTTCCATCATATCAACAGCTCAACATATGTAATGCGTAAGCTTTTCACCCATTCCCTATTCATGGCTTAAAAATAAGCAGAGTCCTCCTTTAAGAGGGGTCATCCAGAGGTTGTAACACTGCACTTGTTTTTTGACTGGACCACCACTGGGGGGAGTTTGGTTATCACTGCTCCTCCTCATCCAATGGCTCATTGTCCACTCTTTTTGTGGGGGGAGGGGGGGGGTAGAAGAGGGGGAGAGAGAAAGAGAGAGAGAGAGAGAATGAGAGAGGACTTGGTAAGTGGGGGGGCTCCAGGAGCGGATTCTTGTCCAAACATTCTGCATGCGGATTTGTATTCATTGCACCCCTGCTGCTATTGATATCATTACGCAGGGCTCTCCAGCTGAGAGAAGGGACCCCAGCTGGGCGGGTGGGGGGTCACAGAGCCGGCAGCCCTAATGAGAAGTGACACTGGCTCCAGGTCGGCCAAGCATCCACCGGAATTCAATCGGAGCCGCACTTTCCCAGTCAGCGCATTAGATCAAAGATCATTACCTGCTAATCAAAACACATGAGCTAGAGGCTTCCCCCTTTCATGGTACTTTGACAGTAGCAATGGTGGCGGCGGCTGCTGGTTCAGAGACACTCTCCCCTCTGGAAAATGGAAAGCCACTCTGCCAAACCTTGCCCTTACATTGTATGAAAACTATTGTATGAAACATTGCAGGACCCCAAAAAGTTCCCAAGCATAAATATGACCTCTCATGTAAGATGTTATTCCGACAGACTTACATACATCGGAACAAACCAAAAGGAGTGTACTCACATCATGGAATTAGCTGAATACAGTCCTATTTCTTTGAGGTACACACTGGAAGCCAGCAGGACGACTGACTATCAAAAATGTTAGTGATCCCTATGAGCTCTAGCATCATCCCAGAGAGATTTATGAAAAGAGTAAAAAAAAAAAAAAAACCACACATGGCGGGATTTACACTGAAATCTCAATGAGTTCAGCTTAGGCAATGACATCATGCGTGGCAGGTCAAATTGCGGTCAGTCTTTAAACATGGCTCAACGATACTCCACGCTGAAGTGACCGTGGCTATAGCGGTTGCTAGCAGCCAGAGGATGCACTTCACTGTGATTTGTGCTTTGCACTGTAGTTGAACTTGCCCTGAAGTGCTGAATTTGAATCAGCCTCTGTGTCTGCTTCCTTAATTTTAACCGTTGTGGTTTTAAGAACAGAAATGATTCGAGAACTGCTTTTGAGGAATGAATCTCTTATAGCGGGACCTCCATCTTGATGGGGCGGGGAGGCTAAGCCGTGGCCTAATAGCCCCACTCTAATCCCATTTGGGCTGTGCCACTACTGTTTCATTAGGTCATAGGCTTCACCCGAGCGTAGCAAAGCGTCTTTGAGCTTCTAGAGCTAAGAAGAGATTCCTTAAGATCTCTGTTTTTGATACACAATGATTCTTCCTTATAGGCTGAGTGGCGTCCACAATACTGCCACCTTGACGTCACTGCTGTTGTGTCCTCTTATTTTGATCTCTTTCACTCCCATGCCCACACATACAGACAGGACAGATGACAGTGCTCTTCTCTCATTGGCCCACACTGAATAGCCATGTAAACCATATTCATATTGGGTCATTCTGGGTCTTCTCTGATCTCAGATAACACATATTTCAGACATGGTTGTCCTATAATTACTTTGCCTGATTGTTAATTGCAAAGATAGATACAAACAATATACTAAGCATTTGGCAAGAGAGGCCAATAGTGTTACATGGCGAAAGCTTTTCAACAAGATTTCAATGTAATTTCGAAGTGCAATGACAGAAATTTGTTTTGGGTTGCATAGCTGTCATCCTGTGAGGCTGCTTGTGGCTGACTTTGCTTTGGGGTCCTCCAGGCATGCGGAGCCCGGGGAGGGGCGATGCTTGTGTTGGATGGGGGGAGGGGAAGCCAGAAATCTGCCATGTCTCTGCTGTGACTAGAGCTCAGAGATGCCAGCCTCAACTAAACAACAGCGTGTGGAAGATGAGAGGGAAAGGAAGGAATAGGAGAATGGGAAGGAGGAGGGAGGGATGCTGTGCTGAAGGGTCCATGGCCCATTAATCGTTTGTTTGAGTTTCCGCCCTGGTGAGCATTTCATGTCTCCATTAGCAAGGGTTTGTTTCCCCCTTTCGCCCGCCTCTAGGCAGCAGGGGGCTCTCACACATCCCGCTCGACTGTTCACTGCTGTCTGGTGCCATGCAGGCTGTCTGGTGTGTGTGTGTCTGTGTGTGTGTCTGTGTGTGTGTGGGAATAGTGTGGAGATTAATAGACGGGATGAGAAGAGAGGTAGGGTTTACTCTCCTGTCCACCAGCTTCTGTTTAGAAGGCTGAAGTGTTCCTTAGATTTTCTGCTTTTCATTTTCCTATTTTTCTTTTAGCTGTTTTTTTGGTTTGTTTTGCTTTGTCTTTTGGGCACTTTTCTGTGCACCATGACCATGTTATCAAAATCTGTGCAAAGAGCTTCTACACCACTAATAATAAGTATGTACTCAATAGAAACATTAAAAAAGGAATTTAGCTGTAGAAATTCCAAGCAAAGTGGGTCTTATCTGTGCAGCTTGCACTTTGCCTTTTGACTATGCCATGCTGACCTTCTTCATAGATCCCATAGACTTCTTTGTGTGCCCAAAGCTCTGATAATGAGGTGTACTAATCGCCCTGTCTCTGGGGCGACTGTCTCCTTGTGGCCCACCATATGACCTGCAGTGTCATTGTGTATCTTGAAGTTAGTTTGACCCTTGATTTAACCTCCCTCTCTGTTTGTGACCAGCCAAATGGCCACTATTCTGTCAGCATGACCTTCCGAGCCTTTTCATTGCACCGGGACATATAACAAATCTGGCTGGGCCTAGCCAGCCAATTAGCACTAGGACTGATATCAGTGTGGCACAGTGAGGCAGGGCTAATGGAAAGTCACCCTCACCTGCTGTTACTGAACTCTAGTGAGTTATGTGTAAATGGAGCATGAGAGCTAATGTACTGAACAAGCTTGAACAAAACAATTAAGTTTTAGTAAGGACTTGCATGAAACAGCTAAAACAGATTCTTGTAGTCCATAGAAACCAGCACCCCACATAATCAGGAGATGGTACATGAAGTGTTCCTCATGAGTTCAGTGTAAAGGTATGATTGGCAGGTAGATTCAAACTGCTTTACTGAGTATCTTTCATTTATACATTCACAGGATTGGAGAGGAGTTTTGCTAGTAGATACACAGTAAGGCCTGTAAGTAAGCTGGATTTACAACAAAACACTGCGATTGAACGGAAGATTGCCAGCTTTAATCTAAGGGAACAGCTACAATCGGTAAACTACATAGGAACTGTAGTTGTGTTATGCATAGTTCCCCATACATCATTTTAAAATGAACAGGATTACACTGTCATGTTTAATTCCTTATTACAAATACTTTTCAATCTTTGACTGCTTCACATCTGTGACACATAGACACCAGATGCTGGGTATCTTCTGCAGTGATGCTGTGTATTCACTGTGATTCACTTATAATAGACACTGTTGCCACATTATCTGTAAAACAAGTGAACCAACTCAGTTTAGAAAAAACAAACAAATAAAAAACAAAACAAAATAACTGAGATGTATAAAGATACTTGTAAACCTCCTACAAATACTTTTAAAGTCAGGTATAACTAATCACCTTCTCCTTTGCACACCAAGCTAATTGGCTTCCACCTGTAATCTTTATTAGAGTTTTATAAGCATTAAAACAGCTGTTCCTGGATCGTTGCAGTGCTTGATAGTGCAGTTAGAAGCAATTGACCAACCAATCAATTATGTGTGGCAAGGCACTGTCAAAAGATCTCAAGGATAAAATTGTAGACAGGCACAAGTAAGGAGATGGATACAAAAAAAAAGTCAATGTCAATCCCCAGGAGCACAGTAAAGTCTACGATTAAGAAGTGGAAAGTGTTGGTAATTCTAGGACCCTCCCTGGATCAGGCTGCCCCTCCAAACTGAATGGAAGAGCAAGGAGGAAACTGATCACAGAGGGTACCAAGAGACTTATGGCAACTTTGGAAGCAGCTACAAGAAATTATAGCAAAGTGTGTGCATGTGTCAATAATAAAAGCAAAAAGTGGTTCCACAAAGTGCAGACACAGGGGGGGCTGATCCTTTATACATCTCAGTAATTGTGTTTATTTTATTTATTTATTTTCAGAACTGTTGCTATCATATCTTTCATTTGGAAGGTATCTGTTACATGCAGCTGAAATTTTGTGTGTGTGTGTGTTTTCATATCAGGCTACAAAGCAAAAAAATGTGAATATTTTGAAAGGGATTAATCTTTTCTGTACCCCCTGTACCTGTGGCACCATGCTTTACTTAGAAAGTGGCATAATTGCTTTTTGCCTTACATTTATTCTACATTCTGTCATCCTGGTAGATCCTTATCATGTTTGCTAATAAGACTTCAGTGCTGCGCAGTCTTTTTTGAATACATTTTAATGTATTCAGTTTTTTCCTGGCCTTTCTGTTCTTGAGGCTTAGTCTTTTAGTAAATCATGGTCATACAGTCTTTACATCCAGGTCAACGTTCTCAGTCTCAGTCTACAGTCTTTCTCCCTGATTTAAAATATTCTTTGATTGTCTTTCTGGCACTTGTATTTGTACAAGCTACTGTTTGAACCAGCCACCATAAAACTGCAAGACAAAAGTAAAATTACTTGAATGTTACAAGCTTTAAATTATAGAAATTTAAAATTGTATTACTCTCTGAAAGCAGAAATAAATAATAGTTTGAATGTCATTTTTGTGATGTAATGTTGTTTAAGTTTATTTCCGACATTAACTTTGAACACTATAACTGATTTGTCTGATGTGGGATGCAACTATCATTAATTTTTATTGCTGATTCAGATTTCCTTATAGCCAAATTGTCTAATGGCTGTTTTTTGGCCATTTTTTTTTTGCTGATTTTATAATCCAAAGCTCACATTGTACGGACAAAGTTGTTTAACTAAGGCACAGTCTTAGCATCTAGGTCCTGTGTCACATGAGGACGTTACGTTGTAGTGGGGACACAAAGTTTAGAAGAGGAGAGAATAACTTCTCACCATATGGTTCAGTGGACCTTTGATGGGAGCACGGTCACACCTGGCATTGTTAAGCAGAGCTACCTTGAGTATTGATTTCTGTTTTCCTGGTGGCTCCTCTGCTTGAGTGCACCTGTCCCCACCACCTCTTCATGCATTTTGCCAATCTTTATTTAAAGCCTGGGGAGTGAATGAAGTCAACCAGTGCCCAAAGCTCTCGCTCATCGTCCCTGTTTATGTCCTACTTGTACAAGGGAGAGTTGTCCTGGGATGTCAAGTTCAGCCATCCTAGACCATTATCTCAGATTAAGAACATCTCATCAGCTCCTCTGGTGGTTCCTGTGGCCAGCTTCTCACATTTTGGAAGCCTTGTTTGAAAGTGACAGCCATTTTTTCATGTCTCTACAGGCTAAGATGAGTGCCATCAGATCCCTTGTGAATCCACTGTTTTTTAGTCACTCAGTGACAGAATCAATAGTTTAATAGAGTGGAACTATCATTGACTGTGAGCTTCCATTTTTCACCTTGTCAGACTGAAACCCAGCTAATGTTTTCCCATGTCTCTGTGTGCTGGATTGATATCTGTTGCACACATGAGGATGAGGCTGCTGTCAGGAGGAACTACTCAAGTTTTATCAACAGGAGGCATTTCGTGGCTTCAATCCACCGGTGTGAAATTTACTTATAGTGATGCATGACAGAATAAAAATGTCTTTTTTGGGGCTTATGAGGGCAGATTATTACGCATACTACTCAATACATATCACGTTAAGATTAATAATGTTTGGTAAATAACGAATTAATCTGTAAAATGAACTCTCAATTGTCTTTGAATAATCTGAAAGACGGAGGTTTATGTGTTTGATTTGCTTATTTTAGTTTACCAAGTTGATCCACTAGAAGTGTGCAGCTAACAGAAGCTTGCCAAAATAGCCTCGACCAGATTCAGAAGGCACACCAAACAATATGCTAAGCCAGTTGATAAGGCTGACAAAGTGCAGAGGCAGTTATTTATACCATAAGCATCTACTTACTGTCCATCAAAACAGATAATGAAGATGGTTTGGAAGTGGTTGATTAGCCCAGGGCCATGCCAGCCCGTATTCCACACCAGACATATTCCCACACGCATTCCCTAGAGCAGAAGCTACTTTGTTAAGTACTTGTTAAGAGTGTTATTATGTAGGATGCACACAAACATTGCCCTGGTGACTGATTTCTTTCTCTCTAGAGAGAATGTGGGAGGAGAGTGGATAACATTATGCACCACTTCAGGCACTTTGATCAGTGTACATTAACTGTCCTCTGCAGAAGAGGTCTTGTATATATTACAGTGACAAGCAAAGTTATTATTAACATGTCCACAGCTATGTCAGGCCTACTTTTACCAGTGATGGTACTAAAATGAGAGACTAAAACAATACCCGGCAAAGAATGAAGAATTAAATGTGCTTATTGACCAAAAAATGTATCCATTATGTGAGTCAACAAAACCAATTTCTCCTTTTTTGATTGCCAGTTTAAACGTATTTAATTCCAACGTATCACACAGATGTACTCTGTGACAGGTCGAATTGCTACAAGCCTCATGATACAATATTATCGTGATACTTAATCCACAATATGGGTTATGTGATATTTAAAGATCTGTCATATGCTAATTATTGCAGGATAACATATTGTGCTTTATTATGCAATTTATTTATCCAAAATAAAACGTTCTGTTTTTCACAGAAAACTGTGTATATTTGATGGTCCAAAGGTGCTGGAACCCAACTGAAATCACTTGGATGTTTTCTTTTTCTTTTTTCTTTTGCTTTCTATTCTGATTCTCTGCTAAAAAAGAATAGGGAGCAAAAAAAGACCCACATAGTACTAGATAGTGACACTACAGCAAAGCGGTTTGAGTTTGTGTCCATAACTTCTGAACAGTAAGACTTAGAGACAAATTTCTTTCTTCATTTTGCTTATTCATGGAAGCCAAACCAAACTGCAGTTTTGAACATTATGCCTTTCCCACAAAATGGTTCAGTTGATCATATTATGCAAAATACACTTTTGTCAACTAGTCCTTGTGTTTTGTCTAATTGTCAAGACATTTGTGTCAAAATATGCCAATTATTAATTCCTCTTACTTGGACTTCAACAGCTAATAACACCCCACGGCAAGAGTGTTAGTACTGTAAGCAAGAGTCTGAAGTTCAGTAATTATCCAAAAATATTAAAATGGTCACCAAATGCCAATGAGCCCTTCCAAGGTGGAACTTAGTTTAAAAACATGCCTTGTGTTTATTATAACCTGGTTTCTTAAACCTTAATATGCTTAAATATCACCTGATTTTAAGGTCCACCAAGGACTGGCACTCTTTCAGCAATTAAACAAAAACTTTGCATTCTGCCTTTTTGCGCTACATATATGAAAGGCGTTAAGGATCACTCAATAATTGAAATAATTAAGCTGTATTTGGTAGACTTAACATTGGTCAATCATTACGTAACCTTAAAAGTATATACACCTTATTTACATCATTCTTTCACAATTTCAATCAATGACACAACAACTGGTCACTAGGTGGTGTCACATTAAACACAAATAAGTCCTGTGATTATATTGTGGAAAAGGGCGTTTTTCCTTTCAGTTTTCAGTTTCTGGATTTTCATCATTGATGAAATATGTGGATTCTGCAAGATATTGCACAATATGGCTGCCACATGTGAATCAATCAATGTCGGCAGATTTATTATGACCTAAAAATCTATAAGTCTGTTCAGTGATTCTTTGACTGTGGGGTGGGGTGCTCAGCTGCCAAGCAGAAGAGTTTGGTTATGGTTTTGTGGCATAATGCTTATCTGTGGAATACGTGGTTTTGAATTCAAATCCAAACTCAGTTCTTTTATTAAGTCTGTATTTTGCTTGGACCCCTATGGTCACTACATGCAGCTATTTTTAGCAGATCTTTTTATTTGTAAAATAGGCAGGTTTTTATCAACATTCATCAGTGTTCCCTTGCTACTGGATGTGTTGCACAGATACATCATGCGATCACTGGGCATCAATGAGGTTTCAATCAGTACTGACTCCAGGTCTAGTCACTGATCCATACTGAGAAGGTGCCATAAAGGGTTCTTTGAGTGATTGGTCTTGGAGGCCCTCCTGCTCCGGACATTTTACTGCCATGCTCCTAAACATCTAACCGACTAAGAGGTATTTTAGCCTTTACATTACAGTGACAATGTTAAGGGCAGGAAACCACTGCAATAGAAGAACTGTTTTAGTTTCCCTAAGAATATTTTTTTGGAAATTAGATATGTGAGTGTGAAGAACCTTTTAATGGTATGAAGAACCTTCACGTAATCTTAATGTTTACATCTAATCATGTTTACAGCAGATGACTATTGCATGTTTCATTTTGGCTAGAGTGTCAATCTAATACTTGTTAAAAATATTAATAATTAAATAATATCACTCGGGTGTCTGTGAATGCGATATAATTTTTAAACCATAAATATTGGGGAAACAATGCTGAAGCAATAATTTGACATCAATAATGTCAACAATGAATTATTTTTTTTGCTGTTCATTTTCATTTTTAGGGTGTAGACCAATCTAGAGTTAGCTAACGACTTAAAGAAGGCAGAGATTCACCTACTGGGTTCTACTTATATATGCATTTAGCAACAGTTATGGCAGAAGGGAGCATTTTCTTCGAATGGAGGGTAATGTGGTCACTTACACAAATATGACTTATCTTTCCATGGAAAAACATAAACCTTTGGCTATCTTAAAAGACAAAATAAAGTGGTTCGTCACACTGAACCAATGTAATCATAACAAAACCATCACTATAGCTTATGCTGATTTAATTACTACATTAGTCACTGCAGCATTCTAAGTTGTATTAGTTTTTTTCAATATAAATATTTGGCAGTTACTTTGAAAAGCAATTGACCATTCAGAAGCTTGTTCTCTCATAGTGTTATGTACATGAGATAGCTAGCTGAAACTAGTTAGTTAGCATAAAGCACAGCTCATTCTCTGTGCATAGCTTTCATGTGAAAAAATACCATCAGCTCACGCTGGTGCCTCTTCACACAAATGTATCATTTAGAGTAAAAAAAAATCAGTCTGGCATGTTAAACCAGTTAAATGATGCTATAGAATGAAGATCTATAATGTTAATCTATATATTTGTTGTAATACTTATTTTAGCTATTTCTTGTCTCTTGTCTCTTACAGTGGGAGACTTTGTGAGACATTTTTTTAAATGTATTTTAACCTTTTTCTTGAAATTTAGAGCACAAGTCAGTGCTTCAAATGAACATTATTAAAATTATTATTGTAAATATCATTTTATTGAAAAAAAAAAAACAGTAACAGCACTTCAGAGTAAAGTCCACATTTAGGCCAATTATGATTCACACGAATAACTGACTATCAAAATAAAGTTTTGCAGCTCTAAATTTACTATTTTTTCCCTCCCAGCCCTGTGTTCTGTAATCCTCATTTTAAACATGAAGCTTTATAATAATATATACAGCTGTGGACCTAGACCTGTGGATCTCACAAAGCGGTTAGCGCCATTTTCCCTTATCTATTACGATTGCAGCCTTTCAACGTAAAGAATTTCCTTCTAAACATGCCCAGGCGGTTGATCCTCAAAAGGAGACTAAACGAACATGGAGGATTTTTCAAACATAAGTGCTGACCAACCACCTGCACTTTCATCAATCTCTACCAGAGTCAAATGAATGAGAGATAAGCATGAAACTGTATACACGCTGTAAGATAAGACTTAAGCCTTTGTAGAAATTACAAAGTGGAACAAAAGGCTTCACTTCTGATATCCAGTGCCTCAACCTGGCCCTCGTACATGATTTTTCTCCACACTTTTCCTTGCTAATGTAATCACTTCTATTTGTCTTCTTGTGATAGTGTTTTGACTTGTCATTCATCTGCATTCCAGGCCCGAGGCTGAGTCAGAGGACTGGACTGCAACCGGACTGCCATTTTTCATAATTCCATCCATCAAATACGATGTTGGAGCCACCCGCACTCCTTCCCCCACCTAAGGTTAAGTCCAGCATACTGACTCTTTGTGATGGTGGCTGTTTCAGACTGTTTTGATTTTTAAAGTCTCCTTCTGATGCCTGCTTAGATTTTTTTCACTGGACTGCTGGAAACTTCTGGGTCTGTGTCACTGGATATACAGGGCTGAACTGAACAGTGAGTAAAAAAAAAATGAAGATGTCTTGCAGTGCAGGAGCAATGTTAAGTTTTTGTGTGCTCATTTTATTTTAGCATTGTAGCATTATAACCCTACAGCCTCTCATCTAGTTTAATGAGTATACGAACATAAACAGATAAATGCAGTGAGTCTAAATATCTGGATTGGTCATAGGGGTGTTACGATAAACTTTGTCATGATATATATATTGTATTTTTTTTGGACCATGATGTGATACTTTTCTGATGTAGAAGTAAAGGGGGAAAATGTACGTAGTTGCCAAAACAAAACAGCAGTACTAGGTGAAAGCCAATATATATACTGATATATGGAAAATAATAAAACAAACATGTCCTCTACACAGGACCCATTTATAAAATACACACAAGTGAACAATTGCCGGATGTGCAGAAAAAGGCTGTTGCTTAAAGGACGTCACCATTCTTACCACAACTGGTAATGCAAAAAACATTGTTAATGTAGTGCATTCCATACAAACCAAACCGTGGCTCAGAAATCAAGGACTGAACTGAGATAAGACTGAAACATTATATCTCTAGTGTAGCATTAGGTCTAACTGTGTTCATATAACCAGGATCAATGTCTCACAGCTCCCATCTAAACAAAAAATAGTTCATGTATGGTTTTAGAAAAAAAAAACTACATAGTATGGAGGTTCTTCAAATGTTAACACTTTAATGCCAATATAACAAGCAACAGTAGTTTCATCCTTTAAATGTACTGTTCCTCTTTAATCATATCTAATAATAATAATAATACTTTTTATTAATAGGCGCACAGTATATCGCAGCTTGCTGTATATGGGACTGTGTAGTGACAGACTTGTTAGAGTGCCCATGCTGCTCATCCGCCATTATGACTACAGGGGCATGTGAGCATCAGAACTGGACTATGGAGCAATGGAAGAAGGCGGCCTCATCTGATAAATCACATTTTCTTTTACATCATGTCAATGGCAGAGTGTGTGTTTATCGCTTGGGGAAGAGGTGGCACCAGGATGCACTATACAGGAAAAGTATGCTGCCGGAGGAAGTGTGATGCTCTGGACAATGTTCTGCTAGGAAAATCCTGGCATTTGCGCTACCAGTCAGAAGTTTGGACACACCTTCTTATTCAACAATTTCCTTTGGTTTTATTATTGGCTACATTGTAGATTAATATTGAAAACCTCACCTATTGCTCTGATGACAGCTTAACACAACCTTGGCATTTTTTCAATACTATTTCAAATACCTGGAATATTATTTAATTAACAGGTGTTCTTCATCAAGACTTCATTAGTGGAATTTCTTGCCTTCTTAATGTATTTGGGATCATCAGTTGTGATGGTCGGGTTGGTACACAGTTAGT
>JBBPCX010000088.1:13454056-13472245 GCA_037974365.1 Hydrocynus forskahlii | reverse complement strand
TGTTTTCAATATTAATCTACAATGTAGAAAATAATAAAAACAAAGAAAAAACACTGAGTGAGAAGGTGTGTCCAAACTTTTGACTGGTAGTGTATGTGGATGAACCACCTAGCTAAACATCATTGCAGACCAAGTGTACCCCTTCATGGCAGTGGCATTAACTATAGACAGTGGCCTTATGCAGCAGTATATTGTGCCCAACCACACTGCAAGAACTTGTTTAGAAATGGTTTGAGGAACATGACAAAGAGTTCAAAGTACTGACGTGGCTTCCAAATTCCTTGGATTTCAAACCATGTATCTATGAAATGTGCTGGATAAACTAGTCCAATCCATGAAGACCTCACAACTTCCAGTATGTAAAAAATCCGCTGCTTATGTCTTGGTACCATATACAGCACACCTTCAGGGGTTGTGTGGATTCCGTGACTGTTTTAATATTATGAGGGCGTCCTACACAACATTAGGCAGATGATTTTATTGTTCTGGCTGATTTGTGTAGATGATTGTGAATGATTGTAATATTAGGAGTCTTGCCCCAAGGACTCTAGGTGTAATGTGGTGAGTTGCACATGACATGAATTGAAACTGAGCCCCAGTCTGCTGGAGGGCAGTGACATCACATACAAAGATTGCACATTCTGATCCATTTTACTATGGCCAATGTGAACACATACATGTACCAACTGTTCAGAGGGCATATTTAAATGAGTTAAAGGGAAGAAAGCCGAAGTCTCCGAATGTATTGTCAGGGAGAAATGAATCGTCCACTGAAAAGTTCTCGAAGGAGCCACAAATAGCGCTTTAGCATTGCTCCAGAGACCCCATTTTGGCACCTTCATTTTCAAGAGTGTCCTAGATTTGCAGCGTTATGGTATACAGGACCAGGTAACTGTTGTTCATGGATCTTTGTGTGCAAAGGCCATGACAGACCCCTGCCTCAACATCACCACTTCCATACACTGAGGCTTTATAAGATGTTATCTTTTCCTTTCTCATCGTTACATGACTGCTCCGCGACTCGGAGAGGGTTAAGAGGGAAAGCAGTCCTTAAAGTGTGTGCCGCTTAACCTTGACCCACGCCGGGCTCTTTTCAAAGTGTCTGTGTGTGACTGCAGCTGCCCCCCTCGCCACTTCACAGAGTGTTTACATTCTAGTGAGAAGTCTTTATCTTCCCCAAGCCTGGGATCTCTCGCCGCGAGTTTACACAGTGCAAGCCCAGACACACACTCACACACACACACACACACACAGTCTTGCCGTCTTTCCATATTTTTCTCTCTCTCTCTTTACTTCTCTCTCTCTCTCATTTATCCACACACACACACACACACACACACACACCCACACACACACACGCAAACACACACACACACAGAGCCCAAAACGAGCCTCCCATAGAGATGGGAGAGAGAAGAGAAAGCTGTCATACTCTCATCCATCTTCACTGTAGCTGAGGCCAAGTTCCCTTTCTGCAGCATAGCACTCTGAGGCCAACAGACCTGTTTGCATACACACTATTGAAATGTTATATATCTAGACTGCTTGAACTATTTTTAGGGTTAAAATATGTTTCCTTCAGTTTATGACCTGTGGTGTACTTTGTCACAGTATCAAATATGTGTGCATGGAGAGGGTAGAGCTTTATATTTAAAGTTCAAACAAATGTTCATACAAACATGTTGCCCTTGTTTCATCACATTTGACCACACTACCAAACTATTTCTCTGTGCAACACAGCTTGGTCCAGACTGTTGAAATGAGAATTATCAAGCGAACAGTAACAGCCAATCATGTTCTCAGCCTGCAGATTGTGAGGACATGATTGGCAGAAGGCATGTCACTGTGTAGTTCTGTAGACCCTCAGCGGTGTCATACAATCAGCATGTGACAGGTCTGCACTGCTCATTCATCATGATAGGGCATCTGGTATGGATGGCTGGGACGGGGAGTCCTCTTCCCTGTTTGTATTGTCACGTGGCTGTCTTGTTTATGTCAGGCAGACATGACAGGTCTCTTTAAGGGTAACCTTACCTGCTGTTTAGCAACTGCCAAACAAATTGTACAAATTTAATTTACAATTTAAAATTGAATTATTTACATTATATCACATTTACATATTTATTTTGTGGTTGAATGGGTTGGATTGTAACGGTGTACACTGTAACATCCATAGTCTCTCATCATAAAAAAACAGGGATGATATCACTGTTGCACAAACTCGTCCTCCTGAGCTAAAAGAAATATATAGACTTTGAAGTAAGGAAGTACAACTTCACATCTGGAATATAAATTGGTTAGTACTCGCATTAATGCATTATAATACACCTTTGGGGTCTGAATTTGTCTTCTGAAATCTAACATCAGAGATGTAAGGCTAGCATTGCTCACACTAGTAATCCGTGGTCTCCTAAATTTGACAAATATATTGAAAAATATATTCCCAAAACTTTTCCCAAGTCACTCAAAATGCATCTAGCTCTTACTTAAAGGAGACGTTCGGTGTGAAATTTACCTGGGGTGTATTGAAACATGATAACGAGTATGAACTTTTGTCGAGTAGCCCACCTTCATTTGGCCCCCGCATTCCGGAACACAGCGCTGTTAGCCGATGCTAACCTCAAGGCTCTACTAGGCTGATAATGGTAGGGCATCACATAGCCAGTGCAGATAAATCACTATTTTTACACCATTAACAAGGCTCAAAGTAGCTCCACACTTCATTTCTAGAATTCTGACGGCCCTGACATTTAAATCGAGACATTGAGAACTTTGAAAGTGTACAGGTAGTTTATTAAAAAGAGTTTATACAGACAGTACCTTCAGGGAATTTTCCGTCGCCGCCATCTTGAAGTTAAGGCATAAGGAATACGTTGACTGATGAGTATGAACGAACAGGTAGGAAAGGGCAACTCGGTGTCATCATATTCTGCCAACCTTGCAAGATTTGTCAACTCCTGTTGCACCAACTCCAGTCTACAACTAATGGGAGTATTCATGTGACTAATCAGCTGTAGTTTCCTTCGTGCTCGTCTGTCGACTTATCGTGCCTTAATTTCAAGATGGCGGCGACCGGAAAATTCCCTGAAGGTACTGTCTGTATGAACTGTCTTTTTAATAAACTACCTGTGCACTTTCAAAGTTCTCAATGTCTCAATTTAAATGTCAAGGCCCTCAGAATTCTAGAAATGAAGTGTGGAGCTAATTTTAGCCTTGTTAATGCTGTAAAAATAGCGATTTATCTGCACTGGTTATGTGATGCCCCATGCCCTACCATTATCAGCCTAGTAGAGCCTTGAGGTTAGCATCGGCTAAAAGCGCTGTGTTCCGGAATGCGGGGAGCGAATGAAGGTGGGCTACTCAACAAAAGTTCATACTCGTTATCATGTTTCAATACACCCCAGGTCCATTTCACACCGAACTTCTCCTTTAAGGTCATGCAGTCAGTATGATTTAGAACACAAAATTAACACACACTCACACATCCAGAGTTTTATGTGTTTCAAATGTTCTAATGATTTATTTTAATAGGTACAGTTTCCTGTATGTTTTCTGCTTTGAATGGGAATGAATATAACTGAATAAATTGTTGACTCCACCTGCTGTTACTCCACTACACTAGTAGTGGAGCTTTCTCTTATTATTTGACACAATCATATTCATTTTGTAAGCGAGTAGTGGATTTCTACACTTTTGTTTGATGCATATATTATGGATGTCTTATATCAAGATTTACTGGGGCTCATACAAAAATACTGGAGCTCATACAAAAAGTTTTACAACCCTCCTCAGCCTCCCCTTATACATCATTTTACCTATCAGTATATATAGTCTGGTCCATAAATATTTGCACATTATGATTATTGTTATTTCTTGCTGTGTACCACAATATCAGAGACTGAATAAAGAAAATTAGCTCCAAGTGCAGACTTTGGTACAGTACAGTGCTGCTTAAAAGTTTGTGAACCCTTTAAAATGTTATTCATTCCTACATAAGTATGACCTAAAACATCCTAATATTTCCCCCTAAACATAGTCTAGAGCATTTAAACCATCATTAGATGAAAAAAATCCCATCAGTGAGAAAGCAAAAACAACTATCTAGTACATTCTTAAAGACAGATATAACACTGATGAACTCAGAAGCATCAAAAGGCCCTGAACAATATGCAAAACAACTGTGGTGTATGACAGAATAGTTCTTAACCTAGTTAAAAAAAAACAATCAAAAAACAACTTAACAACTCATAATGGTTGGCCAGATTGAGAACAACCTTTAGGATGTACGTACATCTGTGTCAAAGTCAACAATCAGAGAAGACTTTATCAGAGTAAATTCAGAGGGTTTACCCCAAGATATAAACCATGGGTAAGGCTTTAGAAACAGGAATCCTAGATTAGAGTTGCTAAAAAGCATCTAAAAAAGTCTGTATATCTTATGGACAGATAACAAGAAGATGAACTTGTACCAGAATGGTGGGAAGAGAGTAGGAGTATGAAGGGAAATAACTGCTCATGATCCAAAGCAAACCAAATTATCTGTCAAGGTGAAGGCAGTGTTTCGCAGTGGGCATGTATGGGTGTCAGTGGAACTGGTTCCTTTGTATTTGTTGATGTTTCTGCTGACAAAAGCAGCAGAATGAATTCTGAAGTGTGTAGACTATGTTATCTGTCCAGATTTATGAGCCCTAGACATTGAATATTTTGTAATGGCCAACCTGACCTCAGTCCAGCTGAGCACGCATTCCATTAACTCAGAGCAAACCAGAAAGTAAAATGCTACCAAGAACAAGGAACTGAAGACAGTGGCAGGAAAGCCCTGACAGAACAACACTAGCTTCAGGCGATGACTATTGGTACCATACTTGAGGCAGTCATTGACCTTAAAGGATTTGCAACCATGTATTTAAATTAAATGTTAGTTTGTCTAGTTACTTTTGAGACCCTAAAATGAATGGGGCTCTGCATAAAATGGTTGTAACCTATATGCTGTAACCTCTGTGCTCTATGCTCTGAGCCAGTTTTGGTTATATATACCCTCAAATTACATCTGAAAGTGTGCACTCATTTTCATTATCCAAACACTTATTGTGCCTTTACATAAAACTAGAACCATGTAAAAAAAAAACTTTCATATTACCTGGCTTGAACACTCACTCCACTGCAGTAGCATGTGCTTTGGGTGCTCTCATTGTCCATCACTATGACTGATGGTGTCTGCTGTTCACAATGTGTGCATCAGAGGAGAGAGACAAATACTCTGTCAGCAGGACATGCACAAGGGCCTCTCCACCCACCCATCTGCTGCACTTAATTGGAAACACAAACAGAAAACACGGATTTGTCAAGCTAGGGAGAGGTTGACAAGCTGGGTGAGGGATTCTTCACTCGCCTTGCGAGCTCTTTTGATAGTCCAGGCATATTTATTTAACACTGGGCTGAGGGCTGGAGCAATGAAGGGCCCAGTTTGTTTGTAAGGCAAATGTGGTGCTGGACCACCAGCATGTAGACAATAACAGTGCCCCCAAACATACACACACGCACACACACACAGACACACAGACCCAGAGCTCTGAGGTGAGTATGTGCTCTTAGAGGGTGAGGTCGGAGCTGTTTCCAAAGCAAAACAATCTGTCACTGATGAAAGGAGACAAGTGGAAGGCAGACCAGTGTTTGGGTCTGAAAGTGGTGATGTCGGCAAAGGACTCGAAATTATACCTCAAATACAAGATAGAATCTTTCGAAATGTCAAATAATAATGATCAGTGTCAGGGTAGTCAGTGTTACTCAGTACTCCTCTCAGGCTGAAAACTTACTGTCCAGCAAGAGGTATGTTTACACCACTACCTTATTCCCACTATTCATCATAACTCTCTAAAACCCATTTACATCTGCACTGGAAAGTGCCAAGGAAAACTCAATAGTCCTCTCAATATTTTGCTTTAAAAGAAGCCACACAGATCTCAGAACGCATTATTTAAAAGGCAGTGAAAAGGCCGTTATGCTTAATAAAAATTTTGAGTGATTAATCACACTACCTCCATCACTTGATTTACCTAAATAACAAAATAATCAGTATTACTTCACCAAGCAGTCATTTAATGTTATGACATTAAAGTAATTTGAGTAATTAAGTTATTTCATTCTTATTAAGCTATTTCATTTTTATGACGGATGGACTTTTATAGCATGACATAACATTTATGTCATGGGTCACATTTAACTACGAGACCAGTGTTTATCCTTATGTTTAAATTTGTTGATACATGACTCTTAGGAATTAATTGACAACGACTGTGGATATGATGTTAAATTTCTTAGTATGAGATCATTTGTTCAAAACAAAATCAAATTACTATTGTTTTTTTTAATCAAGATTCTAAACTCTGTAGATCATAAACTCTGTTGATCATAAATTCTGTTGATAGTGAATAGACACATTTTCCTACAACACAGCGCAGCCAGTCAGACTGGAGATAATTTACATACATGCATACATCACTCTTAAAGGCACAGTAACAAAAACAACTTGTTTAATTGTAAGGGGTGAGGAGCAGTTGAACAATCTTCGCATAAAAATGAATTATGGCTGTTTTTGGTACATGATCCCACACAAATGTTGAATGAATATCTGGGGATAAAAATGAAATGCAGGGAAAACGTAGGCCCTTTAATATTTGTTTGAACTTTCTGTTGTCTCCAAAACTTTATGTGAACCAGCAACCTCCATTGTCGGTTCCATTCAAACATGACCTCTCTCTAGACATGCATGCACCCTGTGTGACCATTCTTCTCTGTACAAGTGCCAGCATGCACCTTTCTCGCCTGGAGGGTGCACACACATATAAACACACACACACACACACACACACACACACACATACACACTCACACACACACACACACACACACACACCACACACAACACACACACACACACACACAAACAAAAACCCAGAGATGTTAAGTTGTATGGATCGAGACAGCCAGACAGACTAGAGCGATATTGAGTGTTGGCATCCTAGAGTGCCGCATTTGGGTGAGGTGAGTCACGAGCGCTACTCCATCTGACAGCAGTGGGTCGTGACTCCAGTCTGTATCAGGAGGGAATTTTATTGATAACATCAAATCACACATTGGTCTCCTCAGAGGCTCCATGCTGTCTTGCGTGGTGTGCAGAGGCAGGTGCTCTCACGCTCAGACAGTCCAGAGGCTGGTGTACCCACAAGAGAGCAAGGCTTCCAGACCCCTGCATTTAGAGAAATCAATACCCCTCAAATAACAGCTTCAGCTGTGTCAAGGGACAGACATCGTATCGACCTCTGACTGGTGTTAATAGAGTGAACAGATGAAGTTGGTAAGCCTGGTGTTTTCTTTAGACAGTACTGTACATGTTCACTTTTAGTGAGAACAAAAGGTACTGTGTCATGAATTTGTGAATGAATTCAGGTACTGATGGTGGTTAAGTGTTCAACTTAACAGCAAAATCAAATGACGATCCTTACGATGCACATCTGTAGCAGACTGACTGAAAAGTCGATGCAAATAAAGCGTACAGTAACAGTGTGTTCATTAAGTCAGAGAGATTGACCAACTGCGAGTTAATTGACCGTGAATCTCATCCTTGGTCAAGAGGTGTCAGGTTCATCAATATTATGGGCTGTCCAACACTGTATCAGATGACATTACATGGGTGTTTCTGGGATTTACAAAAAACATGAATTATACAGTATTTACAGGATGCGTTATGTAGAGCCACATGAAAGTGATAGGAATGTGTTGTTGAAGAAGAGGTGAGTGTAACAGGAAGAACTGACTGAAGTCCATTCATTAAAAACTTGGTAAAGATATGTCTGTTTTTTTACATTGCAGCTGATTAAAATATAATAATAATAAAATTAATAATAATAATAATAATGAAAAATCATTAATGAAAAAAACAATAAATGAAAAATAAAGCCTCAATATTAAACCACCAAGAATAGACATTATGACAAGTTAATTAGGGGTCCTCATAGCATAGGGGTGAGACTCATTGACCTGTTTTGTTGGATGTTCATGTCCTCTAGGGACACTGCAGGGGAGTCAGTCACTAGGTATTATATTGATTCTATTGGCTGCCTACACAGGTTTCCTGTTGGGGTCTGATGGTTTTCTCCAATAGCTCCTTGCCCTTTTGAAGGATATCTCATTGTCCACATACCATGCATAACAACTTCTTGGATGGCAAAGCATATGCACTCATGTCACAATCTTGGAACACCCACAGCTTTATATGACCACGTTACACATGTTGCCTCATTGCAAATGACACTGCCACTATTTCTTCTGCTCCAGTTTGTTGTGTCCAGCCAAAACCTGATGAATCAGAGCAACCACATGCAAGTTCTGTCTGGTACCTGGAACGACCACCAGTATATTTGGAAGACTTAAATAGTCTATCTCTGCTGTGAACAGCTTGTAGAATGAAAATAGATTTTAATCTCAATTTCTTCTGGATTTAATCTCAAACCAGGACTGCAGCAGTCAATTTATGTGTAATTTAGGCCCCCAAAAATGTCCCAGCAGTACCTTTATGAGAATGCGTGACAAGAGAATAGCGAGTGAGAGTGATGCTGTCAACAAATAATGAGAAAACCAGACTCTGAAATGACGCAGACCCTCTACATAATATCCACCCACCCTGAAAATAAGAAAAGGAGCCTCAATGTCTTCCATATGGAAGACAAATGCAGGTGAAAGAACTAGTTGGGTGTACCAGAACACCCCATGGGCCTCTTACCTTTTCCTACAGACAGCCTATAGGTGGAGGGAATGGGGTGCCTTATCAGTCCTAATGATTAGACAGCTGGAAGCCATTTTCCAGACCCATCCAGGCTAGATTAAGCTTTGAAACCTTCACTGGCCCATGCAGCCATCCCATGACAAGGACAAATGAAAGTGCTTTGACATATATTAAAAATCTGATATGACTGCACTTTACATCAGTGCCATTATTTCGCCCTCTGTTATCTCATGACCTTTGATTTTCACCTTGCCATCAATCACATGATCCTGTTTGGATCTCATGTATTAGACTAATGACGAAATGAATTTGTGGTTCATCCCTGAGTTTTCATAGCAAATCTGAATCGGTTGTGCCCGGATGCAACATCATGAAAATCAGGTTATATGTGTTAACAATTTTCACTGTTGAGATTTGGCCTGCACCATTTTTGTCAATGCCTGATTTTTATTTTATCAAGTGCGAAAAACTGTCTCGCATATCTGTTCCCTTTAGCTCTGACAGCCCTTGCATGCCTCCTGAGCTCAGCAACTTCTATCTGTTTCTCACACCCTCAACACCCCTGTTCCTTTAGCTTCAGAACCGGCCTAGGTGCTGAAAGACTCGATGTGGGGATAGGTGGAGGGCCTCCGTTCCCATCTCAGCCCAGCCCGGTTGCAAAGCCAGTGCTGTGCACAGATGCTACATGTCAGCTACATGATGCATGTCCCTGTTGATACGCTAGACGTCTTTACATGAACCAGAAAACGTACTGTCTGATGGAGGCTTGGCCTAATTGAGTGCTCTTTAATTGCTTGCTTACATGGTCTGAGTGTACGGTGGTGAATTTTCTCAACCCTCTACTTAGCTAGAAGTGAAGGCCAGCCAGATTCCACAGTGTGGCCGGTCAAAAAAGACTGGGCATGGATCAGTACTTACATTTTCTTAACATACTCATTGTAGTGATTTGTGAATTGGCAGGTAACCATGGAAACAAGTAAGCAAGACAGCTTGCCAAGTAAGCAGGCTTTGTCTCCAGGCTGAGAGGCTGATCTTACCTCAAGCCATGTCTGATACAGCTGTCTGAGAGGCCAGGCCTGTCTGGGAGTGAGACATTCTGCATTTCTAATGATTGGACTTTGACTGCTACAGTTCGGCCTGAACAAACTTTTCAAAGCAGCTGTGCGACTCCCGCGGCAGATAGATTTGTCTCCAGGACTCTTCCTTTTTGAACTAGTCATCCATCACCGGCTAGCCATGTTTCAGTACATCTTAATAAAGTAATCCCCCCTCCCCCTTTCTCTTTTTTTTCCCTCCTCTTTGGAATGCTCTTGTTCTTTCTGTTTCTCTTTGCTCATTTCAAGGCACCACAGTGATGATTTGTTTTTGTTTCAGATTCTAAGTTGAGAAGGGCCATGGCTTATCATTACTCCAGCCTGATTCCGTATCTCTTTTTTTAAAAAAAAAAACCCTTCACTTTGCTGGTCCTATGAGGCCTTGAGTGTTACAGAAGAAGCTTAAGGCCTAGCCAAAATAAAAAATTCCAAATGGCACAATATTTGTATAAATGAGGAATCATCGCCGTAAAATATGTGTGGAATTGTTACCACAAAAATATATGTGCCAAAAGCCAAAATACAGTAAGATTCCCTTAGCAGCATCTGAGATTTCCAGCGAGCCAGAGTCCTGATTAATATACATTTTTGCATTTCTTTTTTCCCTTCAAGTTATTTAATGTTTTGTTCAAAATTCCCATTCTTTTTGCCTTTAACTAGGCCTCTAAGTGACTACTATAGGGCCTTTGCATTACTAATAATGCTGACCCTGACTACTCAAAATCGTGACAGTCGATTGAACCTCTGTTTTGGAGGAAGTGCTTTGAAAATTGACCCTGGCTTAAGACATCTTTAAAAAAAATATATATCCATGGTGTAATCTGTCATTGCTCACACATGCATGTTTGTCTGATCGAAGGATGCGTGGGGTGGGCATGGCGATAAATCAGACATTAAGCAGTAGGACCGGGGCTGGGGGGCTGTGAGGTTAATGAATTTCTCTGGCCTGGTGGGGGGACGTAGAGGATTTCAGGGGTGGATAAGACCAGCCGCGTAGGAGCAGGTAGTCCAGAGAGGCCCCATTTATCACATCAAAGGCGTCTGCATAGAAGGTCACCACGTTTGGCCGAAGACCTGCCCAAAGAAAGGAGAAAAGGGAGGTAGGGAAGGGAAAAAAAGCAAGATGGGGGGATGGAACTAAGAAACTGTCTTTCTGCAGTTCTGCTTTCACTGCTGGCTGTCATTCTGCACTTTCTTTAAGTGTGGCCTGAAATGTCTTTTTTACGTTTCTTGTGCTGATAACTTTGTGGATTTTCAGTTGGCCTTTTTTATAATAAATGGTACATTATTGGTGGATGTTATGCTTTGATAGTCTGTATCTAACATTGCATGTTTTCTGAGATAATGTAGAAAGATACTCAAATAATAACTATTGTTGGATGCTGACATTAAGCACTCTAATGCAGGTACTTTCACATTGTCTAATGGTTCCCACACATCCTGGAAAACCTGGACAACAACTGACCATGCTATGGAAAGCACATGGAAAATGAGAGAATAAATCTTTTATTGTCTTAGAAAATTATTTTACCATTCTCCTATTTCCCTTTACCTGAGAATGAACTACAAGGCTATACATCAGAGCTTACCAAATGGATAATGTTGCCACTATGACAATGCTGTGAAGACACCCGGAAGTCACGTCACTTGCTGTCAAATGCAGGTTCGATGACAACTCTCTGAATAATGTAAGTTACGTTATCCTTCAAATTAATGTTAGTCGCTGCTGCCTGGTGACTGGATATTTTTATTAGGTTCATAGATTAACGATGCTTCCTTGTTTTCAATGGTGGAATAATTAAATGGTTAAATTGATTAGCATTATTGGTTCAGTTGCCTAATCTGGTATGCTTACTAACTTGTTTTGCCTGCAGTGGTTAAGGTTTGTGATTCTCTGGATATTAGCAATGGTTTCAGGGAGTTGAATGGGGAGCTAATGCCAAAACATTGAATGGGAGTTGTATGTGAGTCAAACACGCTAAATACCGATAAGTGTCAGTGGCTGTTAATAATCCTGGCAAACTGGACTCCAATTTTGAATTTATATTTAGGTGTGTAATGTTCAGTCTAGAGATGCGTGTAGGTGAAACTGTAGGCTACGATCCCTTTCTGTCATTTCAGCTAGATCAGTGCGCTGGAAAAGTCATAGAGACTGACCTGTAGAAAGGTATGGGAAGCCTGTTTTTCCTTCCCCAAGCAGAACTTGGATGGAAATTTTGTAATATTTATTTGTGGGCACACATTTGGCCCTACTCTTCCCTCCTACCAGAATTCCTGTTATGTTTGTTAGATCTGTTTCAGAATGGAAATCACAATGGGATGCACCGTATTAGATAAAGCATGTGATATTTTGGTCATGTTGCCAGTCTTATGATGCAAGATCTATGTTAACTTGATTTGCTAATGATCTATTATTTTATCACAAAATAGTGTTAATCATTTAAGATTTAGGATGAGGGAGATGTTCCCTCAAACATAACAGTGTTGCAGCAGAGCTTTGACAAGTTCCTGTTTAATCCAGGGGTTTTTCCATTCACCCATAAGATCATAGAGTTATTCAATGCTTAGACAAACAGTATTATAGTATGTAATAACAAGAGGCTCATTCTAATGTCCTACTGCTTAAGAAATTAATGATGCAATACTGCAGCCTTGGCAGTAGTAAGATTGGTAGTGGACTGGAATTGTGTTAACAGACATGAAAAGATCAGACTAATTTGACTAGTTTTTAGTGACTAAATATGAAAGTAATGAAACCTTATAAAATGATTAAAAGATAAATTATTAGTAGTACCATTCAACCATTTACAATACTGAAAATCAATTAAAATGATTATGAATTAAAGTAACTAATGGTCATGGTCTTCCTGCTGAATCATAGCATAAACAATACAAAATGGATTAAATTTCAAGGAAGATGTTTTAGATTTATTTGTTCTGTTTTCTATGTACAATTGTATTTTATTTACATCCAAGTAGTTTGTGATACTGTATCTTTTGTGTATCAACAGGTGTTCAGATTTCTAAACCAGCATGTTTTGTTTTCCTAAAAAAAATTAAAACAAATAGAAGCAATACAAAGTTATGTAGTAACACAAAAGACAAACTAACAAACATTTCAGATAAAACATCAGAAGCTTTATAATACAGGAAAAATAAATACTATTAACAGGGAAAATGTGGTTACAATGAGCATTTTCCAAAATATTAGTACATACCCAATCAGATTCCTGAATAAAGTAAAGGTTATTATGAAGCTTTGTGTTGCTTTCTGTATATTATTTACTTCAGATAAATGAAACTGGGTGCTTTTAGATCCATGCAGTGATCTTAAAACAGTCACAATGTTGGAAAATTAGAGGAGTATTTGTGCCTTGTTTGAAAATAATTCCTGTGCCGTCCTGGTTGTTCACAATGGGCCAGTAGGTCCATTGCAGCTAGCATTAGCTACAATAGTGCTATTAAAAAGTACTGATCTTCTCCATTAAATGGAAATTGTGGGAAATCCTTGGTGGTGCCCATTACTTTATGTCTAAGATAATGTAAAAACAACCATAATTGTATTACTGTCACTAGGCCTAGTAATACCTTTATTGAGAGGGACATCATTTGTTTAGGTGACCAAAATTTCAAGCAAACCATGTCTCTGGATGTGTAAAACTATGAAGTGCATTCATCTGTGCGAACTAAAAGAAGTACTCAAAACCAAGGTAGTGAGTTTGACATTAATGTGCTCATTGTTATAAAGTTTTTTTCAGATTTGATTTGTAATGTTGCACAATTGTAGAACTGGTGGAGTGTCAGCTCAAAAAAGTTATCTTATAAACACTACATTTTAAAGACTTGAGAAACTACATAATTTCCTCCAGTATTTCAGAGTACAAAAACAGAGCGTAACACAAACATCAAGATGAAAAAAAAATATAAAACTGGACTTTTTCCTTTCTTTTTTAAGAAACTTATCAACACACTGTGGGCAGTTTGTGTCCTTTGATTAAAAAGAAATAGTATTTATTTAGTTTGTATTTAGCCCTGACTTACAGAATACATTATAAACTTTCATCCATCATTACTGCCCATAATATGACAAAAAAAATATTTTTCTGCCTTCTAGCACAGCAAGCATGCTGGACGCCTGAGACATTCATTGATGTTTTGGCCAGTTTGTTTTCCTTTCAAGCGGATGCATAAAACATTTGTGTCCAAATTGACGAAACCACACGATTGCATGAGTGGTGGAGAACTTACAAATATAAATATACAATTACACATGAGTGTCTTCCCTCCATACTTCATGTTTGTGAGAGTCCAATTAGCTGCCCTCATTCCAATCAGGCATAATGCTTACACTGTGTACAGTATGATACTGGTGGGGGGACAGAGTGCGGGGTATGCCGTGATTGTACAAGTACTCGTTCCCCTGCAGGCTGGCACTTGATGATTGGATCCCTGCTCCAGGGCTACACTGGCGGCCAAGAGTTTGGTGTGACATTGAGCCCTGGTACATGGCATGCGCGTCCCCTAGCTGTGGTGAAGCATGGCCAGCCACTCCACTCAGCCTGGACACAAGAGGTCCAGAGGTGAAGTGGGCAGAGAAGTGCTGGTAGGGCAATCGCTCCATTTGTTGCATGGTGGTCACAGAGCAACTACTGTAAGGGGAGACCCCAGCCCAGGTGTTGCAGCTGATGTCCTCCAGGCTTGGCTCGGTAGCTTGCGAAGCGCTGGCATACATGCATGCCTGACGCTGTCCTGACTCAGTCCGATAGGGGGCTCCGGTGAGGCCTAGGGTCTGAGAGTAGCTGACGGGACGGTAGTAATGGTCGTCTTCGCTAGAAGAGCTCTCCATGTAGGCCTTCTTGTAGGAGTGATCTCCTGTGTGGCTGTCTTCTTCAACTAAGGCCGGAGAAAATGGGCAAAATAATGGTCATGTATCTTTTAATATAACAAAATGCTATGCCATGTCACGTCACAAATATTTACTTATACTGAAAACATCTTAAAACAAGTTATGTGTCATTGTAGAAACGAGTCATTATCATTATGTGCAATATTCTCTTGTGCAGTTGTCTTACCATGTGGAATATCTTGTGATGTTTTCTAAATGGGTGCTGAATCACTTAATTACTTGCAATAGTCTTCATGTGCAATATCACTACTGAATATTAGTTTTTAACTACATGATATAATACTAATTCTCTACTGAGTGTAATAAATTACTCCAAACTACCATTTGTGTCGGTATATTTCGCTCAGCTGTGTTACTTATATAGTATTTATACCCAGCATTTTTGAAGCATAGAGTATTTTCATATTGAGCTTTTTTTTTTTCTTTTTATCAGACTTTTTATTTGGATTTTATTTAGACTTCATATTTTATATTGTTCTTGTCACTGTGTATCAGTGTGTCTTTGCAGTCATTACATAAGGATCAATAACGTTTTCTGATTCTGAGACTGGAACTTAATGTGCTTGATTCAGTTTAGAAACTAATCTTCCCACCTTTTCTCTTGATGCAGTGATATTCTTGACTGTGCTCATGGGGTAGTGGGTAGGAGCTGGACTGGGGCAGCAGATCTTGGGAAGTGCTGGTAACCCCATTTTCACAGGAGTACTGAGAACTCATGGCACTGGGGTTAGGCATGCCCTGAACATCCCCACTGAACGGGCTCTGACTTGTGCCCACTCTCTGGCGCACTGTGCTTCGTGGAACCACCGGATATTCCTTAGTGCTGTAGGGACAGACAAAGATTTCCTTAGCTTCAGCCATTAGCCATGCTTGCATGCAGTCTTTCGGTGCTGGATCTCCAAACAGCTTAACTGATAACTAACTACATCTGCTATCAATACACCCCACTCCATTATATTGGACTCTGAATCATTTTTAAAGTCTGTGGGTGAAAGCATCTGTTTTATTCTGGTTAAACTGTGAAACTCATAATGAGTTCTCCTTTTTCCATGCTTCCTCTACTGTTTTTTTCTCAAGTTTGGAACTTAGGACCTGGCTTTTCAGCATAGGTCCAAGTCTTAACTAAGAACAGATCTGCTTTGTCTCAGATAAGGAAGTGCTTCAAGACAGAAAGGGTAGCAGGACCTTTGACCAGTGTGTGATAATAGAGGACAAAATGGTGTTTCTTTACACTTTTGCTTCTGTGGTAATGATGCATTTGATAACTTAGGGCTATTGTAGGCTAATTATAGGATTTTACTGAGGAGCCATGGTGAAGATGGGATGAAGGGATTATTGAATACCATGTGGAAGTCCTGTTTAAACTCTTATTATCTCGAAACTCAGCAGAAGCTATCCTTTAGATCTTTTTACGAGGGACATTAGTAACTATGTTCTTTGCTTGGCTAAATGTAATGACAGACAATGTTAACTGCATCATGGAAAGCCCAGTCCCTTTTTTTTCTTTCAGTATTACTCCTTTTAGAGCGGACAACGCCTTTGTTGGCCGCTGTGAGCCATAAGACCAGATTTTCTGCTTTGAAAATGTGTTTTTCCACACTGAATGGACCCGTGTTATACAGCAGTCATCTGGAGCAAATAAGAAGAAAAGCCATGTGGTCTTTGCCTCCAAAGGACCAACTGCAGCACCGCCACAGACAATTGTTCAGAGTATCCACAAAAACCCAAAGCTTTGCATGAAATTGAGATGTTGCTGTGGTTTGAAGGCCAAGCCAGATCAGCCATGAAAGCCATCAGCCGAAAGACTGGACCTTTTTCAAGAGCTACACTTACATCACAACCTTCCCATTAGAAGGGACAACTTATTCCTTCAAGCACTTCTGGTTTGTATCTAAGAGGGTGTTTGTTTGGGGTGTCTGTATGTGTGCATTGATTAACGCTGCTCTGTTTAGTGATAATTAGGGTGCCAAAGATTATTGGCTTTTCCTGTAAAGCCTGGCCTATCTCATGATGCCAATCAAGCCTCTTGTCAGGGATGCCCTTTCAATGAGACCTGTGTATTTATGGCTCCTATATCTAGTGGGAAAGTACTTACTCACACTTAGCAGTTAGCTCTGTGGAAACAAACAAGGCTACATTCAGTCTTTAGCTTACTGTGATCAGTGAACAGTAGACCAGATGGGGTACTACCAGAAACCTATAGCAAGTACACTGTGAAATCTGATTCCCATAGAGTTGAACAGGTTCATAGGAAACAGTTATACTGATTTACTTCTCTATCAAGAATTTAATTTTGTGATCTATGCAAATAAGTACAACACAGGCCAGACAAATATTCTTAGGAGAACTCAGATGAGAGTCCAACAAACTGGAAACATTGTCGCTTCTTACCTCTGCATTCTTGACATACGATGCAGTTCCATATCATCACTGCCACGGAAACCCTTTGCAAACGGGTTATTCTCTATCTTCAGCTGGGTAATCTGCAAAACCAACCAACAAATCAATGGGATGGTACATGTATTTTGCCCAGCCCTTGGAAATGTCTGCTGACTGCTGATGACAATTAACTGGGAGAAGAGGCATGCTTTGCTCTAAATACTTAAGAATACAAAAAAGATTTTGGAGCATGAATATTTTAAACTACACTAAAAAGTGGTTAATGATCAAGTTGGTGATGGTTGCACTACTGAAAATATGTTACATCAACACAGCTGCTTCAGGTTTGGTCCTTTTGGCAAGAATTGTGTTGCTGTAATAATTCATGTGAAACCACACAACACATTTAAATTCTAAAGTCTATTTTTTTTAATGATCAACCCATAGTGAATGCTGGATTGTTAAACTTGATGGCTGGGTTTTTATCAATACAGAAAACCCTCATTCTTGAGAGTTACTCCCCTTTGGCTAAAGAGCAATTCATTTATTTGTTGAGCACTGAATGGAATTGGATGGACTTGTGCACATCCATCTGTCTATAGTGGGAAATATTTAATCCAGTATGACTGCATGCACTGTGGTTTGTTTGATGTCAGTCTTGAGTAAAGAAACAGGGACAGTTCTGGGCTAACTAAATTTGTATCTATTTGAGTATGTAGAAATCAACTTTTTGACACTTATGTGGCTTCTTTGCCAATCTTTTCTCATTGTGGGTGTTTTAAAACTACCCTCACTATGTGCACAAGTAAAATGCAAAACATAGATTAAAAGAGGCATATGGTGTCTTCTAATGTAGTGTCGGCATAATCACAATGCACACACACACGTACAAAACACACACACACAAATGAACCACACAAAATCATCACATCATGCACTATCTTGCAAGTATAGAACTGCCACTAATATATCAGTGATGCCGTCGACATTATGGATTAGCCACCACATTTTACTACTTGCGATGC
>JBBPCX010000088.1:13437101-13447146 GCA_037974365.1 Hydrocynus forskahlii | reverse complement strand
TTATTGTAAATTTTAACACAGAACAAAACAGTAACTCCCATGACCATTTAATCTTACTGAAAAAGCTTTGTTAACTTCCTAACTCCTAAAATGGTACAGTAAAACCTTACAACCAAATTATACAAGTAACTTGGGTACAAAATAATGTAAGGGCCTCATGTGTGATTTCCAAAAGCCTACCACAGAAGTGCACTGCTCAGAGTATTTGGAAATCTGTGTTGATATCAGGCAGAGGACAGTTTTTCTGGCATTCTTGTGGCGGGACCACCCACTAGGCCTGCAGCATTTGTCTGAGATTTGTGCCCCCGTTGCTCCATATCTCCATTTGCCCTGGCTCTGTATGATAGTTTTTAATGATAGCGAGGGATCACAGAGGGTCCTGAGCGCTCGCCCTTCTCTTTCATGTCTTTGACATCACAAGGTTTCTGAAACCCTTCAGATTAACAGTCTTTGTATACCTTTGTCCATCACTCATCTCACACTGTCACTAAAATGTAAACAGTTTGAAACAGTTATCTAAACTCCACCATTTTGACTCAGATATTTCTAGATGGCTGTGAAGGGAGGAAAGAATGTGTAAGCCTATTGAGGGGATGATGAATGGTACTAAAATGATCAAAGCTTTGGGCGAGCTGGATGAGAAAAACAAAAATTCCGAACAACTTAGAGGAACTGGGTTCTTATGCTCTTCCCTGGTCATAACTACGGCCCTTCACCGTACAGGCCTTTCTTTCACAATGACATGCTCGGCACACAACTGCAGTTTTTCCCTGTAGAAATCTTCGTCTCATGATGTGAACCTAATTAGAGCACATCTCGAAAACACTTTTATGTATTCCATAACTAGATCCAGGCTACAACATTGCATGTTCAGCAGAGGCCATCTCGGAGGTTAGTAATTATAAATAGGTCTGAAATTATTTCAACCACCTGGAACAACAAGTCGATGGATTGTTATTTTGGTGGGGAAGCCATACTTCATTTATAAATCCCAGGGTGCTCTTTCAGCACAAAAAAGGAGGGGGCATGCCAAGGAACACTGCAACCAATCAAAAATGCATTCTGGCCAGAAATTTACAACACTGCTCACATTCCAACTGGGCTCCAGTTTCATTCTACCAGCTGGGGTTTGGCAAGACAACAAGCATGATCAACTTTAGATGCAAGCCAACGGAAACTTGTGATCAGCACTAAATAGTGACACGGGATGGTATGCTGCATCTCTACTCTTGGAGCAGTACTAAAAAGTCAAACAACATAGATCTGATCAGGCCCAAAACATTTCAGCAGGCTGCATGCAGACATTCAGAAGCGAGTTTCTGATCAAGCCTAGTTCTAGATTAAAATAGATTTTTAGTAGAGAAGCACCTTTGACAGGATTAAGTGTCATGCAGCTATACTTAATCTGTCTATGTGAAGGCGTCTGAAAGAGGCAAGCTAGCCATAATTAATATGGAGAGCTACAAAATGAGGATGTACATGATCAAATTTTCACTGCATGAAAAAACACACGGATGCATTGAAAGCACTTGATTCAAAAGTGTGCATTGTTTCCCCATAAATGCAATATATTACATCAGCACAGCTTTGTCTTTTGGTATACTTCTTTTTGACAAGAACTGTAATGGATTTTATACATGTGAGATTGATGTACACAGTTGAATCAATGCATCAGTTTGCGCAGTATTTAAAATGGTCTGGTTCATTTCAGTCATTCATCTTTTTAATAGACCATGGTATACAGACATTTCATTTCAGCTCCAGTAAAATCAACTTTAGCTTCCACTTCTACAACAAGCAATCCCAGTTCCCCACCAATTTACACAGAGTGCATTTCTAATCCAGTGTTTAGTACATGTATAAGCAGGTCGTCCACATCAGAGGCTCTTTTCACTATCATAGCTGCCTTTTTGGTTGTCACAATTAACATTACTGCATTTTAGATGGCGTTTTTATTAATGCACTAGGTCTGGCATTTGTCAGCAGCGCCTGTTGAGGGGCGTATGCACACACTTTTTTCTTCCATTGCATGAGGCATGCAGTAAAATAACGGTGTTGTATTAGTTCCTGGCTAAATAAATAAATAAACAGCGATGTTTTATTCACATCTGACCAACTGATACATTAATTATAAATTCTCAGTACACTTTTTAGGTGCATACACGGAAATCGTTGGCAAAAGTGACTTAAAAAGAACTTTGGTAAGTTTTAAGAAGTTCACTTACATGTCCGAATGGGTCGAGATGGTTGTTGGTCAGTTTCAGCTTCTGGAAGGAGACAAGCTGGCGCATCCAGTGCGCACCAGTGGCTGGAGAGTCTGGATGCACATATAGCCTGCCAGGCATCGCTGGCTCTGCCTTTCCTGTCACTGACCTACTCCACAGAAGGAAAAAACTACTTTTAGTAGACTCAACCCATCATTCGATTCCACTGTATTCTCTGTGTTTCTAAAATATATAGTGCTCTCATAATCTTGCGCGAGGTAATAGGTCTCTTTTTCATTTGAATAAAGTCAATGTCTCGTTATTATTTGGAAAATATTAACGTCTCATTTTATAAGGATAAACTCAATGCAATGGGGATTTGACAGATGCCCTTAACCAGACCGACTTAAAATAATTAGTTACAGGGACAGTCTTACATTCATTATTTACCTACTGCTATCCAGTTTTCTCGTTTTCTTTGGGATAACGTCAGTGTCTCGTTTTTATTTTGAAAATGTTAATTTCTCGTTTTCATTTGAAAAATGCCGGTGTCTCCGTTACATTTGGAAAATGGTAATGTCTCGTTTTCGTTTGGAACATGTCAGTTTCTCCTCTTCATTTGGTAAATGATGTCTCGTTTTCATTTGGATAAAGCAGGTAACACTGTTTTAGTATACACGCCATTCAGTTTCTCTTGTAAAAATTAAGTGACGACATGTACGTCTAAAATGTATTGATGTTGATGTTGATTAAGGCACGTGGTCCGCATTTGAATCATGTGTATTTAAAGCAGATTTTTATTCAGTGCAATTCCTATTCACTGAATCAGAGTGTAATCTAATTTGCACCGCACGCTCTCTACGGTTCATTAATTTTGCGTAGTGGCATACTGACACGAATCACAGAAATGCTTTTTTAGGAAATAGTTAAAAAAACACCTCGGATAAGACAGTAGCGGATCAAGAGGTTCGTTAGTTCCGAATGGGTAATAATCAGTGACATTGGCATGTGGTCATCCTTGCTGAACGAGCCTCAATTGGAAAGCGCTGACCCACAAAAGGGGTGATTCAGACAAGACAGCCGTTTTCATGTATTTACTGGGAGAGAGAGAAAGAGAGAGAGAGAGAGAGAGAGAGAGAGAGAGAGGTGCAAGAGAAGTGTTTAAAGGCTCCTTTTCCTAATACTTCGGCTTGTTTCGGCCGAGAAAAATTTAAGACATTCCGCTTATTTAGAAGGTTTTGGCAAGACACCCTCTAACGCTCACCACACACACACACACACACACACCACGGGTAAGACTGACTTAAATAAACCAGTCATATTCACAACTTTGGTACTAGAAAGCGTTCTACGAATTAGTCGATAATGACGTCATACTTTATGTAGAATCCTTTGATTGATTGAATCTTTTGATTTGCTGCACGGAAAAATTAGGCTTTGAATTTATGCAATTCCAATAGGTCACGTGGTCTCACACTAATAAAAGCAATGAAGGTTACACAGCAAGGTTGGTAAGACTGACTTAAAAACTAGTCATATTCACAACTTTGATATTAGAAAGCGTTCTACGAATAAATCGATAATGACGTCATACAATGTCGAATCCTTTAATTTACTGAATCTTTTGATTTGTTGCACGGAGAAAATAGGCTTTGAAGAAGGCGATTTAAGAAATAAATCACACAGACATTTTAAACACAGTACAGTGCAAAAGCTTGCCTGTCGTGTAGGAATTTTTCTAGGCTAAGTCATGTTTAACCCGTTATAGGGTAAATGTTGAGACACTGAAATGGCATTTGGTAGAGTAGCAAAGCAGCTCGAAAACTCCCCCAGTGTGCTCCCAGCTAAGCATTGCTCCTGAAAGCCTGCAACTTTCTTTTTTTTTCTGGTTTGAATGTTGCCCCCGCTTCCTGGGTCTTTCTAAAAGTATTTGGCTGTTCTGCCTTAATAGAATGAAAACAGTTCTGAGAAAAGTGCAATTCCAATATAGACTAGGGAAAGTTGCTCTTATAGCACATAAATAACTTTCAAAGGTAAAATAGAGGTAGTTATTGTTACGAACCATTTATTATCAGCGAATTTATAGCGATGGTCGTCCGCTGGCACAACATCCATCAGCAGAATGTACTTCGTTTTGGGGTTCAGTCCAGTGACCTTCACTTTGAAGCTTGGGAACATTCGCCTGTGGACGAAAAATGGGAACATCGTAATGCTGGAAATGTGACATTTGCCTACCGTTTTTAAAAGCAACAATTTGAAGAGGCACTTCGTCCTGCTACAGAATTACATGTTTTTCTTTCATGGCTTTAACACTTTGCCTGTTATACTGCAGTTATTGCACTTTCTTTAAAATCTTCATAGTTTTAAAATTTTGTTATGGTAACACCTAAACAGATGCCACCAATAAATGCCCAAACTGTACAACAACAACAACAGCAGCACAATAACCCATTACATAACTTTATCAATTTAACACTTTAACTTTAATCTATAAAAATAAAATATGAGTATATTTTACAATTCGAGAATGTCCATATACTGATTTCATGTTTCAGCCAAACATTTTAGACATCAGGTAAAATAGGAGACGGTGAAATGTATCTATTGTGCTTCAGTGTTTTTATATAGTAAGGTGGCACACTTGTTATAAGCTCTAAATGATATTATATTACTTAATTTCTCACATCAAGTTTTGTGTTTGTATTTTTTTCTTTCTGGCCAATTTGCAATCGCTACTTTAGCTAATTTAGAAACAATCTTCCAAATTATAATGTCCTATGCAACTCATACACATAAACAGATCAAACCAAATGTATAAAAGATGAAAATATTCAGCTGCCGTTATAGAATGTGTCCGTTTTATAAATGTTGCAATGTATTTACACAGGGGTCTTAGAAACAACCAACAGCCAACTTTGTGAAACAGAATCCAGAAGTCCATTCATAACTTGCCACTGGTTCTTTTCCATGATGCATGTTTGTCCACTCGCCAGCATGTGGACGAAGATCACGTATGTGCACGAGCAAAATCTCATGAAACACATTTCAACCTATTCATTACGGTGCTGGGGGGCGGTACTATGTCAGGCCGATTGGAGCCAGGCCCAGGGTGGTTATAACATCAGACCTTCGGGAGCAGCGTGGATGAGGTGGAGAGGGACGGCTAACATGTTCCAGCTAAAACGGAGCTGGAATGAGCAGCGTTATAAAAGCCACCTTCATGCAGCCGAGTGTGACGACGTAAACAAACAAATAAATAAATACATATGCGGACGTCAGTACACTTTTCCGCGTCGTGGCCGTAATAAATAATAAATGACTGACAAGCGCGAGACGATGTGTTAACATGCACATACTCCACCAAAATCAAGGCTGACATGAGCCTAGACGACACAATGCAAGTTCGTATTTCCAAGGGACTTACTTGGTGTTACTTATAACCACTCAATAATGGAGAATAACGAGTCTGGTTCTTAGTTTTGAAACATTTTTCAAAAATGTTTGATTTAACAGATTTGTGAAATTTGTTTATCGTCGTTTTTATAAGTATTACACATTTCTAGGCAGATAAAGCTCTTAGTGCTTCATTCGCAATCAATCTTTAGTTTTATTGATATTAGAAATAAACAAAAACGACTTAAGAAATTATTATCCAACATATATCACACTGTCAGAACACAAGTCAGGATACACGTGCACACACTGGGAAGCTAAGACGGAAAAGAGCTGAAAATGATAAAAGGGAGGTTTTAGATTTGTGCTTGGCCAGAAAAAAATGACAAACGATATGGTGTGAGAAATTTGCCATCATTTTTTTTATTTTTTATTATGATCTATTCACTTAATAAAAATATGGTGTGAACTCGTGCGTATAGAGGTATTCCAGGAGTAACAGGCTAGGTACACTTGGCCATTTTATCACTGTAGCTGTAATGGTGCTAGTTTGACTGTGGGCAATTCACTCATGGTTGAAACTCTACACACTGTCAGGAGGCTAAATAGTGTGAGGATGGTGGAATATCTGACGAGTAATTCCTATCTCAGTCTGATTTGTTTTGTGTTTCAGTAGAAGAGGATCGTGTAATTTTTACATAAAATAGAAATATAATGACTGATTATCTTTTGTACAATATTGTGCAAGGTTCCTTTCGGGTGCTAAAACATAGCCATTATGTGCATTAGTCTTGCCATGTACAGTATCTTGTGAAGTTTTCTAAATAGGTGCTGAATCGTTTAATTATGTGCAATTTTTTGTTGTGTTTTACCATGTGTAAATCACTACACTTACACTTACAATTACTAATGTCAATATTACTTTTACACTACTGCTCTCTTCTACGTGCAGTAACGTATTCCTAACCACCATTTATTCGTGTTACTACTAATTCACTTAACTGTAAGATACGTATTTACACCCAGTATTTGTGTGCATAGCAAAGTGTAGTTTTTCTAGATTTTATTGGAAATTTTTTATTGTCTGTGTGTCTGTGCAGTCATAACAAAAGCAATTTCTTACAGGATAAATGATGTTTTCTGACTCTGATTCTTCTGATTCTTTTCAGAGTAATTTTTTGGGGAAAAATACTTAATATTGGAAAAAAAAAGACTTGAACATGAGCGACCCACCTCCCTGCTTTGGTGATGATCATTTCGGTCCCTACTTCATGGAATTTCATCCACAGCTCTCGTTCATGCAAGTAAACCTTGATTCCCTCCATTCCCTGTAAAGGGAACACATGCAGTTCAAAATGGAGCATGGAGACAATATCACACTGTCATCTGCAGGAGTAATTAAACACCACATGAGGAGCACGAGAAAAGATTCTGGTAGAAAACTATCACTATAAGTAGAAGTAAAGTTGGTTGAATGGTCTGCTTTTCAAGCGGAGAGAAGCGCATAATTTGTACTGCTACAAAAGTGAGTAAAAGTGTTTGTTCTGTATGAATCATATTACCTTATGGCAGTCTGATTAGTAATTTTGAACGACCGAATTTTAGTAAAATGTTTAAAAGTAAAGAGCAGCTTGACAGAAAAGAAACTAATAGTTTGACATATTAAGAACTACAAAACTAAATCTTAAGATGCTCAGAAAGCATTACAACAAAAATAATAAGATAGGTAAGAAATGTTAGTGTATAATTGTAAAATAACCAGTAATATACATTTCATCTATGTCTTTATATTCTGTGTATCGCAAAACGCATGCCCTCGCTCAGCCAACTCTAACCTGTTGAATGTAAGTTGTTTGGGATGAAGGAGATTTGCTGGAATTGGCATTCTGTTTCTCAGATTTACTCTCGTGTAAGTCCTTTGACTCGGTGTCGTTTGGAGAGTTCTGAAGCCCAAAGCCTTCTTCGTTGTCCGCCATGTCAGAGGGCCTGTTACTGCTTCTACCGTGAGGCCTAGATGACAGAAATATTTTATGAAATCACACGTTCCTTCTTGGCAACATTTCTGGACATATGCACAAAAATAACGCACATAAAACTGATGCTAGCCTCAAAAACTAAGAGTTCGAACTACAATCTTACAGACTGAGCAGTAACAAAAAGCCTTGTTTAAAACACAACTGTCACAAACGCGCACTAGACCACTTCAACATTTCCAGAACCAACGTGAAGCGATAACAAAGGATGTATTTGTGATTTATGAGTATTTAGGAGTTTCTTTTAAACCCAGTTTCGATTTTGGGGGTAATGCTATAAATAATGCGTAAATATTCTGCTAATGTTAAATTAGTATTCATATTTCTACATTATTATTATTATTGTTGCTATTGTTGTTGTTGTTATTCTAATCATTATCAACAATAGTAATAATAACAATAACAATAATAATAACAATAATAATTTTAATCAGTTTAAACCACCTCCCTCCTTGCAGTCGGAAGCATAGAAAAACATACCACCCATTTTAAATAAAATAAAATAAAACCAAAATCTGTGTAGTCAAAAGGAGCCTTGGATGATTGAATCATGTCATGCCAAACTTTTTTATAACTCTAGTCATCCTCTACGCCCTAGAGCCCTTAATTAACGGCACTTTCGCTTGATAAAGGACCTGGTCTCGAAACTGTACTCCTTCTGCGGACCAGCACGTAAACACAAATCAGCACATAAATACAACAGCCTAGAAAACATCTGCGTATACTCAGCAAAGTAAAATAGACATTACTATTCCGGATGGCCCTGATTTGCTGTAACACTGGCTTGAGTGAGTGGGTAAGAATGAAAAAATTACAGTAATCGTCCACAATGGAGATGATATTACCTTTTGAGCAGACACAGTTCGCGCAACGTCGCTAATCCACAACCAAGTGCTTCTTTGTAGCCTATCAAAACACGGCTCCCTTTTCTTAATGCCACATATATTCCAACAGTGCAGCTCGCGTAATGCTACCCTGTGAACCCATTGGCTCCTTTCATGTCCACGGCCAAGCGGCAGTAGAGTTCTTCGACGAAATCGAAGCTCCCGGGCGTTCACGAGGAGCCGCTCGCGCACACAACGGCAGCACCGTTTTTCGGTGGACCTAGCCTAATGCTCGAACATACCATTGTAGTATTCCTGTAGGAGAGGAACTCTGTCACCGCCTTCCTCCTTCTCTCTCTCTCTCTCCCTCTCTTTATCCACTGGTCAGCTCTGCTGATGCGTCGTGGAGAACGGAAGACGAAACGCGGAGCTGCTAGGGACTGTGGACAAATGCTGTGCCGTCATAGCATTGGTCCACCCTTAATGCTGCCCTCCATATCTCCACCCCTCCCGCGTCTCGCCCCCCACTGACCGCAAAAAAATCGACCCCACTTCTCCGGGAGTGACGTCGAAGTGAGAGAGTTTCTGAGTTAGACCGCAAAGTCCTGCCATTGATAACCGTACGCAATTGTTTAATTATTGGAAATTGACGTTAACTATGAACATCAAACGCTTGAGTATACAGAGACTGAGATGTGAATGTTTGTTTAGATTGACTAAGCTTACGTCATAAGGTCACATATTGTTTTGGACACCCTTGTGCGGCGTTTAATGAATGGAACCGATTTAGTAATGGGATAGCCGTATAGATCCGTGTAGATGCACATAGATCCATGTAGACCTTGCAATAGACAGTGGGTAAAATGACTCACGCAAACCATACAGATTTCAAGCATATTGCAGCAAACGTGCATGAACATCAAACCATGCTTTGAACCGTTTGCATGTATTATCACTTTACACTGGGAGTTATTGGCTTAAATGTATTAAGTCGACAGGCATGCAGCGTGGTATTTTGTAGCTGGTATTTTGACAAGACCGATATTAGCCATTTGAGCCTCACTTCAGTGCGAAAGAAATGGCCCGAGCGATGATTCAGCCTCATGATGGAATTCACCACAGACAAGCCAGTGATGAGTGAGAGTGTAAACCCATGGATAGCAAATGTCAGTGAAATGAGCACCGTGGATATATATCATTCTTCTGCTTTTTTATGTATTACTATAAAATAGTGTAGATGCGCTTTTGCGACATCCATGACCTAAAGCGGGGCATTTGCTTGGCTCACTGAGGCAATAAGGCTAATTTAAAGTTTCTATAAAAATACAAAGGCAGATAATGCAGGTTCAGCTGAAGTAGTTCACGTTCAATGCAGTGTTGAGGTAATATTAAATGAACAGCAATTCAGTAAAATGTAAATGTATTCGTCTTTCCACATGAGATTTGCTTAAAACTACGCGCAAGAATGTAGATAAATAAAAAGAAAAAGCAGAACATATAGCAGAACACAAACACACACACACACACACACACACACACACGCACACACACACTCGCACACACACGCACACACACACACGCACACACACTC
>JBBPCX010000088.1:13416470-13437040 GCA_037974365.1 Hydrocynus forskahlii | reverse complement strand
TATATATATATATATATATATATATTTTTTTTTTTATCTAGGATGTTGACATAGCTGACATTTAGCAACATTCATACCATTGAAATAACCACTGTGTGTCAAAACATGTCTGACGTAATGACTACTGAGAAAAAAGTCTACATAAAATCCATGAATGTCATTTTGTAAAAAAAAACACAAATAAAAGGGGTTTACTTTGGGTTTACTATAAATAAAGTCACGTGACACTATGAATAAAGTCATGCATCTCACAGAGACGGACAATTACTTGTAGCCAACACACCACAACCCAAAGGTTTCTAAAGGCAAAATAGCACACGAACGAAGTGCTAAACGATGATTCATCACCATGTATGCCACTAATGTGACTGGATAGTGCCCAGGGCTCAGAGCTAGCCATGTGTCCAGATCAGTCCAGCGGCCCAACTGCAAACGACTATCCTGATGGTTAAACACAGATAACCCGTTTACAGACACTTCGTGGTCTATTTTATTCACTAAACTGTTCTTAGAATCCTGGAGCAATAGAGTGAACTATTTTTTTTTTGCTTATAACCTTCATTGCTTTCATTGATGACTACCTTAGCTGTCATAAATAGCTTAGGCAACAGCTTAGCTATTAGTGAATAACTGTCTATCAGGATAAACATGTAAGCACACTCCGAATAACACAAACACAATTTTGTCCATATAAGATACTGTTCATATTACGAGTTTGTAAGGTATTTGTTTATACTGACAAGTAGGCCCCAATCATATCACACAAAGCAGGGGGTATTTAACAGATCTGTTGGAAGAAAATTCCTGAAAATGACAATATCAACGTGTACTGGTATTTTATAATAAATCTTCAATTAAAGCAAAAGCTGTCCAGCACAAACAAACCTGCCAGTGAAGTTTAATATTTACACTCATTCATCAATCCGAAATAACTACTGAAATCCAGCCAGTGGATGCTTAAAATATCGGTTTACGTCGGAATACATTTACATACGTTTTTCGCGCGTGTACACGGCAGTGACACTGAAATGTTAAAAACATGAAATTCCGTGCAGTTCCCTTATCCTTGTTTAATAACGCTGATTATAAATACTATTTAGATTTCGTGTGATCTCAGTCATATTTGGAATGAATTAGGAATAATGTTAATACTTTACCTAAACCAAACTATTTTGGTTTATGTAAAACCAAAATAGTTCTCATATAGTCCACATCTTAGGAAGCGTTAATTATTGCCACATACACACGCACGTACGCGCGAGCGCGCGCACACACACACACACACACACATACATACACATGAACAAGCACACAGAAAAGTATTCTTAATCACTTGAAACAATTTAAAACGAATTTCAGAGAAGCACGTTGACGTTTGATTACATAACTGCAATGGACTAAAATAGTGGTCGATTTTCACCCCTCCACCAACAGATTATTTTACAATTAGGCTAATCCACATCATAGTGAACCACGCTGCTTTAAATCCGGCAGAGTTTAACTGTATAACAAACAACTTTATAGTAGTAATTCCTAGTAATGTAAGTTGATTTAACACCACCGCGTTCATTTTGCAGAGCTTAACCGATTAAGAGGATCCTACTGCCCTTTTAGCTAATTAAAGACTTACTTTACTGTAAGATATATCTAGTTCTATTATATGTATTTATTCATGATTCCTGTAAGAATGGTGTTTGGAATATCTAATTCAGACAGTTGCTGTAGTTTGCTATACATAGACGACCATAACATACAGGGATACTACAGGAGTTCCGCATATTACAGAGCAGAATTGTAATACAGCACTAAATAAATTGGATTCTTTCTTATGTTACTATGGATCTTTTTCATAAGGAGAATCGATACTAAGTGTGAGTTGCACGTAGGTCAACCGGATTTTGTTCTAAATATTAACAATCTGGTCCTTACAAACTTTGTAAGAAGTGAAATTATTGTGTGGCGGGAAAAATGTGAATGGAGAAAACTTTTACTACGAATGTTTTACCACATGACTCTTTCTAAAATTAATGGACTGTGTTTAAACTCTTTTGAAGTTTTATTTAAACTTTACGTTAACCTAAGATAATGCATGCATGACTCCATGGAAAAACAACCTCCTTTTGCCTTTAAGGTATAAATATATGTCTTTCCAATTTCCAATATAAATATCTAATCATTTAGTCATTTAATCGCTTGCTTGCTTATTGAGATCACGACTTTAAAAAGGAAACGAGACATACTCTAGTTTTGATAAATGTCGTTTTTGACAAATGTGGATTCTGGAGAAGAAAACTGAGGTACTCAATAAGTAAAAAAAACAAAAAACAAAAAACAAAAATAGAACACAACAAAACCCCCAAACCACAATATTGCGCATAAGAAGGTCACCGTAGGTGTTCAGATGTTCCTGTGAAAAATTCTTCTACTGAATACAGGAAAGCAACACGTGATCAGTCTCCCACTGCCCAAGGTTTTCTAACCAACCCGGGACAAGCGCTCTTAATCTTCCAAATCACAGCGATTTGCCAAAATCACACGATCGAACACGGATAGCAAAACAAATGCTGGTAAAATGGATTATTTAATTCAACTTCCGAAAAACTAAAGGCACATTAAAGCATTACTCGCCCAAATACAGCACAAGCAATACATTTACCGTTAACTGTAGGCAGAAGACCGAGGTAAAGACCCAGACTTTACATATTTACAAATGCTACATATTAATTCAACACGATTTAAAAAACCCGTAATTACATTCTGTAGTTACGTGGTCGGCGCAGTGCCGGATGTCATTGTATAAATTACTTATACATTTATATTTTAAATGATTATGATAGAAATAGCTGATGTTAGAATATCCGTAGTTATTTTTTTCGTAGACGAAACTGGAATTATTAAGAGAAATGAAAAAAAAAACTTCTCCTTTTCTTTTATGACTCTTGCCAGCCAAAACTTCACCCAAAACAGACATAGTGTTACTCTTCATAGTAATCAAAAATGAAATATTTTACAAAAAAACCCCTAAAAACTACTTTAACAAAAATAGTATTGACTTACACCACAAGTATGTAAAACTAAATATTGGATGTACTTACACCACAAGTATGTAAAACTGAAAGTTATATATTAAAGGAGTAAACAATTTCAAAACTTTTTTTTGGAAACTGCAGTTTTGTGTAATCATTGATAGTATTCAAGACCAACTATTAATAGTATTTAAACACAGTGACTTTGAAGATATCAGAATGATTAAAATGAAATACAAATGACAATTAGCCCCCCAAAACTTTGCTCAGATTTTCTTGAGATAGTGGTAATTGCCATGATGATGAAATAACTTTACAGTGAGAAATAAATAAGTGCCCACGGGAGTAGATAGAATGGATGTTGCTACTTCTGACCTGCTGACAAGATTAGTATGTGAAGCCTGATCATGCTGGTGGGCATAATGAGGGCACACATGCTTGTGTAATCAGAGTATGTTTGAGGTGGCAGCTGGATGTGAACTGCATGGTGCATATATTAACTTGCCCAGATTTACTGCCTAAAAGGAAGAAAGCAGTGTGAGCAGACAAATGAAAAACAGGCCAAAGAGAACTGGTGTAGTTTCCATAAGTTCTGTCATTCGTTGTGCATAACTTTGAAATACTCTGGATAATAGTCTTCACTCTACTGTAACACACACATATGGATGTGCAAGACTTTTTTGTATGTGTGTGTGTGCGTGTGGCATTCACATGGGTGATGGATGGATGAACCATTAGGAGTCTAGTCAGATTTCTAGATCTAAGCAGGTGTTGGAGGTGGGTTCATTTTTTTATCTTTTGGTGCTGCCTTACGAAGAATACAAATTGGACTCTATCCTGCTCTCTACTGTGCTCTGCTAAGAAACCAGAGCTCATCTTTTGACTATATTTTGATCTTTCTCTACATCTTCAGGGACAGAAAGAGCACGCAATATGTCTTTGGGATATTGAGAGACATGTTTTTAATGCAAGACGTGCATATTAAGTAAGCAAGTTTGTAGAGACTCCTTTTCATTTGTCATTAAATGTTCCTTTGTATTTGGGTTATGAAGGACACAATTAATTATACTGATATCCTCTTTCTCTGTTTAGAAAACTTCTGTAGAACGTTTAAACTTAGTAGTGTTCTTTGTAACAGTTGACAATTGGACTAATTCTATATTCTCTTGGAGAACCAGCCCAGAATCTCAGGTTTTCTCCATGGTACTGTGCTCAGCTGGTGCAGAACCAGTTCTTGGATGTCCAGATTCTTAGCATCTGACATGGCCACACATGGCTATCCACTGGGTCTCCCACCAAAGCCCATCCTCCGTCCGCTTGTTCCACTAAAGGCAGGGCTGATAAGGTATCTTGGGCCTTACTTGAGCGCACCGCTCAGCAGCGTCGTCCCCCACACCTCACGCCTCACTCACAACTCCACAGCCTGTCTGGGGCCCAGGGCTCTGGGGTTGGTGGGCCTGGGCTGACACATTTCTGCTAACAATCACATCACACACTGGACCAACATTCCGCTTCCCTGGTCCTTTGCTTTTTTTCCATTCACTTCCACAAGCCTCCCACCGGTCGGTTCATCAAATCAGGACCCCCCAACCCTTGCCCCCACCACACACATACATGGCATGCACATACACATACATGTGTAATTGTAAGGCTCACATAGCCCGCAAGTTCTCAGAGGTCATAGTCATTAAAAGAGCCAGAACATATTCTGCGCATGTTGTCATTTCAGGATGCTGAATTTTTCATTGATAGTGATGATAATCAGCACAGTGTGAAAAATTAATGCTGCAGTGTAATAGCCAGTCAGGTCTGCTATTAATTGTAGAGTCAAAGATAAGTTAAATTATGAGTGAAGCTATAATTGACGGATGGCCAGTGAATAATTGTACTGTTAGGTTCTGGTGCCCTCTACTGAACATACGTTGGAACATCTCAAGTTACTCAAAATATCGTGAGCTCTCCACTAAGCCGCTGTAACTTAGTGGAGATCAAAATCCGTTTTTCCACTTCAGCTCTAAGTTTGCACTTCAGCTCTAAAATTTTGCCTCAGACTTTTGATTAAAACAATTATATAAAATCCTAACAAGAAAACATTAAATCACATCAATTTTACTGAATATTTTCACATTCAGTAAAATATGTTTTTTTTTTCTGGTGGTCATGGTTCAGTACAGTGTGTGTGAAGAGTGGGTGGCTTCAGACAGGAGGGAGCTGTGAGCGCGGAAGGATTTGCATGCTGTCTGCCCCACCTGCCCTGGGTGGGTCAAGCTGCTCTAAACTGCAGCACTTCTCACACACTATTTATGACTGCAGGTTGGTCCACTGCTATCAGTGGTGGTCTTGAAGCTAATCGATTGTGAGTAATTGATTAAAACATCATTATGAGAGACATAACAACCCACTAACACTGAAATGTGCTGTCTGTCAATTAAAACCGTATTAGACTTATTTCAGCCCAACAAGCACTTGCTTAGCTCTAACAAGTGCAAATGTTGTCTGAATTGAGAAAAACAATATGCAGCAGACTATAGGAAACAAATTATAGGAAATTAATTATTCAGTAAGAATTCTATACAGGGTCAAACAGATTTTTTTAATTCATAAATGAAAGATGTGTCAGCAAGAACCATCCATCCACAACTACGCAGAGGTATCATAGTTGCAGGGTATAAACTTTTTTTTGCAAACACAAATGCAAATTTGAGAGCACAGTGACACAGGCAAGTTACAGCATGTGTGTTCAAACATAAAGAGCAGTAAATAGCAGAATGAGACAGATGTTTGGGATCTAACTGATTTTCTAAAGTCTATATACCCTTAAGTCACTGTATAGTACAACGGCAGTGTTCATTTGGTGCCAAAAAGTGCTATGAAATTCATAGAAAAATATTAATATTCTATATTCTAGAATTAAAGCTACGCAATGTCTGAATCTTGAGTGGACCGGCGTACTGTTCTGTATATTGTCAAATGTCTCCATCATGTGGTACTGCAGAGTATTTTTTATTGTTTCCCCTAAAAAACACCTTTCTGTCTACAAACAGAATTTCTTTCCCCATTCTTTGTGTCCTTATGCATTTAATTTACCTTTATCTTTTATTCCATTTTCCCTCAAATGTATGGTTCTGGAAACAGCTCTACATAGAACTTTAAAGGGGATATATTATGCAAAACTCACTCTAGTTATAATAGGGGTATGGGCTATACAAAACATGTTCATGAAGTTCTTTGCACAAAATCACTCTCACATAAAGAGATCTCACCAGCTTTATTCTTTAGTGTTTCAGTCCCTTTCAAAATGAGCCGTTTAAGGGCTGTGTCACTTTTATGCAAATAAGCTGTTGCTGGCCACCACACCCATCATATGCTAACTCTGGACGTTTAACACACATGAAACAGATGCGCTATCCAGCCCTATATGTTCGACTCCGAGTCGGACCCAGAGCAAGGTGAACACAACACTTCATGTGTGACCTTGCCTCTGCCTGTAAAAATGGCGGATCTTCAACTAATCTAGTGGGTCAGGGCTGGACAGATGAGGGGTGGTTCTATGGAAATTTCTCCATTATTAAATTTCACAATGCGGAAGCCGTCCAAAGGCTCGTAGAAGCATATGATTCCTGACACCAAAAGCTTTCAATTGATTCACAGGAAACGGATGGATGTTTTTTCGCGCTTGGAGTGTTTGTAGGAGCAGTAGAGACCCAAATGGCAATACAAAAGGATGCAAAAAAGTAAGTTTTGCATAATATGTCCCCTTTAACAGGTTAAATTTCAGAATAAAAGCCACCCGAGATTCCACATTCCTTCATAGTGAACAAGAGCTGCATCTTGTACTAGTAATGACTTTTCAGCCTAAAATGATTCATGAAACACTAAACTTTTCAGCAACACTGGCATCACAGCCACTAGGAAAGCAACAGACCAACAGCCATCATAAACAGCTCTGCAAAGCATTACTGTTAAATCAGGTTGCTTTATTCTAAATCTCTGATCTTGGATATGCTTCTGTTTTGTGCTACCAGTGTTTGAATCTCAGGTCTTTACTGTCAAGAATAAATCTATTGCTGTGTACAATATACAATTTTTATAACTTTAACTGTTGCATGATTAAAAGTAATTCTGTCAGCATATAAAGTAGTTACTACTGATTGGTGATTATATTCAGCTACACTAAAGGTGAATATATAGGTGATTATTATGTAATTATTGGCACCTCTACAAAAGTAACTAAAGCAGGTCCCCTCTTATCTCACATTTTAACATCTAAATTTTAAGATCTAAACTTCTTGTGTCACACAGGTATAAATAAGAGGTGACACTTAACGCAATATCCAGAAACCCTAAAAGATGGACAGCGTGGATGACACCTGTGCTTTCAATTCTGTGTTTATTTTGTGTTTTGCTCCTACTCACAGTAATGCAAAAACATTCTAATGGTAATGGATTGAGATTGGGATTTGCAAAATATGGTCGCATCTTGGGGTAGTTTCAACACTTGCATTCTAGAAGACTATAAGAAAGTCTTTTCTTTCATTCAGTCACAAACATTAGTGCCTGGAGTTTACTAGACACTATTGAAAGTTTGACTGCAACTGGATTCCGAGGTCTCTGCTTTTGTCTGGGACACAAAAAGTGTGGGGGACGAAACGAATGATTTGTCCCACCCTGCTATAATGGTTCCAGCACACATGCATCCAACTAATCTCACACCAAACTGAAATCACAAGTTGGCAGCCCTGCATGTCATGAAAGTAAACCTGAGTACTTTTAACTGTAAATTGTTACATGTAAAAAAGTTATATTACATGGTCAGTAAAATGTAAATTATCTTTACAAATCAAAGGAGTGATATTACCTGGAAAATATCAGCAAATGGTTTCTTAGGGGGTTCTTCAGGCATGTTGGCAACTGTGGTTAATGGCTGTACTCCAAAGTCAAAGTGTAAATCAGCCCAAAAAGTATATGGTAGATAAAATGACTTGACAGTTAAAGTGTTAATCAGAATTAGAAAACTTTATGGATCCCAGAGGAAATTGCTTATCAAACGTCCTTCACTGTGGCTCATTCCACTGATTTCTGAAGCCTCCAAGAGCACCAAGAAAGGGTGAAGGCAAATAAATAAACAATGCATATAAAATTGTCCCAGAGGAAAATGCTTTTGAAATAAAAGGGCATATGCCCCTAGGGTACCTGTGACCCTAGTAAGGAATAAGCGGTTACTGAAAATGAATAAATGAATATACCACACAAAGGTGAGGTGGTTGGTCAATAGAGTAGCCTGAGGTCCATCCTGTTGAAAAAACCTTTATGGCTTTTTTTTTTAACCTTCAAGTAAAAAAAAATTCTGATGGCAGCATCTAATGGTGTTGCACTACATTCCCTGCAGGTATAGGGACTCAACTAAAAAACAGCTTTTTCCTCAGAGCTTTGGCCTCCTCCACCCCTCTCCAAATCTAATCCTTCTGTGGTCCACAAGTGTCACAAACATATAACACAGACATGCACCCATTTGGATACACACTCAGACATGCTCTGCCTTCACAAATACATTCTATCCCACATACAGTCACCTCATTCACATCGCCCCTTTTAATACTGTTAAAATTGTACAAAATTGTACAAAATTGCACAAAAAAAACAAACACATGTTGCTCTTTCCATTACCCACACTTTACTTCTCATTTGCCGCCCCCCCACTGTTGTATTTTTGTGTTTTATTGTTTTATTGTGACCTTAGGCAGTGCACCACTTTTGTAATGTTACAATGTTGAAAGGATGTCACCAGAATTTTGCTGTATGGAAAAATAATGTAAATAAAATTCTCTTACTCTTAAAGAATGGCAAAATACGACAATCATTATCTGTTATATTAAAATATTCTAAAATATTGTTTGTATCCAAAAGCAGGGCAGAGTACAGAATAAAACAGGTATAGGTGTTACGGCGACAGCGCCGCGAACAGTATTTTGTTTTCCTCCTCGTCCTCCGACCAGCACCCGGACCAGCCCGGGAGAGCGCCGTGGCTCCACAAGTTCCAAAGAGTCATGCCGAGTCGGAGGGTTTTCTTTCCGTGACTTTATTGTTCAAACAAAACAAAGCACTGGTACATTTACACCAGGTTACCGTCGTTAAACACGTCAATGCCCGCACCCCGAACAGACAGACAAGACAGACTTTATACAGACACAGGGACTGGGAGAACCAATTGGGGAACACAGACAGGACACGAAACACATGGGATAATAATTAAACCGAAACAGGACACAGGTGACTTCAGAACACAGGGCACAGGCATTACATAAAACAGACTAGAGGTGACCCCTACTGGCCACCCCCGGGAACAAACAAACCAAAAACAGGCAAACACCGAAAACAGAACCAAAACCAGACAAACAGGCAAAACAGGAAACCAAAAACAGGGAAAAACCACCACCAGACACCACCGTGACAATAGGTAGGATGGCTTAAGTAGAAATAAGTCTTGCCAAATAGTTTCAGAGTAAATGGGATGAAAATATCAGGGATAGACAGGAGAATAAATACAAGAGCGTGGTGGACAGCTTTGTAAAGTGGTGTGAACTAAACCATTTATAGCTTAACATCACAAACACACTGCTCCCTGGGTGCTGTGTTCCTGGCAGACATGCTGCCCACTTGGTGAATGGGTTAAATGCAGAGAAGAATTTCGTGCTGTTCACGATGTGAACAGTGGTGTGTTCATGTATGACAGAATGGTCACTTTACACTTTACACTTCAAAGACAAAGGAACTGGTTGTGGACTTTGGGAAGCTGGCTCCTCCTCCCACCCCTGTCACCTTCAAAGGGACTGATGTTGAAACATGTTCGGGAATGGTCTGTGAATACTGATGTTGTCCTCAAGAAGGGGCAGAGCCAGCTTCATCTTCTGAGGATCAGGTCTTTCCATGTTTGTAGGACAATGCTGACCATGTTCTCACACTGGGATAGAGAGTGTGGTGTTTTAAGCAGCTGTGTTGGGACAGTGGGGTGAAGGCAGCTGATGCCAACAGGCTGAGCAAGCTGATCAAAAAGGCTAGTTCTGTCTTGGGAGACCCTGGTGGAGGTGTCTGAGAGGAGAATGCTGAAAAGACTTCTCAGTATCATGGGCAACCCCTCCCACCCCATGCACGCCTCCTAGATGGACCATCAGAGCACACGCAGTAAGACTCATTACCTCTAAATGCAGAACTGAACGCCACAGTAAATCCTTTCTACCTGTGGCAATTAGATGGTAGATGGTAGGTCCCCGTTCTGTAGGTTATCTAATTCAGTCCTTATGTCATTCTGTTCCAAATAGGACGTACAACTCATCTGTCTCATCTGTACTGTCTGAATGTTATTTAATGTTAGTCTCATCCCCTCATCACCCACTGCTATTTCATTTTATTGCATTCATTATATTTTTACGGCAAAAATCTCAAGTCACTTTTACTAAACGATTTGCACTACTGTTCTGCTGGTACAGCACGCTAAATCCTACAAACAGCAGTGTCAGTGTTACAGTTATTTTGTTATCTTGTTGAACAAACCAAAAGGAAAAGAGCTGAGTAAAACTACCTTGTATTATGGTAACATAAGGTGTAGCACTACTTAAAACAAGCATTTTATCAGACAGTTTGTATGGTGGTGTAGACATAAGCAATCAAGATTGCACAGAAAAGACTACTTACAAGTCATTAAATCCTAGTTATTTCCAAGCATAAGCAGAATGACACCATGATATCCCCAAAGTATCTGCAATGTTGATGGCAGTCTTAAACATAGTAATATCACCAAAATACAAACTATCAGCCCTAAATTGTAAGAGGGAGTTATTTGGAAGTGTTAGTGGTGACACCAGGGTAAAGCAGGGAGCCAGTTAAGGTTTCTTAGTAGAGGTGTGGTGTGTGAGAATTTTGAAACATTGAAGACTAACCTCACAGCTGCATACAAAATCAGCTGAAGTGACATTGTCGCTTTCCGTGGGAGTCTAGCCAGTAGAACATTGCAGGAGTCCAGTTTAGAGATGACCAGAGATTGGATGAGTAACTGCATAGCTTTCGTTATGAGAAAAGGTCAGATTCTTCTGATGAAATCAAGATTTCCTACCTTCTTTGTAGGGCTGATAGCCATGTTCCCAAAAGAAACGGTGAGGTTGTATCTTGGTGATGGACTCCGTTTGATGAAGAGAAGCTCAGTCTTGCTGGGATTCAGCTTGAGGTGGTGGGCCACCATTCAAGAGAAGATGTCAGCCAGACAGTCTCTTGTGGAAATGTCACTACTCCAGTGACGATCAAGCCTCAACCCACATCTCAGAGAGCAGTGAGATAAAGGACAAACAAACTGGGTGGCATGGGATGGATTCTGGCTGGCAGGCATCTTGATGATGGGAGAAAAGAATCTTGTAATACCTTGGTTCTGTAGAATAATAAGTGATTGCTGTTCTGAAGCCTTTTTCTCCTTCTTTCAGCTGCTCTCAGTTCCCTTCGGTTACTTTGCAGGACCTTGGACAGCCATGGAGAGGCACGGTTTGGAAGACAGGGAGCAGAATTGATTAAATGAGCTGTGGAGAGATCAGAGAAAGTTGTGGGTAGAAGATTCAACAGAAGATGGACAGGGGTGAGTGGAGTTAGGGAGATATAAGGAAGACAATAGAGGAGGAAAGAGAGAGCAGAGATAAAGAGGAGAGATTTCTGCAGGTAGTCGATGCACGTGGTTGATGAGTCGAGGCGGTCTGAAGAGGGAATTTGAAAGAAAGGAGATGATGGTCAGAGACATGTAGAACATAGTAAGTGATCTGGCTGATAATAAGTCACGAGTGTTGCCTGCTTTGTGGGTCGGAGGAGACTTACCAAGGGACAGGCCAAAGGATGATAGGAGCATTGTGAGTCCACTGGTCTGCGTCTTGAAGTCCCAGAGGAGGATGAGTGGAGAGTCATGATCTGGAATTGAGCCCAGGAGGACATCAAGTTCATCGATGAAGTTACCTAGAGGGCCAGATGGAAGATAAAGGACATTGATATTAAGCTTAGTCGGATGTGTTACAGTAACAGTGGAATTCAAAGGATGAGATGTTGAGCAGGGAAAGACTGAGAGGCGTGAAACGAAATCTATGCAAGAGAAGCAAACCTGTACCCCCTCCTCTGCTTGTAGTGCGAGGAGAGTGAGAGGAGGAAAAGGCAAGAGAGAGCAGTTGGAGTGGCCGTGTTCTCCAGTGAGGGCCAGGAGGTGAGACAAGTGGAGAGACACCAGGTATCACTGTAGGGGACTGTGGAGAAAAAAGCAGATGGGGGAGGTTACTAAGATTTCTACCCCGCTGATCTTCTCGGACTGTAAGATATCTGAACAGGTATAGGTATGAAGCGCATTTTCTGTAAAAGCACATTTCTGTAAAATATAATAGACAAGAAAGGAAAAAAGGTACTTAGCCATGTGTAAAAGTTGGAAGCATGAGGATCCCTTCAACCACTTCGAGCAGACCATTTCTCCTTTTATTTTAAGGTAGTAGGTTGCATATGTTGCACAAATACAGTAATCTCCCGCTTTTCACGGAGGTTACGTTCCAAGACAACCTGCGTATAGTGAAAAACTGCGTTGTTGTGTTGTGGTAAACAAACTGCCTAAAAATGCCTATTTTTATATTGTAAATCCTAAATATGCCCCCAAATATGCACCCAAAACACTTTAAACTCAGTTTAAAACATTACCCTTTATGAAAATTTAAAGGTAAACTCATATTTTGACTGTTCCAAAACAATCATCTAAAGCTCAGTGAGTTTTTGTCCTAGAAACATTTAAGTAACACCACTAGAAACTTTGAATCTTCTAGTTTTCAAATATGTGTCTTTAAATATATCGACGGTGCTTTGTAAATACAATAAAAAGAACTCTTGAGATTTTCTGTGCCTCAGGCAGCAAGCAGCCTGTTAATGACATGAAAGACGAGCTTTCTTCGTGTTCTCTGGACAGTACAAAAACATTAATATGGTTATATATTATATGAAAATGTAGCTGAATTTACGTTAATATTTATGTTACAAAATTAGTAAATTATATCAATATAATATTTTTCTTAATAATTTAGCACTAAAATCCATCCATCCATCAATTATCTCCCGCTTAACTGGAGTCGGGTCGCGGGGGCAACAACCTAAGCAGGGAAACCCAGAATTCCCTCTCTCCGGCCACTTTGTCCAGCTCTTCCAGGAGGATCCCGAGGCGTTCCCAGGCCAGCCGAGAGACATAGTCTCTCCAGCGTGTCCTGGGTCTTCCCCAGGGTCTCTTCCCAGCAGGACATGCTTGGAACACCTCCCCAGGGAGGCGTCCAGGAGGCATCCTAACCAGATGCCCGAGCCACCTCATCTGGCTCCTCTCGATTTGGAGGAGCAGTGGCTCTACTCTGAGCTCCTCCCGGATGACTGAGCCTCTCACCCTATCTCTAAGGGAGAGCCCAGCCACCCTACAGAGGAAACTCATTTCGGCCGCTTGTAGTCGTGATCTCATTCTTTCGGGCACTACCCACAGGGCCTGATGAAGCCAACAGAACCAAATCATCTGCAAAAAGCAGAGACCCAATCCTGAGGTCACCAAACCGGACCCCCTCAACACCCTTGCTAAATTCTGTCCTTAAAAGTTATGAACAGAATCTGTGACAAAGGGCAACCCTGGCGGAGTCTAACCCTCACAGGGAATGAGTCCGACTTATTCCCGACTATGCGGACCAAGCTCCGGCATCGGTTGTACAGGGAGCGAACAGCCTATATTAAGGTGTCTGGCACCCCATACTCCCAGAAGCACTCCCCAAAGGAGTTCCCGAGGGACATGGTCAAATGCCTTTTCCAGATCCACAAAACACATGTAGACTGGTTGGGCAAACTCCCATGCACCCTCCAGGACCCTACTAAGGGTATAGAACTGATCCACCATTCCACGTCCAGGACGAAAACTACACAGCTCCTCCTGAATCCGAGATTCGACTATCCGATGGACCCTCCTCTCCAGCACCCCTGAATAAACCATCCTGGGAGGCTGAGGAGTTTGATCCCCCTATAGTTGGAATACGACCTCCGGTCCCCTTCCTTAAAGAGGGGGACCACCACCCCGGTCTGCTAATCCAATGTCCACGCGATGTTGCAGATGTGTGTCAACTAAGACAGCCCCACAACATAGAGAGCCTTAAGGAACTCCGGGTGGATCTCATCCACCCCCGGGGCCTTGCCACAGAGGAGCTTTTTAACCACCTCTGCAACTTCAGTCCCCAGACTCTGCTTCCTCAGTGGGGGGCGTGTTGGTGGGATTGCTGTGGTCTTCGAAGTATTCCTTCCACCGACCCACAATGTCCCAAGTTGAAGTCTTCCCCCTCCTGAGGTGGATGGTGGACCAGAATTACCTTGAAGCATCCTGGAAGTCATTCTCCATGGTCTCTTCGAACTCCTCCGACACCCGAGTTTTTGCCTCAGTGACTGCCAAAGCTGCGTTCCGCTGGGCCTGCCGGTACCCGCCAGCTGCCTCCAGACTCCCACAGGCCAAAAAGGCCTGGTAGGACTCCTTCTTCAGCTTGATATCATCCCTTACCGCTAGTGTCCACCAGCGGGTTCGGGGATTACCGCCATGACAGGCACCAACCACCTTATGGCCACAGCTCTGGTCAGCTGCCTCAACAATGGAGGTGTGGAATCTTGCCCATTTGGACTCAATACCCCCCACATCCCCCGAGATGTGGTTGAAGTTCTGCTGGAGTTGTGAGTTGAAACTCCTTCTGATTGGGGACCCTGCCAGACATTCTCAGCAGACCCTCACAATACATTTGGGCCTGCCAGATCTGACTAGTTTCATCCCCCACCAGCGGAGCCAACTCAACACCAGGTGGTGATCAGTTGACAGCTCCACCCCTCTCTTCACCCAAGTGTTCAATACATGCGGCCGCAAGTCCAATGAAACAACCACAAAGTCAATCTTTGAACTGCGGCCTAGGGTGTCCTGGGGCCAAGTGCACATATGGACACCCTTATGCCTGAACATGGTGTTTGTTATGGACAAACCATGACAAGTATAGAAGTCCAATAACAGAACACCACTCAGGTTCAGATCAGGGGGGCCATTCCTCCCAATCACGCCCCTCCAAGTATCACTGCCATTACCCACATGAGCACTGAAGTCCCCCAGCAGAACAAGAGAGTCCCCAGAAGGAGTGATCTCCAGCACACCATCCAAGGACTCTAAAAAGGGTGGGTACTCTAAACTGGTGTTCTGTACATAGGCACAAACAACAGTCAGGACCCATCCCCCCACCTGAAGGCGAAGGGAGGCTACCCTCTTGTCCACTGGGGTAAACCCCAATATACAGAAACCAAGCTGGGGGGCAATAAGTATGCCCACACCTGCTTGACGCCTCTCACCATAGGCAACTCCGGAGTGGAAGAGAGTCCAACCCCACTCGAGGAGACTGGTTCCAGAGCCCGATTATGTGTCAAGGTTAGTCCAACTATATCTAGTTGGAACCTCTCAACCTCGCGCACCTGCTCAGGCTCCTTCCCCACCAGAGTGGTGACATACTACGTCCCTAGAGCTAGCTTCTGCAGCCTTTGGCTGCCACCCAACTCACACTGCACCCGACCCCCATGGCCCCTCCTACGGGTGGTGAGCCCATTGGAAGGACCCATGTCATCTCTTCGGGCTTTGTCCGGCCGAGCCCCATGGGTATAGGCCCGGCCACCAGGCACTCGCCATCGAGCCCCACCCCCAGGCCTGGCTCCAGAGGGGGACCCCGGTGACCCGCGTCCAGGCAAGGGAAAGAATGTCTTCAAGTTCTTTTTCTTCATTAGGGTTCTCCTGAGCTGCTCTTCGTCTGGCTCCTCACCCAGGACCTGTTTGCCATGGCTGACCCTACCAGGGGCGTAAGCCACTGACAACATAGCTCCTGGGATCATAAGAACACGCAAACCCCTCCACCACAATAAGGTGTTGGCTCCAGGAGGGGAGCACTAAAATGTATGAGGAATTAAATATTGCCACGAGAAAAGCAAAAGACGTGGAGGATATCTGCAGTTTCCACAAATTTGCTGGAGTTTTTGCCAACAATTAGTTTGGTTCTAAGAAAAAATGACTGAATCTGGAACACTTTAATTTCATTTTAAACTTAATACATTACCCTTAACGAAAATGTAAAGGTAAACCAATATATGTGCTGGACAGTTTACACTGAACTGCCGTCTCCTACAATTAATTCATGCAAACATGTTCTCTTTGGTATGCGCTGCCATTTTCTTTGGTATAAGCAGGTAAAAACAGTAATAATTTAATGCAACCTTTAGCAATAAAAATACAGTAAAATGTACAGGTAATCACCAATATTTTTTACAGTTTAATAATTTACTGTTCATCAGTGACGTGTCTTATTCAGGTGCTTCAGGAGTCCTATTGTAGTGACCCGCCGGTTAAAGCAGACACTGGACTGAGATTGAGCTCAACAGCCTCTTTTCATTTAATTTACAGTAATAAAAATACAGGGCTTTCAGAAGAACAAAACTAAAAACAAGAGAAACACTTGAGACACTCCACTGAGGAAATTCTGGTCTGCAGCTGCCACAAATGCAATCAGCAGCAAGGAGAAATAAAACATTCCCGGATCGGCTACTTTCAAACCTCCTGCCTCTGAGTACAGTGGTTTTTCACCATCCCAAGACACGCTTTCTTTGTGTTTCTCTGGACAGTACAAAAACATTTATACAGATATATTTTATATGGAAATGTAGCTGAATTTACGTTAATGTTTATGTCACATAATTTAGAACTAAATGCGTAAAAAAAAAAAACATATTGCCACGAAAAAGCAAAAAAAAAAAAGCGGAGAGTATTTGCGTTTTCTGCGATATTGTGGGGATTTCCGCTAACAATTATCAGTTAGGTTCTCAGAAAAAAATCAGCGTAAGACTAATTCCACGACTCCTGATCCACGTGAAACTGAGGGATTACTGTATTGTATTTTAAGTGTACTTTCATTGTTTGGATATTAACATTAAGCACTTTTTTAATGGGTGCTATGGCATACCAGGCAGTTATTGGTTAATATGGTTTTCCAAGTAGTTGCTAGGATATTGCTTTGTAGCTGCTGTCCTATTCAAGGTATCAGCATGGGTGTTGATAGGCTGTTATTGTAAGTGGTCAGCCTGAGGCTGGGCTGAACACTCCAACCAACATGGGAAAAGGTAGTTGCCGGATCAGGTAAAAAAAGAAGACGAAGGCCGTCTATGGAAAACTATGAGCACAAAAACTCAAATGGCAATTCGTTTTGCAATTGGCAATTCAATATTCAATCTGAGCATGCACTTGTCAATTCAATATTCAGTCTGAGGATGTAATTTGAAAATTTGTTTTGCAATTGTCAATTCAATATTCAATCTGAGGATGTAATTTGAAAACATGTCTTGCAATTGGCAATTCTTTATTAGAATAACAATTCACTGAATTGCATTCATATTGCAATTGTCAATTCAATATTCAGTCTCTTTATTCAAACGCATTAACGCCCCCGGCGCGCCCAGGCAATTGCATTGCATGTTAGGGAGAAAAACACAATTGACAATTCCAAACTGTCAGACCACTAATCAAGGCGGGCCTTCACTAATGACATCACTTCCTTGTTCATGGCCTCACCAGAATCAATTCAGCTGAGTGATTTGTTCGTGATTCTCAAAGTGTGGGGGCCAATGACCTGGGGGAAAGTCATACAGAACTAATGTTTAACAATCGAGTCGTTTTCACACCCGTCCCATGTCAAGTCCATTTAAGCTGGAAAGTTCATCTTCCCTCTGTGAGAGCGAAAACAACCTATCAAACGCATCTATTGCTGATGGCCGATTGTTTTCCAGGTCATCTGCTAAAGCAGAAATAGCTGCCACAAGTCCTTCTGTCGACATTACTCTAAATCAGTGGTTCTCAAATTTTTCTCTCATTTCCCACTTAGATAGACTTTATTGTCACTGCATCGATGTACAGTGAAATTTTTACTGTGCCATACCTGAATGTAAAAACAGAATTAAAATAAATAAATAGAAATGGATATATAAACATACATAACACTATGGTGTACCGTTTGTAAAAACAGCTTAACAAATTTAGAGGTGTCATTTTTTCATCATTTAACGCAATTTTCACACATTTAGAACTAATTAACATTTATATATATATATTTAACATTTAGATTTAAGATTTAACTTTAGATATAGATTTAACATTTAGATATATATTTAACATTTAAATTTAACATTTAACATTTATGCAGCAAGAAAATGTACCAAAGCGTAACACGTTTTTTTTTTAACACATTTAGCTCTAAATGTGTGAAAATTGCTCTAAATGATGAAAAAATGACACCTCTAAATTTGTTAAGCTATTTTTACAAAAGGCACCCCACAACATAATAATCAGAGTCAATAAATATCATCCCATTACTGTATGTTTGAAAGTAACACAGGGTGAAGGCCGTATTTGGCATTGTTCAGTTCAGTTATAGCTCTTGGACAAAGCTGTCCTTGAGTCTTGAGGTGCGGGCATTGAGTACTCTATAGCGCCTCTCCAAGGGTAGAAGAGAAAACAAATGATGACAGGTGTGGGTTGCACCTTTCAGGATGTTTATGGTTCTGCGGAGGTATGGGTCCTGAAGATGTCCTCTAGAGGGGGCAGGGGGAGTCCGATGATCCTTTCTGAGGTTTTTATAATCTGCTGGAGACTTTTTCAGTCTGCTTCTGTGCAATTTGCATACCATGATGTCAAGCAGTATGTCAGTACACTCAATGGAGCAGCAATAAAAGGCTCTAAGCAGCTCTTCAGACAGGTTGTACTTTTTCAGTGTCCATAAGAGATAAAGCTGCTGTTGAACCTTTTTTTTACCAGCCTTCTTTCTCTCATTTCCCAGTTGACGGGAAGAAATCATTTCACGCCCCACCTGAACAACACAAAACAGAAATGTCTAGGTGTGACTTTACTTTATTTGGCTAACGACAAATTCATTAACAATAATTTATTTAGTAGATTTTGTTGGGCAAAAAACAAAAAGCTTTCATGTTAAGAATTCTCAGAGACATTACAGACTGAACGTTGTTGTTGTATTTTTGGCAAAGTTCAAATTCTTCTTCATTTGCCTCTTTTTTAAGCGCAAACTAATGAAGCGATTTAGTGACAAATACCACAGAATGTTGTTTAATTTGCTGGGTCTCATACAGTCAACTGCCAATTTACAAACCTAAAATATAGACAGTTCTCTCCTACCACATTAACCATGAAACATAGAGCAAGATATGCTCCATCATATTTTCTTTTGTCTTGTTGTTCTGCTGGTCCTCGCCACTTGCCTCGTTTCTCTCAGAAGCATCACCTGTTTATCTTTTAGTACCTGTTAAATATCTGTCCATTTATACCCTCTAAGACTCTGACAGCAGTGAATGAACAGATTCCTAACGTAACTGATGTGAATTCTTTGTTCCGCCATGAAAATGACTTGATTGTTAAACATTATTTCTGTATGACTTTGCAACATGTCTCTTGCACCAGACACTTTCAGAATCACTGGTCTAAATGAACAAATCACTGAATTGGTTCTGGTGATGCCATGAACAAGGAAGTGACGTCGTTAGTGAAGGTCCTCCTTGGTGAGCGGTCTGACAGTTGGGAATTGTCAATTGCGTTTTTCTCCCTAACATGCAGTGCAATTGCCAGGGGTGCAATTGCTACTTTCTATACAAAATATTTTGAAATGAACTAAGGATTGCATCAGCACATTGCACATTGAATTGCCAATTGCAAAACGTATTTTCAAATTACATGCTCAGATTGAATATTGAAATGACAATTGCAAAATAAATTGCCATTTGAATAAAAAGGCAAAAAAACATGACAATACAAAATGCAATTAAGTGAATTGTTATTCAATTTTTTCTTTGAAATATTTTGAAATTAATTAAGAATCTTGCAGTCAGCTGCACGGCTGCACATGGGGATGGCCCTTTCACAAACACTTGAGCTGGTAAATTTTCGGTATTGTGCAAGTTCTCAAGCGTTTTATTGCTCATCTCAAGCTTTTACCTTAGGCACACTTTCAAAAACACACTCAGCACATTTTCACTGGACCACACACTCATGTCCCTTTCCTTCCTCTTTCCGAGATGAGGCTGTTTCACCAGACTCTGCGCTATTTTTTGTTTCTCCAGTGAGTGGAGTGGCCAGTTTCCCTCCTGGCAGTTTCACTTTCTAAGTCAATCCTTGTTTTCAGGTTAGTACGCCATTCTGAAGCGTCAGCCTTCCGTTCCTCCTCAGTGGCTAAGTGAGTAAATGTGGTGGTCTAACGCTCCGGCCGCCACGTGCTCTACCCCACTTGGCGCGGATTGAATCCTGGCCACGGTGAGTTAGACCCAGTGTTGCCAACTATCTCCTACAGAAAGTAGCTTAACTTCATCCAGAAAGACACATGCCTTTTCAACATGCATCTGGGGGCTGCATGCTTTTTAATCTCTGACATCTTGGCATAAAAATCTGTTTTACTGTAC
>JBBPCX010000088.1:13379858-13409117 GCA_037974365.1 Hydrocynus forskahlii | reverse complement strand
TATGTGTGTGTGTGTGTGTGTGTGTGTGTGTGTGTGCGTGTGTGTTGTATACTCCTCCGTCTCATACAAATCTATACAAATATAATACTTATATACACATATAATAATCTATACATAAATAAAAGACATATATATGATGATGACAACGTTTACATCTGAAGACACATCTGAAGAAACGTGAACTAATTGAAATGTTACTCTCTACTCATTTCTATTTACTCTTTGGCTGTTTAACAACTCCCCCCCCCCCACACACACACTCACACACACACATCAATGTTTGGAGTCATTTGGTACATCCTACGCTGAGTAAGGAACAGGTAACACGGCCTGCAGCGGTGTGCTGTGTATCAGGGTGGGACTATTACAGGAGAGCAAGGGGGCTCGGGGAGACATTATGGCGCTGGTTACCTTTTAAGTTGGGCTGGCCCACGGTGGACACCGCGGGAGAGGAGGACTGGCGAAAGCACTTGAAGGAGGCCTGCTCGCCCGAGGAGTCGTCGGACGTGCCGTTCTCCTTCTTCTGCTGATCCTCGTACGATCGTATGGACTGCAAGGCCAACTGCTTCCTGCAGCCCCAGAGTAACACACACATTTAAAAAATCATGCCGCTCGCACCACGTGCAGGGGCATTATTCTTTAGAGCCTAAAGTGATTTTAGGTGAAGTTAAGCAATATAACAAACCCTACTTATAATAGTACACATAATAAATAATTTAATTAGTGCGTGTTTACCTTTTCTCTCGTCTCCCATTGCCAGTATCGCGAAACCCTTTTGCAAAAGGGTTGTGGTCGATTTTCAGCTGTGTGATCTGAAATACATATGTAATGTAGCGTAAAAATGTTTTCGCCTGTCTTAGTGACTTATTCATATATCAGAACAATTACCTATTACCTTAAAGATTGTTTGCTGATAAAACGTTAATCGTACTCTTTCGGACTTGACTGAACCCTGACTGAAAGAATCTCGCGTTATTCGTTTGAATTCTATTGAATTTTATAGATACGTCGCTCTACATGTGTGATAGACAAGATCACGCCTGTGCTGAATTACTGCTTGGGCATTTTTTCAATTATTTTTCTCATTGCCGTACCTAGGTGGTCTGGTGAGCTGTTTCCTCCACTCATAAAAATACGTTTACATTCGCCCCTTACACAACCCTAACCCATCACACACAATCTTTTTTTAATATCGCTTTGACATGTAACAAACTGAGTGTGTGTATTAACTCCACGTTTCTCCAGCTCTTTCACTCTTTTAGCCAATGAAACACACACACACACTCTTAACTATGCCCCCGTCCATCTGCTTTCCACCCCCCTCTTCTCTATTTTCTCACTCTGGCCTACACACACACACACACACACACAGAGAATACTAGGGTGGTTTGCCAAATACTCGACCCCGTGTGATTAAACATAATTAAGATAACCTGTAAGATATACATTCCTGAGATGTCTGCCCATGCTCTGAATGATGGCTTTATGTTCGTTTTAGCCACACAATAGTGTACAGACTGTGCTCACAAAATCAAAGGCACTGAACTATTACACTGTTTCTAAATACTTTAGCTGTACAGTACCAGGCGGCTATACGAATTGCAATAGTGCAATTAATATGACAAACAAAATCAAGTAAGAATCATGTGCACACTGTAGGTGCATAGAAAGGAAAACAACAAAAAAAACATATAAAAGACAATCCAGCTCAACACATTAAGCACGTGTTGACCTACCTTGTCGTTTTGGTATGCAGTAACAGCGATGAAATCCGTCTCAGGGAAAACGTAAGTCCTGAACGTGCTGTAAGGTAGTTTCAGGATGTCATTGGCTCGTACGATGTGAAATCTTGGCTGGTATTTGTGCATGGAATTAAGAATCGTCTGCAACGCAAAAAAGACATGCGTTTACGTTTACTATTAGATTATAACAGCAGCTAAAATAATTACCATAGACGACCACTCGCAGTCTAACTTTCTGGGGCCTAGCGAGCTTTATTCAGCAAAGCTTTCCCCCTACTAGGTAAAAATATGAATGACGCTTGGTAAAAATAAACGAATAACTAAATAAATAAATCCATACGCTAAAACACAGTAATTAATGAATAAAATTTTTGTGCATTTCATTTATGAAAAGTATTTCGTTTGCAATCAATTTTAAGACTAAATAACAGAAAAAGAAAAAAACAGAAAAAACAGAATATACAAAATTAATTCATTATTGTTTACACGAATAATAATAATAATAATAATAATAATAATAATAATAATAATAATAATATAAACGTGACATACACTGTACAAATGTCACTTACAAATCCATGCTTGTCTGAAATGTTGTTCGTCAGCTTAAGTTTGTGAAAGTTGACGACTTTGGACATCCACTGCTCGCCAGTGGCCGGGCTGTCGGGGTGAATGTACATCCGCTTTGGCATTTCGGGGTCAGCCTTGCCTGCCACCATCCAGCGCGAGTTGTGAAATTTATACCTACAGTCGTCAGCCGCTACGATATCCATCAACAAAATATATTTGGCTTTCTTGTCCAAGCCAGTACACCTCACTTTAAACGGGGGGAACATTCTCCTGGGAAAAAAGAGGAGAAAAGAAAATCAAGAAAGGTGGGAATTATCTTCAGGCTAACCTGTTGGATTTGGTCTGGGAAGACAGTAAATAGGATTAAACTAACTGGGTTGAATGGGCAATGTCTCCAAATGGGCAATGTCTCCAAATAATAAGATAATGCGAGCATATAAGGGTGTCCTGTACGTAGAATGAGGCCTAGCCCTCCTCCACTACATGTAGAAAATATTCAAATCTGATTCGGTTGCCTGCAACGGAACTGATCAAAAATCATACGACGTTCATTTCCTTTTTTTAAATGAAGAAATTAGTTTTAATCTGTTCGCTCCGTTCATGTAAAAGTGAATCATGCATTAAAAATATATTCCAAATGTAGGGTTCTCCTGTCAGGGCCTAATGTCTCTGCTGTGATTTTGAACTCTTTAGTCTTAAACCGTACTGGAAATAGGTCCATTCTGAACAAATGAGGTTTACGCAGTAACCGAGGCAGTCGTAAAATATGATTAGGGTAAATTGTTGCCATGGGCAAATTCAAATCAACATTTATAGTATAGGTTGGGTCACATTTGAACGCTGTAAAGATTACATCCACATGCTAAGTGCCCATATACAGATAATAGGCCACATAATAAAGTCATTCACAACTAAGCCTGGCTGTCCTGCATTGCTGATAAGGGTTGGAAGGTAAAGAAACAGCCTGGAACTCGTAGACATCCAAAGAAAGTAAAGTCAATCTGAAGCACCTAAAATCAATACATCAATCTAAATCAATACCGTCGGTCTAACTGATCACTCCAATCACGACCATCACTCTGCTGCCCCCTTTTGTTTTTGTATTTTTTTCTCAGTAACTTCAAGTTTACCTTCCTGACTTCGTGATAACCATTTCTGTGCCGCACTTATGGAAGAGCTCCCATAGCTCTTTGGCTTCAAGGTGCACTTTGGGGTCGTCCTCCACCTCTTCCTCGGGCTCCAGGGTCTTCAGAGGCCTGAGGTGCGCCGCAGCGGCGGCGGCCTGGTGGCCCAGAGAGGAGAAGTGCAGGCCGGTCTCGGCGGCGCCCATTAGCTGCTCCATGATGGGCTTCCCCAGCGCACCGGGCAGCGAGAGGGAGCCGCTGGGAGGCAGCGCCAGGGCCGGAAAGAAGGGTGGCTGCTGCCCCAGCATGGCGCTCATGGCAAACTCCGGACCCCGGTGAGGTAAAAACGGGTGGTATGCCATGCTCGAGCCTTGTATGACTGGATCTCTCATCAGGAAGCTCATTCAACGCCAGCTCGCAGAGACGTTGTGCTTGAAGGGGACAGGGTGGATTCTAGCCCTTGCTGCTGTTTGCACGCTCAGATTCTTTATCCAGTTTAGAGAAGTGGAGAGAAAAAAATCCAACTCGTCCCGTAAAGCATCCACTGTTTTTTGCTCTTCTACGGGTTCCCACAAAGTGGCTGTAAGAGAAAAGCAGAAAGGGCCATCCGTGAATTTTTTTTCTTCAAAGACGTCTTCGCGCGCGTGGAGCGCTTTAGTCAAAACAAGGATAAGAAAAAAAAACAAAACAAAAAAATAAAAGAAAATCAAAGCGATCGGGCGAGTCTGGTGCGTTTATTTATGCGTGACGTCCGTCCTCGTTGAAACTCGACATTCTTCTGCTCGAGCGTCGTGAGGTCCTCGGTGCGTGATTGCGGCTGTTCCTCGCGATCATTCCTGTGAGTCGGCCGGTTTGAGGCGTGCAAAGTTCACGCGCGTGGACAAACTCGTCTTCTTGCCCGTGCCGCGCGCGCGCATGTCTGTGAGGGGAGCGCGAGGCGAGGCGAGGCTAGGCGAGCTCCCAGCAGCACACGAGACGCTCCAGCCGCGTCTTCTGAACTCCATAAAGCTCGCGGCGGCGCGGACGTGTTGACGCGTCGTGGAGACGCTCGCCTCGCGTTGATTGGCTCTTTGACGCGTTCGGGACCAATTGTGGGCCTCCGTAGGCGTGGTTTAACAGGTCGGGTGGAGGGGAGAAGACTTCAGACTTATAAAAAGGTGTTTGGAAAGTCCGAGCCTACCGCGGGAACGGCGCTACCTCGCTGCGTGGCGTGTGAACGGCCGCGACGTCACGAGGGATGGAGGGAGCGCGCGGAGTGGGTGCCAGCGGGAGAGGAGAACACTACAGCAAAGCAAAAGCCTCGGCTGCAAGAAATCACTGTCTGCAGCAGCATCAGGGCCCCTTTTCAGTTTACAGTCTTTAGCTCACAACTAAAAACGTGTCAAACCTCGCGCTTTAGCAAATTAGTAGATTATGGCAATGTCATACATTCATTCAACATGTGTATGATCATGCTGTAATTATTAGAGACATATTTCGTTTCTATTAAATAAGACCCCATTACACAATGTGCGCTTTCTGCTTCAAGTTAGTGATCGCGAGAGTCCACATATTATCACCCCATAATTTGACGTGGTGTGTGAACGCTTCCGTTCCGTGGAATGTCTGTTGTTTGGGAGCAGACGTGTACAGTTGCCTAAATCCAAATAAATCAGCATAATCAGCATCTCTGCTCACACAATCACTTGCATGTTGGAGAAAGATATGCGCACGTGTTCCTTATAGTTATAAGTTGTGAATGATGCTATGACATTATTACGTGATGAATTGCAAAATACCGAAAATTCAATCTCGCTACTATACTTCTGAATATAACCGGCTAAACTGGGCTGACTCCTGATTTGGGTCAGTTCAGTGGGTAAAATTCTGCTTGGAGACCCCCTCCCCTTCAGTCTCCATTAACGAACGCAGACCTGATCCGAGACTAGAATGTCACAAATGCTGTTTGGACCGGTACGCACTGACTAGATCCAATTACTGCCAACTCAAGTCGAGGATAGGTTTATGTGCACATGACGAGTTTTCTGTTTAACACTGGAGACAAGCACACATGGCCGGATTCATTTGCACGTAAATAACAGTTGGTCCAGGCTAGTCGTATATATGCTACACATTTAGGTCGATTTAATCTCGAAACTATACTATAATATAAAGTCTGGGCAGAAATATCACTTATCACTAGTTATAGTCGGTTTTGAAGCTGAACCACTTTTTATGTGGGGTAGACCCCAAATCCTACACTGAATATGTTTGCAGCATGATTTCTGAATTAACCATAGTGGCTCTCAGTTCTCGAGAACTGTGCATAAGCATAAATTGTAAACACTCACCAATGATTTGTTCACTCCATTGGATCATATAATGTGTAACCACTCCCTCCCCTTAGATTTGTTGTACACTTCTTGTCTAAAAAAAGGGAAAACAAATTTTTAGAATCTGCCAGCACCCAATTTTTTTAGAATCTGCCAACAAGTTTAAAATCCTCTAAAATACAATTAGAATTAAATGTGTTGCTAGCGTAACATTGTGTTCTGCTCTGCTAGCCTTCCAGGGAATTCAAACTGCCACATTATTATACTGTATGAGAACTTGGCTTCGGTGTGGCGTCGAATACAGCCTTTTTCTTTTGTGTAGGTGTGTGACCTTCGGCCAGTTCTAATTTAATGGCATCTCTATTAGAAACCCCAGAGCACTCCAGTTTAGCAGGAGATCGTCACTGGGACACTGTGTTGACACAGTGGCACTCTCTCGTTTCCAGTATTCGCTAGCCTTAATTTAAGTAAGCAAAGTAAACAGACGGTCAATACACTGTCTAAAGTTTTACAGGGCTAGACCTCTCAGAACTCAAATTGGCCACAAAAAAAAGCCAAACATGTCTAATTGATGAGAACTGGGTTCCATTTATCTGATAGTGTACATATGACACCCCCTTTAAAAAGAAAATCATCTGTAGATTTGATAATTTATAAATGTGCAAAGATTGTTACCATCAGGGCCACTGAAAATGTGTTTTATTAATTTTATTAGTTATTGGTTTTGGTAATTACATTTTGGTAAATTATCATTCAAACTTATATACTTAGATTTTCCTCCATGCTAGCATTAGTCCTGAAGAGTTGCCATCCTTCTGTGTAATTCAGTCTTTAGCCACAGCAAAATGAAGTTGCTCTTTTAACATATAAATGGGTATGGTAGTTCAAATATAATGAACATAATTTAATATTTTACTTCCACTTCTTTTCATCAAACTGATTATTCAGTTCAGCAATCTCTAAGAGAGTTGAATTGGATGGATGGATGGATGGATGGATGGATGGATAGATAGATAGATAGATAGATAGATAGATAGATAGATAATATATTTTTGTACTGGGCCTCCATGGATAAGATTAGTTTGTCTAGCACATCCCATAGATGCTCTGTCGGATCGAGATCTGGGAAATCTAGAGGCCAAGTCAACACTTTGAGCATTATACTGCCTCTGCTGGCTTGCCTTCTTCCTATAGTGTGTCCTCACTACAGTCCAGTTCTGATGTTCATGTGCCCACTGTAGGTTCTTTCAGTGGGGGACATGGATCAGCATGGGCACTCTGACCTCTCTGTGACTATGTGACTCCTCATGAAACAAACTGATGTATTGTATGTTCTGGCACATTTCTATCATAGCCAACATTAACATTTTCAGCAGTTTGTGCTACAGTAGCTCTTCTGTGGGATCAGAGTAGCTGTGATCCCCATGCACATCCGTGAGCCTTGGGCGTCTATGACTGTGTCGCTAGTTGTCCTTCCTTGAACCATTTTGGGTGGGTACTTACCACTGCATATCTGTTTTGGAAATACTCTGATCCAGCCATCAACTTTTGGCCTTTACTCATATCCTCTAGCTTGCTCATGTATTGTGTATGTGTGTGTACAATACATAATTAGGTGTATGAAGAAACATTTATTGGAAGGTTCTTCAGGAAACCAAAAGTGCTTTGTTTATGGCAATACCACAAATAAATTTTTGGGACTTTTGTATTAAAGACTGTCCTTGCTATTATTCTTGCATAGTTATTCCATGATTATATATAGAACTGGTAAATACAAGAAGATGATGCAAGTCAGTAATGAACTCCACTCTGAATGAACGATCAGGAAGCATCACACTTGACATGAGAAAACCTGTGGGTCAATAAGTGATGGGCCATGAGTTATGGTCTCTGTAAAGTCCTACATGTACACTGTGACTTGTATGTACACCCACATTGACATACACTTCATCCTCTTGTCTCTAAGACACTGTAATAACAGATGCTTTGTCAGTGCTTAGCCCTTCCCTCATCTGCCTTTCACAAAGCATATCAATATTCGGGTACTGATTAATGGGCATCCCAAACGTAAATGAAAACTGTCTACAGTACATCTTACACCATAATTCACTTTACCTGCCAATGATTCGGACCTGTCCGTCATTTTTATTTGAGTCCACCCACGCTTTCATCACTTTGTGCAATAACCTGTTACAAGTATTGATGAAAACTATTTTAGTTAATTAAGGGATGTGTTCATTGACTTCTTTTCAAAGAGATCCATTGAGGTCTTAGAGATGACTAAAGGGAGGTGGGGCAAACCTCCTCATTCCCACAGAGGACTCAAGGTAATCCACTACCACTACTAAGAGATACCCTTAACTTTGACTTTATTTATTAATTTCACGTTCAGTTTTTCTTTTAATTGCAAATGATTTTCACATACTGTGGCACATACTAGTCAGATATCAGCAAAGTTTCCGCGTAATTAAAATACTTCCCATATGTACACTACTTTTTTCTATGATGGCTGCCTCACACTACGCAATGCTTAAAAGAACTTGCCACCGGTACTTGAGCATATGTGTACATTAAGTTCATTTGTTTTTGCAAGATGTGTCAAAATAGACACTTTTTGGGCATCTCATAAACATCTTAGAAGACTAGTCAGGAGGCCTGTTGTCCTTATCACTGTTAGGATTGAGTAATGTTTATGTTTCTCTTGTATACTCTAGCCAAATACTTAGCTTGTTTTTTTTTTCTAAATAAAGACAGCTGGACATGCATTTGGGTTTTTGTAGTAGCCTTGAGTCAACTGATGTTAATCTGCTCAAATTGTCAGTAACTTGAAAGAGCCCCTTCTTTCCAGCCTTATGTCCAGAAAATTGCTCATGCCAAACTAGGAGGGCATGGCTGTTTTGGTTAATATGTGCCACAGAGTCATATTGAATTTCAGTGGTTTGGAATTTATGTAGAGAGAGACACCTTTGAAATTGAGACTTTAAATATTTCCTTAAGAACACCACTGATCTTCAGCACATTAAAAGACAGATTCTGTCTTACAATATTGTCTTGCCCAAAGTCTCATGCTTCCCTTCTCTGAGTTTGGCCAACCCTTTGCACTGTTTCTATTTCCATCATAAATACCACTAGTTATAGACAGCACCTAGCTTATAAATGAACAATGTTGTTCGATCCCAGTGCCTCTGGAGTTAATGTATGAACTAAAACACCAAGATCTGGGGTTCATTTATATGCTTGGTAACTTTAATTATAACTAAAGTACAAACGATTGTGCATTTTTGCCTGCTAATTGTATACTTCCATTTCATGTGCTCTATGTCATTGGTTCAAATGGCAATGTTTATTATGTAGAATGGAGGATCATACCACCTATATGTTTAGTCTGCATTCAATTGAAAGATCAGCAGACCCTTATACTGTTCCAGGTAATGACTTAATGCTGCAAACTTGTTCACAGTGCCAAGTGCCCCTTTATTCATTTTAAGAGAAAAACTTGGGCCTCTTGTTGTTTCCTTGTCTGGAGGCCATATGACCTGGCAGTGGGACAGAACTAGAACTAGAAGGCATGTTGGATAGATGGCATATGTAGTTTCAATACTTATTCCCAGTAGTAAATAATATAATTAAAAATCTGTTGTTATAACTGTTAATAAGGTTGAACTGTCTCTGTGTTACACCTTTCTTTTTAATGCAACGATATATGCTTATTTTGCGTGCGTTGTAGTCTTCAATTTTTTTGTTTTCAGCACAAGACAGCAAAGCACATTTGAAAATTTCACAATTACATTTTAACAAATTTCTGTCCCACATACTCCTCAGGAAATGTTGGTTGCTCTGAAAGCTGTGAATTACAGTTTTTTAAAACTTGATCTAATAGCTAATTGATCCAGTTGCTTGTGCCAACATGTTTGATTGTCCCTCACATATTTTGAAATTCAGAAAAATTACCCTGAGGACTTAAATGGTGGAAAATCACCAGGCTACATGCCTATAGATTTATTCAAGAAAGTAGGCAAATGTATTTTTGGGCCAATTTTCAAGTGCCTAGAAATTGTTAGCCTAATATTTCAAGAAGAAAGATTACTTGTCAACAACAACAATAACAACAACAACAATAATCATAATAAAAATAAAGTTTTCGCTCCATTTAAGGCCCAGCTTTTGTGGTGTTGTAAACATTAATTCTGAGTTCTGATAGGGCTAGTTTTGACATATTTACAATATGTTTGGGATTTTTACTCTGTTATTATATGGCTGAACCTTGTGTGTGGCTGAATATAAACTTGTCCAGTGACATTTGAAACTTCTAGCAGTACTGATTCCCAAAAGAGGTCTGTACTGGAAAATGCTAGGGAGGAAGATGCGATCGGCAGTAACTTTCATTCACTGAAATTCACACAGATGTTTTACATAAAGGCGTTGTGCAGGCATTGGTTAGGGGGGGTCGCTGTGTCTGCATGGTTTCGGCACCTGAATATTTCAAGTGGTAAATATAAACACTCGAGTCTGCTGTACAGTCGCCCAAGTTTTCCAGCAGACTGAATATGTTAAGGAGATAAAGAACAGACCTGTCTTTTTTTTTAAAGCTCGCGCCGTTTATCTTTCTGCTCTTTTTTTTAAATGAATGATGGACAGAAATGGTGCCATACCTTTCTGACAGAGTTCTTCAGGGTGTTTTCAGACCATTTTGGTGTCCTTGTTGAAGGTAATCGAAGCATTTAATATTTAATATGTGAAAAATGTCGACACCTGTTAAGTGTTCGGTCAAAACTCCAAAAGTCCAAGGCAGCTCTTCCAACTGAACGCCCCCCCCCGGCACCCCATTCAGCAGAGCAATTAAAATCCGATTAGGAAACATCTTGGTTTTCAGACCAAGGCAGTGAAAAGCCCATAACCTTTCAGCGCTGGAGTCAGACCCTAATAAGATCCATAGCCCTCACCGAGATTGCGGACCTTCCCAAACCCTCCTGGCGACTAACAGTGACCCCCGGGACCCCCTTGACACACATAGCATATTAATTGGTCATTGTATCAAAAAAGAAGGTGGTATTCCAGTTAATTAGTCGCGAAATGAATGTTTGAACATTATACGGAGTGCACCCCCCTCCACCTCGCAGCCCCCCTCGGTTTGTTAGTGGGGATTTGGGTTGGATCAGCTTTTGTGTGCGTCAAATGAGAAGTGAGTAGCGTGGTGCCCATGTACAGTGTCGTTTTGGGAACTGGCGACAGCTCCGGTCCATGGGAAAAAAAACTTAAAGGAGCTCATTATCTCATTTCTCCAGCCATCTTTGGGGATCGAGCCCTAATCAAAAGTGGCACAAACCCGCATAGTTTTCCCCTGCATTGCTCTCTCTCTTTCTCGCTCTCCCTCTCGTATACAAACACACTCGCTCTCTCTTTCTCTCTCTCTCTCTCTCTCTCTCTCCCTCTGTGTGTATATATATATATAGGGGTACTAAAACTTACAAAGGACGCCTTTCGCAGATTTACCCTCGAGTGTAGTGACTTTTTGTAAGTTAAAAATACTCTAATTAATTGCATTTATATTTTTTTATTATTTCTTTTTGCAATTGGCAATTAACCTGTTGCTTTAATGTGTAACCATCGCACTTTTAATTCGGGTTCCTCCTTCTTAAATCATTTTGCTTATTAAATTACACTAATAACAGCGTTTAAACCATCGGATCATTCCTTAAAAGAATATTTTAACAGTGTAAAAAACGATACAAACAAATCACGCGGTGTTAATATTGTTGATAATGTTCTGAGAGTCAAGTCAAGCCAATTTTATTTATATAGCGCACACAAAGCAATATATAATATATTGGTCAAAATTATTATTTCGATATTTTTAATTTCACCGCAAAGTCAATTCAGCACCGCCAAAAACACTTTAGGCAAAGTACTTTCCCCACACTAGCCCCATTCTAAAGTAGCCTACAGATGTTTACACCTGTCTGTGGCCAAACACACACACACACAGACACAGACACACACACGCACACACACACACACACACACACACACACACACACACACACACACACACTTGTAGCCTACTGGAGCCAGGTTGTCTGGAACCCATGAGCCACTTTCGCTCTAAATCCGGATTAAATGCGTCAAAAACGGCCGACAACGAGACTTTCTTTCTTTCTTTCTCTTTCTCTGTCTCTCTCTCTCTCTCTCTCTCTCTCTCTCTCTCTCTCTCTGTGTAGGTGAAAAATCTGATAAATCAGTTTGCGTGTAACCCGTGTGCATGGACTTTGCCGGTCCATCATGCGTCTCTCGCTCCCTCTCTCTCTCTCTCTTGTGCTCGCAGCTCTCACTCCTCAATTTCCGCCCCACGGCGCGGGCAGCAAACGCATGTAGTCGTGGATTTGTCAGGATCATCAATTTTGCATGGTTTCAGTATTTTTCATTGACCCTCCACTCCACACTTCTCTTATTTATATTTTGATCATCTGTACTCATTATTTTGGATTTTTAAAGAAGTACAGCCCTAAATACATACACAACTTTAAAAATAATTACAAACTGCATCTCTCTCCTTTAATCTCATTTCCATTAAAAAAACTGTAAGCTATTTATTTTGCATTGAAAATTTAGTTTATTTATTTTTTTACATTTGAATGTACTAAGTGTAATTGTTGACACTGTAACGAAGGCTGGTATTCTGAAAAATAGAAAACAGACTCGGGTGTTATTTCCGAAAGTAAACTGGAAGCCAAACTGGCTAAATGATTAGGCCAACAGATTGCTGGGACTGGAGGAGCTGAGAGGCCTCTGCACCGATTGATTATGAGTTCTTATTGGGTTACGTGTCTGTGCGGACGCCACTAATGGAGAAAATTTTCACTGTAATTTAATTGCAGCAAAATATTTCATCCTTTCGCCCAACCTGACGCGACAAAAGGCCCGCAGCTGTCTGAGAAACAGCGTGTGCACTGATAGGGTAGTTTTAACTTTGTTTGATTTTCATTGTACTTTAAGTGATTATAAATACGTATAAACAGTTTAATTAAAACATGTGCGTTCGTTCTTCAATTACACAACCTCTACACGAACTGAAGGTCTGTAGTCTGTCCCAGCACTGCTGAGATGCTGGTCAGGTGCCTGTCCGTCTTTTCAGGGGGTTCGATGTGGGGTCAGGCCTACAACCTTTTAACGCAGTGAAAACAATTAGCAGGATTAGAATGGACGTGGACAGCCCATTAACTCATTATAGAACAGTACTTCAGTGTTTGATAAGAAAAAATAAAAATAAAAATAAAAAAGCAATAATAATAAATATACGTTGACATCTCTCTTTGTAAGGCGTGGGGAGACATCCACTTAGGGACACAAGTAAAAAACTCCGCTGTCTTAAATAATATAAAATATAATTATGAATAAAAATATGTAATCAACTGTCGCTGAGTTTTGATGTGCTAGAAACGAGAATTACAACTGATACATGATTATTTGTCTGAAGTATCACTAGACTATAATAATAATAATAACAATAATAATAATAATAATAATAATTATTATTATTCATATTATAACAATAATAACAACAACAATAATAATCATAATAATATCAGTACCAATAATAATAAATAAGCCTCCATTAAAAAGTTATTAATGAAGTTTATTTTTTTTGCCATGTCCCTCAGCTGCATCTAATATAAAAATGAACTGTATTATTATTAATATTGTTGTTGTTGTCGTTGTTGTTTAGTGATACTTTAGACAAATAGCCATGCATAATTCTTATTTGTTTCTAGCATACTATAGACACTTTTTACTGATAATTATATTTTGCATTATATTTTTGTATTTTGTATATTTTGTACGTTTTGTATTTTGTATGAGGTTAGTGGGGATTTTTATGTGTTTTTTCTTTGCCAGCACTGACAGTGTGTGGTGGTTCCGCCGTACGGTTTAAACGGTGATTCCCAGAGTCGTTGCCCTCAGAAGCATTTCATGCTGTGTGTGAACATAATTCACTCTGACATGGGATCTGCAGTGTGGAAGTCTCTGATGTCTAACCGTAATTATGATGCATCAACAAGTTCCTCTCATTTGAGAAGCACTGCGTGTTATGTGTTGAAATACAACCGGTGTGGACCAGATTTCGGTTGACATTCACCTTTCCTTGACCATTTACAGACACGTTTTTCATTCATTCTTTTTCATTTATTTTAGGCTGTTTCATTTTATGGAATTATACGATCCCCATTATATTTCATTACCGTGGGACTTTAAACCAGAAGAACTGAGCAAAACTCCCAATAATGTTAGGTCTGCTGTCTACAGACCTGATATAAAGTGATGTAAGTACTTTTTTTAGGCATTGAGCTTACAATCTTTCAGGTTCATTAATTAATTAATTAATTAATTCATTCATTCATTCACCTACTCATTATCTCACTAACCTGAGATTTCCACAGACAACTCTGCATTAAAAAATATTTTAAAAAGGAGGTATTCCATCTCTGAGAGGCCAAAAGGGGATACTGAGAAGTGGACGAGGGGTGCACAAAGAAAGCCCTGATTCTCAAAAGAGGCCTGCCACTGCCTGACAATACCCAGGACCACTGCCTCAAAAAAAAAAAAAAAAAAATTAGGAAAAAAGGAGGAGGGAAAAAAACAACACCAAATGAGATTTGTTGTGGAATCCGGCAAGGCACGTCAATACTAAATTAATTTCTGCTTGTTGGATTTGGAAGACATGGTTTGGAGACCAATCCACGGAGAATAGACGAGCTTATCAAGAAGATCCAGGGAATACTGATGCTCTGATGAATCTCAGATGAGTGTTTTTGATAAGCCTTGATATTTATGTGAATTTTCATCTCCTGTCTTTATTTGTATTTATGTTCAAATGATGAAAAAAACGTTAGATAGCGTGTTTATTGGCCTATGCATTATTGCGTGTACTTATGCTTGTGTGTATGTAGCCTATTTCTTATGTATTTTTTTACTTATTTTTGAAGTACAGTCTACAAGAAACTTGCTGATATTGTATTTCAAGAAAATCAATGTTGGTCTTTTTAATACCCTTTATAAAACCATAAGGACTTGCATAGTTCAGTTGTACTGCTTTAAAGAAACGGTAAACTTATAATTTCTCTTCTGTTATCGACTGCAATATTCGCACACGGAACAATGAGTTTGGAAGCTTTGCTTTTGTCTTTTTCTTGTAAAAAATCGACACCTCCGTGAATGGCCGCTCTAACAAGGCAGTCTAAGCGGGAAAGCCTTTTTTGGCCCAGCACTGCTTTTAACTTTGGTGTGTATGACTAAAATCGTAAATACCTTTTTCACCTTTTAAGAGCAGTTCTTAGTAGAATTAAAAATTGGAATTAGAGGTTAGAATTAGAATAAGAAAAAGAATAAGAAGACCTAAGGAGTATGAAAATTTGAATCCGGTTGATTCCATTGATTCTATTGACTATTCTACTGACAGCACATAAAAGTCAAATCAATGGCCAAACGTTATTAATGAACACATAAAAAACCCCACGCGTGATCACGTGACACATCATAAACAACAGCCCGACAATAGTTATGTGCCAGAATATTATTCCGTACCTTAGTTTTCTTATGCATTAGTTCTTTCCGTCACAACAAGGGACGATCAATTCATCTGCTGACCTAATTAACTTAATTATGGTGTGTAATATAATGAAACCCTTTGCTCGACCGCTCAAACGTTTATTAGAAGGTATTTTTTCCAGTACGTTTCATGGACAAGTGTTGTGATGTACTGTGCTCCATTCCAAAACGTTAGATTTAATAAGCACTCCCACCGTCATCATCATAGTAGCAACAAGGACCTTTGAATTTACTGCTTTTGTGCACAGAACCTTCTTAGTGTCAGTAGGTTACATAAACCACATGGTTGGTGTGACCAGAAACATGAGCCAGACATCATTCCTGAAGCTTGTCCCTTTGGGTGAGGGGAGGGAGGAGTGGTGGCTACGAGTTATGGACATATAACTTTGCCATTTGTTGAGCCCATCTGTGTGCCTGCTGTATGAATTGCTGCATGAAATATTCAAGGTCCAGTGAAAATTGATCTCATGGTCTGAGTCAAGACCCCCTTCCCCCTTTTTTTCTGTGGCCTTCAAACTCAGAGATCAGGGACCAACCATCACCAACTGGACAAGCAGGCATTTGGTACCAGAGAGTGACCATCCAGCCCTGCCAGCAAATCAAGGTTATCAGGAAATAGCCTATGACACATAATGTGCCACATTGTTTGCCCATTCCTGTCCTGACCTTTTAAACTTAGAATGATATTTGTCTCCTAAAATGAAACTAATTTTGTGTTTTTGTAACTAGTATTGGTAGTATATTAGCTTAATTTTAGAATAGTTGAATTTCAAATGCTTGCTGTTATTTCACACATCTCAAACTAAAATATTCTGTTTTCGCTGATACATTTTGACATTAAAAAATAAACCTGCACCACAGAAAGAAACAATATTCATCTATTTAAAGCTACACTGTCATGAAGCATTACCTAAAGTTCTCTGGCAGCAAGGACCCACCCCTAAATCACAGAACTACATGAACCAACTTCACCTGTGTAGCACAGGCGTAAATGTAGCCCTAATGCAATCCAGCACAAGATATCTCATCCTTCATTTTAAGACACAAAATGCACAAATTCTTTCATCCACCGACCCACTGTGTATAGCTGTTACGTGCTCCCTGAAATGTTTGCAGTCCTCCACCTTACCTTTGGAGAGCACAAGGCACTGCACCCGCACCACAGGAGAAACAATCTAAGGAAACTGGGAACAATCATAGGCAGGCTCCAGCTAGCTGCCGTAAAAAAGCTCACGGCTCCTCGCATCCAGTCCACTCCGTGGCCTGATGAAAGATCAATGGCTAGACAGGGCTGCTACTGCACCCTCCAGTGCAGCAGGAAACAACCTAATAAAAAAGAAAAGGGAAAGCCTCTTTTTTGCAGCAGAGCTGCTTTACAAATCATTATCAGTGTAATGAAAACATATCTGATGAATTGGGAAGCCAGGTCTAGGAAATTAATTTTTGTACATACATCTTGAGAAATTCCTTTTTTGTACATGAAAAGTGTTGACCAGAGCATTGCAGTGGCCAGCGCAAACAAGCAGTGGCAGACAAACAAATTGAGTTAATTTTGGGTTGCTATTGCTGACAAAGGGAAGGCCCCATTGCTTCAGCCTACAAGTAGGAGGGGTGGATGAGATCCCCTAAGCTGTATGGTGCTTCCCACATGCAGCTTTGGTCTGGGCAGCAGACAGTACTGCTCCTGCTGGATGGAATGTGCTACTGTGTAGAACTGGGGTCTTTACCCTTTCACAGGACAGTGTCACAAAACAAACCTCAAAAACTCATACGCCTACCACTCAGCACAACTCACTGTTTCTGCATCATGGCTTATGGAATAAGTATGAATACACCTGCTAAATGACGTCTGCCACATTACAGAAGTCTAGACAAGTCACAATCAACCTCTCAACACACCTGTCCAGTGCCCAAATGATAAGTGAAATATTATCATAACTGTGGATGCACTTGAACTATCCCAAGCCTAAATCAACACATTACAATTATGCCTAATTTATATGACCACTGGATAGACTTCATCCCACTGCATACCACTGCAAAACTGCTGGCCAAAACTTCACTGTAACTGCTATGTAACTGATATGTAATATTTCTGTTCTGTGGTTGTAGGGCAGGACATATTTATTTGTAAACTCCAGACAACTCCAATCTATAGATTGCATTCCTAAGTTCTTTATGGCAGTATGTCTGGGTGAAAAACAGATTTTGTCAGGTGGAGATGGGGGTTCAGAAGTTCAGGCACAGTGCAGGCAAGAGCATTCCGCACAGTCTTTACATTTCCATTCAACCCCAGTGTTGCCCCAGTCCCCCTCCCCCCCCAAAAAAACCTTCAACAGTTACATCTGTACAACATAATGACTACATGTAAGAAGACTCACAGTTCCTGTAGAGAGAGCAGTATCAACATTTGAATTTCTTTTAAATTTAGAATATTATGAGAACACTAAAACTGTTAGCAGTTTTATTGTGTTTTTTTTGTTTTATTTCCTTTTCATTTATTATTTTTGCCACTGATGCTGTCTTTTTGGAAATGCTTTGGACAAGGTCTGAGCACTCATGAGAACTGAAAGTTCAAATAAAGTGAACAATATGAACGAATAAGAGTAAATACCATAACAAAATATGGATATTAAATAAAAAAAGATAAAAAGATGAACAACAATAGCAGACAAAGCAGTTTGTGAGGACCTGTGCATTGTTTTCCTTATGTAAATCAAGTACACATAGTTACACTTGAATTACAATCCAGGTCTTGCAGCAATAACCATAATTTGAGATACTACTAAAAGAATATTATTCTTGGGAGTTATCCATGTAAACAGGCAGAACTGCCTTTTAATGATCTATGAAAGAATACATTGGCACAGAGCCATCTTGAAACCCAGCCACTAAAAAACTGATGGTGGACATCAGTATTTTTTACAAGCTAATTGCAAGTGCTTGGCTGTTTGAAGGTGAAGCATTGAGCTTTAAGTGTACGGACCAAACAGGCCATCCATCCCTTGATAAAAATGCCAGTTGATTGTCTCGCCATTTCCGATGGAAGCTATAGAATTACTTGCTTTGTTTATGGAGACATGCTGTCCAGGTCCATTTTGGAAGGACAATTAAGGAATGAATGCATCAAGAAGACTCACCACATATCTCTTACAATGTAAGGAGAAATACCATTCAGAGCACAGCGGTGACTTGTTTGAATAATTGATCATACATACAACCATTATTCCCTTCCATTATGACCAAGTTTTCAGAGTCCAAGACAGCTATATTCAACTGGTCAAGTGCTGCATTATTTGCTCATGTGGTTTTGTTCACATGGATGCTAGACAGCACTGCAGTATTATGACTAATAATCTGTGTGTAGGGTTTGCTGAGTTACTTGTTCCAGCATTCAATGGCACTCCTGAGCAACCTTTCTAATTTACAAATCAAATTGAAATCGAATCACAGCCTCCCACAGCAGGCACTGGTCTTGCATTAGCAATTTTTTAGTCTTATTGAGGTGGCAGACCAGTTCTATTATAACCAGATGTGACCCGGTAAGCATCTGTGTAGTGCAATATCTTATCATTCGCATACACTCTTCCAGCAGTCTCAAAGATGAATTGAAATCTCATTAATGCAATGCCACAGCCTTGGCTTTGGGAATGGGAATAAACAGTCCAGCTTTCGCATGTTTCCAGTTTGTGTTTTAGGAATCGGCAATAGATGAATCCATGTTGTGGGGCAGGAGAGGCTGTGCGATTGTATGGCGGCTAAGGGACTTCAAAGGCGGCTTATGGATCATCATCAGTGGGGATGGAGAGAAGATTTAAGAAGAGTTAGCCAATAGAAGAGCTTTGCTCTGAAGTTGTAGAGAGTTGAATGTGACATTAATGTTGTTCTGCAGGGCAGTTGCAAACATGAAATGAAGCCAAAACCTTTAAATGCAGGGAATCTAGTTTGAGTCCATACTAAACAGAGGGTCTTCTGGTTCTAAATGTCAGCTAGAGATTAAAAAGTATGACAGTGCCTCAGATGCTGAAATTGGTGCAGTCTTGCCTTAATTGAAAGATCAGTTACTGAGCTTATTCACTGATGTTTACTGTCTTGCTTTGCTATATCAGGCCATCTATGACCATACCTTCCCAAAAAGGGGATACACTGATTTAGACACAAGCTCCATTAACAACTATGAAAATAGATAAAAGCTGATTTGATTCATACCAAGCTTTGCAGGCAGAACTCCTTTCATTATCAATGCTTTCTCTTTCAGGACAAAAGCAATGCTTCTAGGACTCATATGACCTTCTGATTCAGCAGGTCAAGGAGTAATGTGATAAATGTTAGCAACAAAGCGAAAGATGCGTCTGTCTGTAGTAAATCAGTAGGGTGAGCCAGCTTTACAACACACAAAAGCAGAGAAGACACTGATGTGCTTTTTTCCCTGTCCGTTTGTATGCTCTTGCATTCACTTTAAAAGATTATCAAGTAAATCATAAGTTTGTTACGTCTTCAGCACAAGAAAATAGGCTAGTCAGTGGTCACCGATTTGAAGACCTGGCTTTTCATGATATGATAACAAAATCTATAGTGATTGAAGCATTTAACTAATCATCAGACATAAATGTAAACCTCTATCTCTCTCTCTCTCTCTCTCTCTGTCCTCACTCTAAATATTCACAGTTGAAGTCCATCTAGTTGCTGAGTTGAAATCCGTCTAACAAAATTATTCAGAGTATGGTGATGAGAGCTGTTATTCTTGGCTGCTCCCCAGCGCACACCCAGAGTGTGGCTTTGTTGCAGTAGTGATGTTTAATAGTGACTCCTGCCATGCAGAAACTGGTTTCCATCAACCCTTTCAAAGCAGTCTTAATAGGTGTCATTGCAAGGTTGAGCCAACTTTGAAATGGATGTCTGGTTTCCTTTCTGGCTCGGAAACTAATGTTGTTTTGATTGCAAGGCCCTTGCAAAGAATGAAAAGAAGATAAAGAGGGAGAGTGAGAATTGTTTTGATCTGCTAAGTGTATTCTCTTTTGGAGCACTTAATCTTGACCCACCTTCACAAATAAATGAAATCATTGCAACACCCCCATATTGATATCACAGGCAAGATTCACTTCCAGACACCGGATGGATAATGACCACAAAATGCTCTAATTTGTGTGTACATTTTCTGCATAAATGATTTGAGCAAAAACACAAAAAAAACGCAGAAATAAAGATGGTGGTGGTAGTGGTGGTGGTGGGGGGGGGGTGTTACCTTGAAGATGTACAGGAGTAAAGTTTTGTAACCTATGACAACAAACAGTGACCTTTTGGATTATTTTTCTAACATAACACTTGGCTAATGCTGAAAAAAGAGAGATATCAGGTCGTTTAATTGTGAGTTATGCACAATAGTTGTAAATTGCTGACTGTCTGTGATTGCTCTTGCGTTTGTGTTAAAGAAAATGCCACATTTTGCAAGACGGTCATAGGATGATGCTAAATGCTTTTGTGTCATTGAATGCCTTTCATTCACATTTCCATTCTAAATAAAGAAACAAATAAATAAATAAATAAATAAATAAATAAACAAATAAATAGCCTACACCTATTCAGAAATTTTCTAGGATGAGCATCACAAAAATGCCCATTTCCACATTCCTAAGCAGTGGAAACCATATCTGCAATTACTACTATGAAGACTGAATTGTTGCGTTTACTTTTCAAATGGTATTGACAATGTGTGATGGTGGCTTGTCAGAAACACCTAATACAAGGCACACTCCTACACAGGCAGAATTGTGCATATCTCTCTGACATGTTATCATGTTAGCCCCTGTTGTAGCTCTGTTGCTGCAAACTGAAAACAGACCCGACTCAGACTGCACAGTTCCTAATCACATTTGTTCATTAATTCATTTTCTGTCCATTTCTCTCTCGCTCTCTCTCTCTCTCTCTCTCTCTCTCTCTCTCTCTCTCTCTCTTTCTCTCCCTCCCTCTCACTTTCATCTGTGTTTTAATTTCACTTTGCCTCTCTTTTCCTGACCTGCTTTCTGTTGGCAAATGTTTAGCCAGCCGACACTGACCTTTCAGCAGATGCCAAGAGATTCAGAAAGGTGACATTTCCCCGTCATGAGCCCCCTGCGCATCCCCCTGGCAGCTGTGTTCCTATACAGAACCTGTAACGGGGCCTAATGCAGTTAATGTAATGCATTCTCAGCGGCTCCTACAAAACTAATTTGGAACTTTTAATTCTTTATTCATTTTTTGCAGAGACCACCACTCAGCCTTGGCAAATACAGACACACACATAAGAAGAAAAAGAGTGGGGGCTTTGAGTTACTGTGGCGACTGCAGACAATCTAATTGGTATTGACATCCTTGTCTCGGAGGGAATTTGACATCTAAGGGCAAATCATTCTATTTAGTCGCCTGAATACTCACAAAGGCGGGTCTGCGCAATTCGACAGCGCGCCGTTCGGCTGCTGCCACGCCACAGCCCAGCAATCGATCCTAATCTGATTGGGGACGAGGAAGAGAAAAATGAAAATAAAATCAAAAGCACTGTTAGGGCAATATTAACAAGGGAGTACAATCTGGGTGGCGGGCACCCGCACTAATGCACTCCTGCTGCAGTATTGTTAATGCACAGCCCACTGTAATTCCCCTTCTGTAAAGGTGCTTGCACCTCAAAGAAATCTGCTGCCCCAGCTAAAACCACCAGTGGCTGCCAAAAGGAGCTCATTCTCTGAGAGCCCCGACGAGGCCTGGCCCAGCACTACCTCGGACTCTCTGATTTCATTATCCTAACTCCCTGGAGAACACATTTCTCTCTTTTTTGTGAGTGTGGACCATTGGGGCTGGGAAAGAATGAAGTGGTCCATCATAGCACAGAGAGCTTGCACAGAGACAGACCTCTGGTCAGAAGAGTGGAGGGTCCCTGAATACACTTTATTAGGTTTGTCTATATGGTTTGTTTAATTTTTGAAGGCATGAAATATGTATTCTTTTTGGATAGGCTTAGTATACTGCCGGCAGATTATGAAACCAGCTTAAAGTGATATCATCAGAAGACATCATTCCAATGTATGGATGATCTTAAGTAATAATTCCCTGTCCCAATAATAAATATTTATTTTTAGTCATTTAAATTGAACCATGTCCTGGCTATTTAAAAACCCAAGAAACAATGGCGCAGTGATCCCAGGAGCTCAATGTTACTCTTACTTACCCACTAAGTGGCTCTAACAGAGAGTGGCAAGCAGCCTTTCTATTGCTGTTCTCAGTTGTTAGGCCTATATCAGATAGACCCTTCTGCTCAAGACTTGGGTAATGTTCATTGTGCTTGATATGGTTTGATTTACACAGGTTGAACTGTAGAGCTAGTGTCTCTAGGTCTGGGGGGATAAACAGGTTGGCCAGTCTTAGAGGCCTTTTGAGTTGATGAGTTGCACAGATAGACACCCATAAACATTTGTCTCATGGCCTGTGGCTGTGTCTGCCTGGTGCCTGATGTTATCACTGAGACCTGGCTAAAGATGTGGAGACATTCCTCCTATTGGCCATTGACTGAAATAAGGTCTGTTTTTTTGCTTTCAGGATTTATCAGGCTAATTAGGTGCCTGGTCAGTACAAGCAGACAGTGGTGCAAATTTAGAGAAACATAACTGCTGTGCTTTAAAGTTCAGCAAAAGAACAGGCAAGTCTGACTTGTACTTCAGACCATAAGGTTTGACCATGTGATAGCAATTGAGATTTCAGTTTTAGTAGCAGTACAAAAAACACTGGATAATAATGGTTATAATTAAATGTTCCAAAACAGTCACACAAACAGCTTTACAGGTTATGATACTGACATAAAAGAACATTTTTATTTCATTTTATTTGATTTTACTGGGTATTTTTTACTTTACAATTACAGTGAACAAATGTGAACCTCCTAGCTAATTTATTCATTCTACAAGTACCGCCGCAAAAACTAAAGCCAAAGGCTTGTATGAATCTAAGAGCAAATGCTAGACCAATTAATGTCCTCTTGATGAGCTGGAGGATTTTGCTGCTTTATCGACGGAAGTAGAGGAAAAATGTTACAGAATGTGTTTTGATTGGTCTAAAGCGATGACAGTATGTATCCATTGTTGCTCCTGTTTTTTAATGCAACGAAAACAAATACAAAATTATTTCCCAAAATAAAACTTTGAGAAAAAGGTTTTTCCTGTATTTAATGTTTTATGTGATATCATGTGTTTGTTTGACAGCCATATTTTGAGCATCAGGCCTTATGAAGGGAGAATAGGGTGAATTAGCAGATGAAATGAAGCAAAACAAAGTGCTAGGACAGTAGCGTGGAGCTGGTTGTGATGCTAACAGCAGCATAATGTGCCCATTTATTTTTTGCTTGTTTAAATGACCTGAAGTAGGATATTTTTCTTTTAAATTCTGAACATGCAATGCAATTACTACAGTGCAAATGTAAAATATATGAATACATGAAATTTTTACCTTCTTAAGCAAGCTCCCTAGTAGCCAACAACATGCAGGTAACAATCATACATTTAAATTAGCAACGCTTTTTTAAACTAAAATGTCTAATGCACACACCCCTAAATTTATGCAATGTGTTTGGCTTTTTAGTAATTTGTAAAAATGTATGACAACAAAATCAAATTTGGACCTAAATCACTCAAGGCCCATAAAGATATGTAAAACAAAAGAGTTTTTTTAGGCATTTTATTTTTTTATTGGTCCGTTGCCTTAAAATCACAAATGTTGTGACTACGTGATTAAAGCATCAGCACTCCATGATACAGTTATCCTGTTGAATTTAAACTTTGAATTATGTTTCTATGTTATGTTTTTTATAAGATTTAAAATGCAACAAATGACAAATAGTTGGAATTTGGCATTTTCTCTACTGTACAAGAGCAAGATAATTTCATTATATTTTATACCTGTCTTTGTATTAAATTTTCTAAGATGGTAGTTCTTCTAATTTCAGGAACAAATTATAACATGACAATACAACTCCAGCCATACAGCTAAAGAGCAGATTGCTTATTCTGAGTGCCTTGACTGAGATATGTAATTACATTAGGTTATATGAAAAAACTGAAGCTTTCTAAATGTACTAATGCACTTGTGGTTTTAATGCACCCCTGAACAAACAAAAGTGTATTTAAACAATTAATATGTTTTAACTGCAGTGCTTTCCAAGTTGCTGTGGATAGTTTAAACAGGCTGCATGTCACTAATGTACAATCTGTATTCATTTTAAGAACTGTGGCATGTACAATACAGTTGCTAAGGTTTTAGCACAAATTGCTCAAGTACCAAAACTTATATTACGTACATTAAAATACTAAACATAATTGACATTCTCAACTAACAATTATTTTTATGTTTAGCTGTTTTGTGTACATTCCTACAAATTCAACCTGGAGAGTCAACCTGAAATAGTGTTCATGTCCACAGTAAGACATGTGAAGACAAAATGTAATTGTATGGAACTGCATAGTGCAAAAGATTTTTTTTCATATTTCAAACTATACCAGTACTCTGTATTGAAGAACTGCATTGTTCCTTACATTATAATAATGACTCTGCAAATTTGTATTCTATTTTTTTGACTGAATTAGAGTTTTTATCCATACGACTTATCTGATTTAAGAAAAATCTTTAGAATTATAAAGAACATATTGACCAAAGGAAACAGTTATAATATGGGCGTTAATGAGTTCAGGTAGTTAGATTGTTTTAATCAAGCCCATTACTTGTAAACAGAATGTAATGTAATCTTAATCTCTCCAAAACATTTTGATGCTTGCATATTAGGAAAGCTGCTATTACATGCAGTATTGAAGCTTTTCAACAAAAATCATATTTTCTCCAGTGCATCTTGCATGGAAAAGATTTGCATATCTAGACATACACTAGCCCTATATATGTACTGTGGATGTGTGTGTAATCCAGAGGCAGAGCAGACAGCCATTTCCCTGATACTGTATCTCTTAATCAGGCAGCCAGGCCCAGCCTGCATTTCTCCTCACACCCCTCCTCACGACTACCATGGCAGCACACAACCCAGCCCTGTTGTGCCTACGTTCAGAGGGCATCGGCATTGTCAGCCCAAATATGCCAGCAATTGCTCAGACCGGGATTAGTTTGTGGATTGTGTTACGGCCTTTTTTATTTCCATGGAGTCGGGTGGCGTGGAGTGTGGCAAGCTTACGGAGGGAGGGAGAGAGATTTACAGTGCGCTGACTGAACACAGCAGGTTCAGCCGGGGGTTCCAGGCGGACACCCCCAGCCTGGGGCCTCATTTGAAACACACACTCCTGGCAGGTTTCAATCAGGAGGGCAAAAGGATGATGTAAATGTATTAAATTACTTTTGTGTTTGATGACATTGGTTTGAACGTGTGGTCAGGCCTTGTATTAACTGGGTTTTATTGGGTGTTACATGGTTTTGTGCTTGGAGGTCCATAATGGTAAACTAGTTTGTTTTTGTTGTACAAATCATGTCAATTTCCATATTAAATTAGAAGACACTTTGTTGTGTGCATGTGCATGATTTTCTGTGCACATTCATATATTTGCGGCAGAAACTTAAAAAAAACCAAAAAAACACCTCAGTAATCTCCTAGGAAGTCTTAGGAAGCCAAATGTGAATGAATGTGAAATGTGTTTGCTTACAAACATACATACATGCAAACTCTATTAAGTGCCTGATATTGTTGCCACAGAATATTATTGTTCCTACAGAATGCCTCAGATTCCTTGTCAACATTTCAGGCATTTAACTGGCTCTGTTACTGACTTCCTGCTCTTCACTTTGCTTGCTCTGCCTCCAGCTCTCAGTGGGCTTGCTGCTGGCGTACTGAGCATGGTCTGCTGCCAATGGCAACAAACAAGGCGGCAAATTTCAGTGATGCTATCATGATGAAAAATGACCTCATGATAGCTTCCTCTTCGTGGACCCTCTACTAAGCCCTTCTGTATGCAACCGGAGCTGGATGCTGTTCAAACCTGTGCTGAAGAGAGAAGGCTGGTGGCCATATATTAGTGCAGCGCTGAAACAGTGGAAGCAGGAGGGTCTAAATAGTCAACCCGAAATGAAATAGTTTAGCATAGCTTCAGCCAAGTTTCCAGCAGACCATGTATTAAATATTTTTAGTGTTGCAGGAAATACAGGTGTTAGGTTGATAAGTGCGAATGGCTGGTGTGGAAACAGGTGGGAATTTGAATGAATTTCATGTTTTTGTTGGAGAACATGCAGGAAATGGTCAGAATTAGCAGCAGAAATGTTAAAGAAACCTTCAAAAATGTTTAGTAAGCCTGTGTAATCTAATCCCTGCTCATTAGCTTGTAGGCCCTGGGAAAAATGTCTTCATAATGATTCTCTTTTTGTAACACGATGTCTCGAGGATGAATCAAATATGCTTCATAGCAATTTTTCCCCCCAAGTTGTATGCAGCAGCTGTCTTTGGTCTACTTAGCCATCTGGATGGCTACTCCATGGAGATGTTAATGCACTTTATGATGAGGGGTGGATGAAACCTTTGACCTTCATAGCCCTTTGACCTCACTGAGCAATATTCCATGGGTTTCCTATAACTAGCATATGCTTACTCGTCCGATATGTTAAGAGAAATTTATAACCACGAATCTGTCGATAAAGTCTTTTACCACTCTCCCCACTTTACTGCTCTCTGAGTATGAAGAAACAAATCCCTAGTTTTTATTGGCTTACAAAGCAAGTCAGTAAGGGTCCTAGTGCACACCTCCTCTGGAATGCTTATGGAACTGTTGCTCTTGACATCAGTATTTATCAAGGGGGGACATTAATCAGGATTTCAAGGAACATTTTTGCTTTTCCTCTAGGAGGTGCTATGATGGTAGGAGCATCATAGCACCTCCTAGAGTGAAACGACACAGACTCCTTACACATTTCTGTCTGTATTCTTTAATTTCCTCATGTTTATTTCTCCATGCTCATCTCGTGTCCTCTGTGCACTGACATTTGTTCACCATTTCCTAGGGGCACATCTCTGCTCTCTGCCAGGCCATTGCCTTTTGGGGTGGTGGGTGATGAATAACACTGGGTCTACTTCCTTGGCTCCTTTCACTAGAAAACCTATGGGCAATGACAGATCATTTTCTCAGGCTGAGATTTAATTAGAAACCTCGGTTCAGGGCACCTTTGACCCTGGAGGCTGTACTGTGCTAATCACACTATGAATTTCAAGTGTATTCATTGCTTAACATAGAAGAATCCTTGCAAGCAAGGGCGGCCTCAGTCAATTTTTCATTACGATATTTGGGCATTGGTGGAAATGAAGCAGTGAAACTACATTGGTTTGAGTATCTGAAAGTAAATCTTTTTTTTCGTAACCCAAAATAGGCCCAAAACAACAAAACATTTCATAATACCAACAGAATGCTGTTTGCGGGATGCACAACTGGGAGCCATTCATGACCCTTCATAGCTTATATACAAATTAAACATGAGGTCAGTGATAAAGCGATTACAGGATTTACTCTGATAAGTCTCATCCACACAGTGTTGGTACAAGACTCCCCTTATTTCATCTGCCACTGCAGTGGTCATTGACCTAATGACCTTGGGATCCTGACCTCTCACCTCTGATGTTGACCTCTTCCCCTGGCCTCTTATTTTTTTTTGGCCCAGTGTCGCCATTGACTACCTGCCAGGCACCTGCTCTGAGAAATGAAACAGTAGGAAATGCATCTCCAGGGACCTCTTCAGACCCTCAGACAACAGGCTAGCTCAATCCCTGCTTCTGAATGGGCCCTGAGTGGACCTGGTAAACCAATCTCCCTAATTATCTACTGAAAGAACATTCTTTTTCCTTTCAGAGTCATTACCCCTATTTCAATTGCTGAAAAGTAACATAGAGGGGCAAAAAAGGAAGGGAGGGCAAAAAACACTCCACAGATAGTGTTTCTGATTTCCTCCAAGGTTAATTGCTGGGGATGGAGATGGAGGGACGAGGGGCCCAGATGTCAGATACAAATTAGAATGAAGGTGAAGGGGAAAGGCATGAAGAAGAAATTGAAAAAAAAAATACAAGCTTTTAGATGACACTTGTTGCCTGCGTGAGTGTGGAGTGTGGAGGGAGAGGCAGCAGCATATGTCCAGCTGCACAAATGACTGGCTGGAGCATGAGCACTGGCAAAAGAGCAATGTCCTTGGTTAAGTATTTGCTGATACGCACTTCCACTGAAAGATCAGCAGGAAAAGTTAGGTGGCTGACTTAATGGAGATTCAGTTTTTGAAAGTGTTTCCTGAATGTACAAACATTTGTAGACGCCTACTCTTCCAACATTTCTGTTGGGGTTTCATTTCACTTTTCTTTAACAATATCATCAGGAAGCCCCCCGCCCCATGTTTCTGCAGAAACAGCCTCTACTCTTCTAGGAGGGCTTTACATCAGGTGTGGGAACATTGTAATGAAGGTTTTACAGCATTCAGCCACAAGAGCATAAGTGAGTTCAGGTACTTTATATTAGATTACTGTACTGAGGAGGAAACAAGTATGCAGTCACAATGTTTACTATCGTGGACGTTATACTTCTAAACTTCTAAAACAATTTGATAAAAATATTCAGAATAATATTCACAAATTAATAACCTTAGTACAAGCTACTGTTGGAATGAGATGTAATGCTATTGCTGCCAGTTGCATCTCTGAGATGTACAAGGGTAAAAAGAGAACAAAGTTTTCGCAGCACTGAGGTTCTGAGAGCAGTATATTTGGTGTAAACACAAAATATATTGACAAACAAAATTGACAATTTTTTTTCTGTCGCTATAATTATTATTTTTTTTTTCATGCAGCCATATAGGCCTCAAATTAATTTTAAAATCTATTTTGTGTGTTTGATATTTAAAAAAAAATTTAGGCAGGAAATGAAAAAA
>JBBPCX010000088.1:13342930-13370698 GCA_037974365.1 Hydrocynus forskahlii | reverse complement strand
ACAACCTGATGCAGAGTTAAATGGGTATCGGAGGGTGACTTGGTTTTCTCCCTATACAGCTGTGTATGCATGTGGCTCAAGAGCAGGGTGGCTGGCATGATGCTGTTCTGAGAAAGTACTTGAGATCCATGCTTAGAGATCAAGAGGAGGCTAGCACTGTCAAGTGGAGAAGATAAGAGGCGACAGGAGCTTCTTTGATTTCAAAATAGACCAAGATAAACACAACTGAGACAGTATCTCTCTTGAAACTGTGGTCCATTACTCCAATAGTCATACATAGGTGTTAGTTGGTGCCTGTGTTCTATCTGACGTTTTTTTTGGTACACAAAGAATCTTCAGGCACCCTTTGATGTCATATTGAAGTGTCTCAAGAATCCATAAAGTACAATGACCAGATTGCTTTCCCTGGAAATGGATCCATCAAGCATACTTTATCGCTCAGACTTTAATATCACCACCAAGAATTTGCTGAGATTCCACAACTAAGCTCATATTCTCCCAGGTCTGCCAGCCAACTACAAAAGCTTCTGTGAATCTTTCTCCGCCTCTATTGAGGATGACCTGTGCCTTACTTTAGAAACATGCATATTCCATCCATAGCCATTGGCTGGGTATATTTTACTAAACACTTTGCATTTTTACTGTCTCCTGTGTTCATGTTGATAATGTGTCCTTTTCAACAGTCATGCTTATATTTCACCTCTTCGTCTAAGTAGTTTATCACTTCCACATTTATGTTTAAGTTATGTTGACATAACAAAATAGATGAAACCACAAATACTTTGTATTTAAGAGTAGTTCCATGCCTCCAACCAATTAAGAAAAACATGTATATGAGCATGACCACTCCTTGGGGAAAAACATGTAAAATATCACACTGTGCTACAGCGCGACCCCACTCTGTGCCCTCTTTGGCAGTAAACGGTAAAAAACCCCAACAACACAAAACCGTCTGGTTGTTATTCACAAGCTGTGAGTTTTGCCACCGCCCCAGTGTGAAAACTGTCACAAGCAATAAGCTGTAAACATCCTGGCTCTGGCCTGCTGGACAAAGCCTGTCCTTGATGTGCTCGTTTGGAAGTCCATGTCCGAATGCGACACCGTCCGTGACACCAATCATCTCGAGCAGGCCTCAACGTCATGGCTGCCAGGTTGCAGCTCGACACCCTCTCCCTGGAGGCTTCACCAGCTCTGGTATGCCTCGTGTCAGAGGTTTCGACGACCCAGAGAAGGTTAACGGTTTTGCCTTCCAACCCCTGGCAGACCCTGCCTCTACTTCCACTCTCCAATAAGCCCCCCACAGACAGTGGCTCCAGTGTCACATAATTTGCCATAAATTGCAGGCTTGCTTGCAGACACGGCGAGGTGAGTTAGCTGGAACGGAGTGGGCTGCTGAACTGCAACTTCTGTCCTGCAAAAAGAATTTTATTGCTGAACTTTAGTCACACCATCACTTTTGAAAGTAGCATGTTTTCAGGCTAGGTAATGAATGATTCTAAACCCAGATAGCACACATCCGTTGAAATGACATTGATTCCATATCAGACAAAGAGGATCTTCAGTGTTGATCCAGCATTGATCTCACTCGTTGAGAAGGCCATCTATCCAGCGTTGAAAAATCAACCATTTGGGGATGGATTCAACATTGTTTCAACGCTTGTTTGGCAAAGGTGCTTTCAATGTTGAATATTTTCAGTAATATCAATGTTGATTCAACATCTTATTTTCAGTGTTGAAAAAGTCACCTTATATCAATGTTGAACTACGGTTTTGTTACCATTGAATGTTCAACATTGAAAATCTGACCAAAAATTGCTTTAGTTACAATGTTGATAATTTAACACTGACCATAAATCAATGCATTTAATCATAATTCAGTGTTGAATCAATAACATGGTGTTATCTGGGAAAAAATGTTTGAATTGTTTAATTATGTGTTTCCAAACCGATTTTCAATCTGACAACTTTGAGGTACAAAATTTGCTGTAATCACATTAAAGATGCATAATTTAAGGGTAGATTGCAATAAACTTTTTAGTGTTTTTACATTAAGCTCTGCGTTTATAAGGAGATTGTAAATGCTTGCTGCTGCTAGAGGCCATACTTTTCTGTTGTTTGTTTTGAACTCTTATTGTGAAATCCTGAGCACACCCTTGTGAGATTGTTTGTAATGTGTTTCAGCTGACCGGTGTGCGCAGTTAAAGAGAGGTTTGAGCTGATTGGTTGTTGGAGTTTTACGTTTGGTATTTCAGTCATTTTGTGTTGGCCCTTAGTTGTCGGTCCACAGTCCGTGATGTTGGCTATGTTTGCATATTTAGGCCCTCGAGCCTGTTTGTTTTGGTTTTGATAATAAAATGTAAAAATGGAAGTCTGCCTATGCGCCTTCCCTCAGATTTGTGACAGAGATGGTCAGGTAAGATGCAGCTTTTGGCTGTAAAATGAGTGACACTTGCTGGCCTGTGATCCTCCCACATCTGTTTCTAACATGAAAAGGCCAGAGCTGTATTCCCTGTGGAGGTGTGTGGAAACTTAAGGAGACAAATTCAAACAGCTTCTCAGGTTGCAAAAGGTCTAGTTTTCAAATCAACGTAGCCAACCGAGATACAAAAATGACCTCACCATCCTGCTTCTTTACAACTGCCCTTCAGAATATCTTATTTATTGTCACTGTCACTTGTCAGCAATGACTGTGCATGAAACAGAAAAAAACATTCTTAGATAACAGTGCAATAGTAATAGTACTAATAGTGAAATGTATTTTTAGATAGACGGTCTTGTACTAAAAGTACTGACATATTCATGCACATTTTGAGGTTCAGGCTCTAAACTGGCTGAATAACTGTGTCTGTTACATTATATGCATGACCATAAAAAGTTTAATGCCAGAGCAGATATGACTTCATATAAAGCACATGTATGTGTTTTTAATCCCTTGTTTATTCCTGCATCTCTTTTGTGTTGTACCCCTCCTATTCTTTTAGAATATAAGGCATTCAGTTTTTTTTTTATCTCGAAGGCCACTAAGTTTTGACCACTAATTCACTCATGACAATCTTTGTTCAGCAACATTGTATTTGTGAAATGTGAAAATGTTGAATTCACAGACACAATATGGAGGCATTATTTGTATGGAATGTCTTGAAAGAGAAAAAGTCAAACATTTTGCCTTCTGAAAGCTGATCACCAAATGTAATGTTAATCAGTTCGAAATATTTACTCTTAGAATCATATTTATAAATAAGACACTAAAACGTTCTGTGACAAATGACTTGTTAAATCTGTGAGCACAGTATACTTTAATTCAGTGCTATTATAAGTCCTGAGGAAATCAGCAGACGCATGCCTGCTGGAGCGGCATGGATTGTTCTCCGGCAGAGCTTATCCCTGGTGTAATGGTATTTATTTTGGAGTAATTTAGATCATTTACGGAAGAATAACATTGTACTAAAATGTGAGCTAAGAAGGTCATTGGAAAAGAAAGGGGGGGCGAAGGTTGAAGCATGACTGCAATTTGTTTTAACTGGCTGTGGAAATAAGCACGGCGAGCCTTTACCCCAGGCAGCTGTAAATCCGGTCCTGCGCTTAGACGTACCATCAGTAACCTTCCTTTGGCCCCTAGACTTCCCCCACTGCATACACCTCCCAGGGGTGCCTTCAACCGGAAAAATGGGGCTTTTCTTTGCTTTATTTGACATCCCTGTTCTAAGCTTCCCAACCCCTGCCATCCAGGCTACCTTTCCAAAAACGATGCTCTGCTCTATCGGCAGAGCTGCCAAAACCATGGGTGGACAAGGGCACTGCAGAAAAAAACATTGGAACAAATAGCTTCCTCTCATCCACAAAACAATGGTTCTGGGAAGCAATGTAATTTGAGCTTAAGGCTGCTTGACCGTATCTATGGTGATGCTTTAGAGCTGGTGACCCGTGTTGCCATGTCAAGTGTGTGTGGAGTGTGCTCACCATGGGTCAGCAGATTTGTGTACGTAGCATGCATCATGCTCCTCAGATTTCTGTACTTGACATCCAGAGACTGGACTGCAACACGTCACTCTCTGGCCTCTCTGACGTCTTCATGCCACAAGCAATGGTGATGGTGATATGTAAATGTTAAAAAATCTTACGAATTTTAAAGAACCTTCTCATAATGTAAAGCGTCCAAAAAGAACCATGAATTTGGTAAAGAATTTTTGCATTAAAGCCCAAATAATTTTGCCACACATGGTTCTTTACGGAGAGCGAATAGGTTCCTTTGTGGCAACTTTTTTTTGGTGTCTAGATCAGTGCACAGGAAAGGGACATCTAAAAGTAAAGAGAATTTGCTCAATGCCGGGCCTTGAAGCAGAAGTCTCTTCACGTCTCCAGTTCAAAGAGCATGTCTAGTGCATCTCTTGGCCCATCCCAGTGCACTCTCCTCGCTAAGTCTCCCTCCCTTTGGGGGCTGGACTTAAAAGCTCTGCTACCTCGTGTAGTGCATTTGCCATGTCTGGGTTACAGCTACATTACAAAGAGCTACAGGTCTGCGTCGGCTGTGGGTCAGCTCACAGGTTTACTCTGGGGGCAAGGGTGTTAATGCTACAGGCTTTAAAGAACTACAAGATGTCTTCACTTACCTCAAACAGGCAACCAGGGTAAAAGCTGGAACTAATCTCTGCAAGAGTGTGTATGTGTGTGTGCCTTAACACATTTGGCTGTATCCACTAGTAGGTCCGAGTTGTGGTATTCACAGTGAATCTAGCAATCATGAGAAGTCTAATGCAGCAATGCATAGGTATTCCAGTACTGATTTCCTTCACAGTTTTAGTAATGAGAACAGATGTATAGCTGTCTATGGTCTCCTAGGACTTATTATTGTGTATCTCAATCCAAACACTAGCAATCTGTGCTGATCAAAGGGTTTAAACAAGTTGTCTAAAATGCATCTTTAAAATTATTACATGAGGCTTGTTTCCATAATGGGAAAGAATTTTCTATTTCAGTTTAGTTGATAAATTTGTTTTATTATGCATTTTATGAGGAGAACTGATTCAAAGATGCACCAACTTGGATCTCGTTCCTGATGAGTAAAAGCTAAAATGCATTCACAGGGCTTCATCTCCTTTTTTTACAAAGGGCATTAGCTGCCTTTGCAGGCAGCAAAATGAATTGGGTGACACTGTGCTTGTCCATAGCAAAAGAAAGTAATGAAAACAAATGGAGGGTCTTATTCCCGGCGGAGCTTGAGGAGGAACTTAGTCATCAAGCTAATTTTATTCTTGTCTGGCCGAGAGACTCCATTTCCTTTGGGTGTTTTTACAAATGCCGGACTCCAACTTGCTGTATGATGGATACAGCTGCCTGATGGCCGGATGGCAGATGCTGGACGTGTAACACAAGCCCAAATTCTGAGCCCCTTTACTTGGACCGATTCACAGTGCTTGCCAGAAGTTTGAATTTAGATCAGCTTATGTGTTAGATGTCAGATTATTGGTCTGTTACTGGGATTTAGACTAAACATGTCCTGAACTTGTTTAGTCTTTGAAGAAAAGATAACCTTTGAACACATGGAATGTTGTAGTGGTAGACATTGCGTTTTTTTACGCATTCAAATTATACGACAGGGTGAAATAATTTGCTATTTATGTAAAAGGTTAAAAGGTTAACACACTAGTTACGTCTGACTATCTGAAAGTGAAGCCAAACAGTGCAATCAATGCATCCATTGCAAACACAGGCATTCAGCGGCACAAACACAGTCTATATAATCTCCATACAAAAGGGCTGCCAATAGAATGGACACAGGTCACCATGCTCAGGACCAAACGTCAGCCTGAGGGGAATAATGCTCCCAGCACTGGGCTGGGAAGAGTATCATCCAATGCCTTGGAGAGTTGGAGTGTTTCCAGTAAAGGGTGTTTCTAAAGCAAAAGTGGGGTGAGCTTCCTACAAACTCTAAGACACATGAGATCAGACACTTTTGATATTTGAAGAAATAGCTACATTTCTAGCATCTGTTTTACCACATGCAGCCACCCCAACATGAAAACATGGAAAACAAAGCACAGCGTTTTTTTGATGTTTGCATATACTCTAGAAGTAAATTTGTTTCTGTTATGCCAGCCAAAATCTCCCATTTGATTTTAGCAGACACTTTCACTTTTTGTCCCACTTTGTTTTGTAGTACAACAAAATTGTACAGGGGGTGACTCTACAGTTTTGATAAATGCAAAAGATTTATTGTTGTAGACTACAACAATAAATTTCCAATTTCCACCAGCCTGGAGGAAATTGTCACATTAATGGCTTTAGTTGATCAATAGAGCAGAATGTGAAGAATATTTTCTGAAAAGTTCACCCATTAATTTGCTCAAAGCTGTTTTCACAGCTCATCACTAGACTTTTAACCAGGTTACAAGCAGAAAGTCCATTTTGAACATGATAAGATCAGGTTAGATGTGTCTGAAGTTCAAAGCTACATACATGAGAGTAGATATAGAAGTACTGCCACACCCAGCTCTAGAATTAACTTTGTGTTTTAAGTAGTGGGTGAAACAATTTTGTCATGTTGCCCAATATTGTGAATTGGAACCCCTACAAGGCTTCATGTCTCAGTTATTCTAGCTGCAGTCACGTGTATATTGTTGTTAATGGTACCCTTGATTCTGAACAGCTACAATATTCCCAGTAAAGTTCATCTCAGTAAAGATCAGTAAAGATCTCAGTGCCTCTGCAGTAAAGATCATTTTAAATTCTTGTTATACGTATCAGCAATGCAATGTGCCATGTTTTCTCTCATTTTTTCCCATTTCCTCATAATTATGTTTCATTAATTTGCATTTTTGGAGTCATTTGAAAGTAACACAATGAGATGGGTTATCGGATAAAAGCCCTGCTGGATAAAAAATTCATGGCAACTCCATAAAATTCTCATTTCGTCTAAAGTTGGGCCAGATGGATAAGTAAAAAGACCTGCATCACTTGACAGATGTGCTGAAAATGTTCTAGAAAGATCACCAGCCATTTATTTTTGCAGTACTTTATACCCATTTTGTGGCAGGTCCACAACTGGGAATAGTCCATGAGGGGCTGAGGGGCTCCTCAGAGCAGTGTCACCACACTCCCTCATTCGCAAGTGCAGTTATGGTTTATTCAGGGCGACCCTTTTCAACCATGGTTTAGGGCTAAACAGGAAAATACTTAAGCTGTTATCCTTGTTGATTTGTTTGTGTGCAATCACGTTGCAGAGAAGGCAGGGGAAAAACAGTAAAAAGCAATTAATACATGAAATTGTGGAGGAAAATGGGCCCTTGGAGAGGAAGTATGTTATTCTCAGAGCTGCTTAAAAACGGCACAAACATGAGAAAAGCAGCTTTTAGTGTGGATGTGGACGTCCCAGCAGACACGTTGAAGGACAGGAGAGGAGAGCCCAAACAAAGACAGTTTACGATCAGCATAATCAATGTGACATTAGCACACACATAATGGACGTCGAGAAGGAGGGGATGGTAAGGGCAGGCGCTGAAGCATGCGCTTAATAAAATTCCAACTGGCAACTTGTTCCTCGGTGATTACCGTTTCCGGTCCTTTTAGAGGCCTTCTTTTTTTTTTTGCCTCTTGCTTTTCTTCCCTTCAAGAAGGACTTAACACAATCACAAGATCTCTGTAGCACCCACTTTAAAAGCTATCAAGCTTGCATCTAAATTCTCAGCTGACACCCTCCTGCTCGTCCGTTCAATGCTGCATTAAGAAGGTGGCCTCCCTCCCTCTGCATGTTAATCATAACTCAGTAAACCTCTGGCCAAGATTAAAGCTATCACACGCCTCGGGTGAGACACACTTGAGAAGCAGAAAGAGGTAATAAAGTGTACTTCAAATAGCAGAGAGGGGCTTTGTGTTTTTTCAAAGTCTTTTTAAGTTTTCTTATGACTTACTAACCAACAAGTTGGTCATGAATTAGACAATTTGTTGTCTTGCACAAGACCCTGCCACTTTTCTGTGCTACCACTGTGATGTATAGGAATGTGCTGCTTCCTGTGGGCCTCAAAGCAGGCTCTCATTTCTCATTTCTTATTTTTTCTCATTAATGCCTGATGAAGCTGGTCTGTAGGGTCGCAAACTCAAACTTCATTTGGTAAAATTAACCTGATTTGTGGATTTAGAAAATAACATGGAAAGAAAATAGGTAAGTAACACAATTTCTCCACTCTTTATGATTCTGATCTCAAGGCTATTATGAGGCAGCTTGGGTCCGCAGTGGGATTCACGCTGCTGAGTTGTTTATTTCTTCCTCAACATTGTAATATGAAGGTCTAAATCATGCTAAATCAATTTTCTGGAGTAGTCTCAGGCTGTTAAGAACACCCCAAGGTAAAGGATAAATTTTTACCCCTATTGTGTGCAACAAAGAGGATGTGCAATGGCTTTCACCAAGGAATAATGCATGGTGAACAAAATATGGTTGCCAACCTTGGTTGAAAAAAAAAAAAGAGCGGAATAAGAGTGCCCTCAGTAAGTCTGCGAATGCAATGAGCCTCATAAGCTCTTGAAAAGCAGATTGAGAAGTAAGTGTTATTATTCATTATTTCTCTTGTATTATTAAAACCAAGGTGAAATACATACAGGAAGAAAGGCCTGTCAGTTGTGTAAAACAGTGTATTGTCTATGAAACCTTCCCCCCATCTTTGGATCAATATTAAGGCGTCTACTTGCCCCACCTTTGCAATGGGAACATTCAGTTAAAATCAAGATATGTGCCCCCAACCTTTCCTCCTCTGTTCAGTTACCATTTCCTTTATGTCTTTATTGAGCTGCACACAGAACAATATTTACGTTGTAAGTCAAAGTAACTCGCAGTTTCATGAATCTTAATAAGTCCATGCCTATGGCTGCTGTGAATGACAGAATTGAGATAATCATAAAGAAATTATTATTTTGACATGTGAGACCATAATAATTTGCCTGACATTTTTTTAAGTTTATCATTATACTTCAGATATTTCACATTAAATAGCATGAAATATCTTGGAAGTACAGTTTTACTTGCTTTTTTTTCACTGATGAACTGATGTAGGAAGAGTATAAAAGGAATTTAATGTTAACATGATTAAAATCGCATTTTAAAGTCATAGTTTTGTGACATCACCATCACCAGTGCATTGACACATATCTACAATTTAGTCTGTCCCATCACACTGAAGTCATTCAGCCAAACAGTCATTTACATATCAGTCTTACGGGCACAGTCACAAAATAGGAATGGAAAAACTACAAACATTGTAAGTGGACCTCAAAGGAAAAGGCAAAAAAGGGCATTAAAATCGAACTATTTTTTGATTTACTATGGAATGGTGTTTGCATGTGAAATGGTAGAGAAACGTACTTTTTTTACAACGTTGCTGATCTTTATTACAGATGACGAGTTCTACAAAGCAAATACAGACATTTTATTTGCTCTCCAAAATGGACATACGTCTTTTGAGTTGTAATATTTACTAATAATAATTGTAAAAAAAAAAAGGTTTTGATTTTGCTATACAACAGCGGAATTTTCTCTTAAATATTGTTTGAAGCCTATATGAAACAGGGTTCAGTTTTGGTTTCACGGTATTTGAAGTGAATTTGTGTTCACAGACACTGCTTTATAACAAGTTGTGATTCGTGGTGAGATGATACAAGAAAAGCCCTCAGTGGCTTTGTGCTCCGACTGTCACGTTTTGAAGTACACAATCTTTTAAAGTATCTGCTGTGGCAGGATCATGGTGTCATAGTGGAGGTCAGGAAGAGGGCGCCACCACTCAGTGCCCATCCTCACCCGTCCTAGCCGCATGTGCTCAACTGGTGTGCTGAGATAGGGGAAGACCCTGGACGACTGACAGCTAGAGCTGAGCAGAGTTGAATCAATTAAGGCACATCAAATCAAAAATTCATGCACTCTGAAAGTGACAAATATTGGCTGGGACTGTCAAAGCTGTCAGCCCTGTGCTCCCCTTCCCTCCTCTCCCTGGTGAGCTCTGAGTCTCCCAGCCATTATCCAGCGAACTGGAACTTGGGGTAATGGTGTCAGGATGAGGCCAAGCTGTTTGTCATCTCATGAATGCCTGGGCATTAAAACATTTTTGGTGCCCCATTTTTGTCTGTCTCATGTGACGGGTTCATCTGATGTTACTGGCTTGTGTAATGCTCCGACAATGTTAATTGCAACTGAATGTGAGACATTAAAGGGAATCAGCTGGTGTTATGGACTGCTTTACTAGCCCAACTCTATCATCCAATACCTGTCATTTGTCTCACAGATAAAAAAAAACATGTATTGTCCGTTTCCAAAATAAAATGAAATAATTGTAAGATAAAGGCTAGAAAAGGTATCAAAGTACAATATCATTGCTGATGGAACATAACCTCCAAAAATAACCTGTTAATTTTAGTGTAAGATAATGTATTGTTATTTCTCTGGAGTTAGACCGTTTCTATTGGTCAGTTTTTGAGAACTGTTGGAAATGGAAAATATGGAAAATTCTTTGTGTGATGGCATAGAGGATGCATTTGTTGTTCCCTCAAGAACCTTTAAATGGATTGTTCTTAAAAGAACCATTTTTGTGAATGAGATGTGTAACTTTGTAAAGAACCGCCAAATAAAAAAAAAGTTATTGGAGGAACTTTTAATTCGCTCCAAGAACACTCTGTGGCACATTTATTTTGAGGGTGGTTCAAGACGTTCTGCCTGTATACTTATATGCAAAAACACTGGTGAAATCAGCCACATCTCAGAGTCTTTTGAGACCATATGGGGCACCTGATAACCTCACTCCGGCTCTGTTTAAAATCAATTCCCATCACCGTTCCTGTCATTTCTCTCAGTCTTGCTACAAACACATAGCAGCCACTTGATATGTTTGCATGGGGATTTAGGGATGAACATTAGTGTGTTTTCAGAGCGAACATCTGGTGGGGGTAAAAGGTTACAGTAGGGATCCCAGCCCTTCACAGAATTCCTTCCATCAGATAAATCACCAACAAGTCACTGTGAACTGGGGGTGGATGAGAAGGGGGGCATTAACTCAATCCTGTCTGAGCACTCTGAACCCAGGTCCTCCGTCAAACTGCCTCTCTGCCACTTAAAGTACAGAAGTGCATTAAGCGAGCACAGAGACGCTCATTCATTTCAGACCAAATCGCTACCCGCCACTGTCCAGCATGATGAGGCTGCTTTCATTTTCTTGTCAGTGTCTCTTAGTGCTCTTTCTTGTGCATTGGCACCCGTAGTAGTGCGGGGAAAGTATGTTCAGACATGTCAGGAGAAGTGTTCTCTGTTCGATAATGATTCAGCTGACCAGTGGTTCTCCACTCCAGAGGACAAAGCTAGAGCCTTGCAGTTAGGCTGCTGGAACTAATGCTGGAACGCTAATGTGGGTGAACACTTGCCATCAGGACTGTGCACGGCACCTAGGGAACACTGTCATTATGGAGGGACAGCTACATGAGGCATCGATGACTCAGACACATGTCAGGAGCTGTAAGCCTTACAAGTTGGCTCCATGGTGGACTGTCACACAAAATGCTGTCAGAGCCGCCATGGCGCACAAGGCCTTGTGGTGTCTTGCGTCCTGCTCTTATCCACCTATGCTATTTAAATGAGAATGGAAACACTGGCCAGTGCTTTCTTACTATTGTTTAGGTGATCTCACCGCATGAGAAGAGCCAGAACCAGGAAGTGTTATGGAGCGGCAGGAATAGCAAGATGTCATTGCCTTGACTTGCCATGACTCATTTGAAAGCAGGGAAGCTGTGGGGTGGCACACAGGGCACACTTCACACCCTTCGATGACTAGGAAGTACTTGACAGCTCTTCTGGCCTGACTTCTCCACTTCCTTCCTCTTACGTAGGCTTTGCATAAATGAGTCCCTGAACTGCTGATTACAACTGTAAACTCACTCGCTGTCTTCCCCTCTCGCTCTCATCCAGCCCCCACCCCCCTAGCTGACATCTCCGTTTCCTGATTTTTGTAGGCTACTTCCTGCATTCCCTCTTAGCTGGCTAATGACTTATACTGGGTTTCCGTGCCTGAGCATCCACCACGTCTATAATGTCTGGCAGGTGAAATTCTTATTCTCTCTGTGTTCAAACGCAGAGTGAGATGAGACGGCAGTCTTATACAGAGGCATAAAAAAATTCCCTGCATTTTTTCTCAGGACTGTCTGCGCATGGAGGAGACAACATGACTATGTATGTGCCTTTCCCTGCATGGAAAGTTTGCCATGCATGAATAAGTGCTATATCTCTTGACATTTCAAGTAATTTAGGATCAGTGCCTTGTCCTTATGTGCTCGTTTACGATTGCATGGATGCAGACAGTAAATCTGTCCCGAGATCAGTATCTGGGTAGACGTGTAATATAAGATAACACACAGAGTCCAGCCACATCAGACGGGGCAGACGTATGATATTGCCTCTGGTGGCGTCTGCACCCTGCAATTAGCCAGAGGCTTTGTGTAAAAAAAGTGATTACATTGTAAAGCAAGAACAAGAGGATAAGGTGTCCCCTTATCACCAATGAGGACAGAGTAATGGTCCCCTTGCTCATTTAATGTGTGTGTCATTATTTACATTTGCTTTTATTACCCATAATATTGCCCGTGGTATCATATTCAGCCCTGTGGTTACTGAGTGGACAGAATGTGAGCAGTACTTTGACACAGTAATCATGTCTATTAGCTGCCATGCCAAAAACTTTTGCATGCTTGTACGCTGTTTGTGCCATTCTGCCAGTGCGCTACTATATTACACACTGCCAATAGCCTGCCAGCGAAATGCCTGCCATGCACTCTGTGGAATAGATACAAGCTGATAGCAGGGTTGGTGGCTCAGCATATATTTTCTGTATTAGTGGATAAAGGCCTAACAAAACATCCAGGAATAATCCCAAGAACAGGTGTCTTGTCTTCATCCATGGATGTCGTGGTTGTTTGTGACGCAAAAAAAACTACACCTTCCAAACAATAGTGCAAATAAATGTACTTCCAGAGGAGCCCATTGAACTGGTAAGCATTGTGAATGCTTGCTGGGACTTTTAGCAGAAGTGCTGATGGATATCTAGGCCCTTGCTCCTTTTAGAGTGATGCCCGTGTCCATTGGCAGGCTGCAGGCTGGCCTAGATGAATGAGGTAATAAGGCCCCTGCCAGGAGTTATGCCTGACCCACTGAGCTGATGACACGCAGCACAAGTGGGACCCTGTGGGACTGATCGCTCAATCTGCTGCCCCCCATTCCTCCCCCAAAGACCTCCTGCCCAGGGCTTAGCATACAAAGCCTAGCCTGCTGAGAGGAAATCAAAGCCAGTGGTGCTACCCCACCCCCTCTCTAGCTTTCACTTCAGAAGGCCAGTTTCTTGACTTTCTGCTGCCTGTTGGCTTGCCTAACTGGAATGCCATATCTTGACCTCCTCTTTCTGGCATGCATACCTCAATAGCAGGATCCTATCTTGGAAGCAATGGATGGCATGCATTATAGTCAATTAGGACCAAAACTAGTTTCAAATTCATGGAGCAAACAAAGAAGCTGCAGCATGTATGTCATAGTCTGATGAATGGCATTCCTTGCTTCAAGGCTGGGGGCCACCACTGGCTACCATGTCTGGAATGATTGAGACTGGCGACATGGGCCAGATAGCGAAGGAGAGGCCCAAACAGATGGGCGTGGTCTGACAAATTACTCCCATCCCCAGCTTGTGGCTCTCAGGAGGACCCAGGGGCTTAGAGCGTGGACTTTCTCTGAGCAGAGCCATTTATTTTGGGTGTCATTAACCAATCAATCACTGAACTTGTGCTTGTGCCTTTGAGACTGCAGCCCGAAATATGTAAAGGCGGCAGCTTTTTAGACTGAAGTAGGGATTAACAGTCGGGGCCAACACTCCCTGACTGGTGCGTAACCCCCTGTCATGCCACACCCCTTCCCAGCTCTGACCTGCTGTGGACGCTTTTTGTTTGGTTTCCCTGACAGTCTGGACTCCTTGGCTGCCAATGTGTTTGCCACTGTAATTTGCAGTGGAGTGTTAACTGAGCAATAGTATATTTTAAAGGCGAATTGCTTTATTTTCTCCTGTCATGCAAAGGGAATAGAAAAAGAATTATTGCTTCTCATTGCTTGCTTTGTCCATGTGGAGGGGTTCCATTTGCGGCCATGTTAAAGACGAGTGACAGGAAGGGGGAGCAGGCTAACACGTCACAGAGACCGCTGAGTGACACTGACAAGCAGCAGACTTTAGTGACCGTAGTCCTTGCTCACCCCACTGACTGATGCAACATGACAGAGTGTGGAAATGTCAGACAGGAAGAGTTTTCTGTTACCTCTGTGGTCTCGTTACATAAAAAAAATGATTTTGATCAGTGAGTTGTTTCTTTGTGTTCTCCATCAATAGGTCTTGTATCTTGCATCAACATTTTTAATCTCTAATCCCAAATCAGAAAAAGTTGGAATTGTAATGAAAAAGGCAAATAAAAAAAAACAATTATTCTTTAATCTACATTGACTTTTATTTCATTGCAAGACAGTGTGAACCCAAGATATTCCATGTTTTGACAGGTCAACTTCATTTCATTTGTTGATATATATCCATTTCTGCATTTCAGACAGGGAACACATTCCAAAAAAGTTGGGATGGTAAAACATTTACCACTTTGTAATGTTGCAGTTCCTTCTCACAACACTTAAAAGACATTTTGGCCTTGAGGATGCCAAGCAATGAAGCATTTCAGGTTTCTTTTTGTCCCATTCTTCCTGCAAACACATCTTAAGGTGTGCAAAAGTATGGGGTCATTGTTCTCACACTTTTCATTTCAAAATTCTCCACACATTCTGTATTTGGCACAGGTCAGGCCAGTCCAGTGCCCATATCCTTTTCTTCTGCATGTGTATGGAATGTGGTTTTCCTTTGTCATGTTGAAAAATGCAGGGGTGTCCCTGGAAAAGATGAAGGCAGCAGATGTTGCTTTAAAATCTTTTCTGTTCTTTTCTGCACTAATACTACCATAAAAGATGAATAAATTATCTTTGCCAAGGGCATGGACACCACCCCATATTATGATAGACCCTGACCTTAGGACTTTTTGCTGATAACAGTTTGGATGGTCCTCTTTGTCTTTGATCCCAAGCAAACGACATCCATTTCCGCCAAAAAAAAAGATCTGGAATACTGATTTGTCTGACCACAATACACATTTCTACAGTGTGATGATCCATCCTAGAAACCACCGAGCCCAGAGAGGCTGATGCTGCTTCATGACATGGTTAACATAAGGCTTCTTTGTTTGCACAGTAAAGTTTAAAGTGACATGTGTGAACGTAATTCTGTACAGTAGTGCTCGACAAAGGTTAGCCATGTGTTTACATCAGCTACTGATGAATGAGGGTTCTTGACGTCCCAACTTTTTTGGAATGTGTTTCCAGCCTGAAATGCAGGAATGGATGCATATTAACAAATTATATGAAACTGACCAGACAAAACATGAAATACCTTTGGTTAATTCTGTCTGTATTGAAATACAAGTGAAATCAAATTTAAGTATAACTGCATTCTTTTTCAGCTTTTTCAGATTTGGGTTGATAATGCATGTTCAGTGTAAGTGTCATTTGCCATATGTGACCACAGCACAGCACACAGTGTGAACAGAGTGAAATTCTTTCTCAGTTTTTAACCCATTTAGTCCATTCACCAAGTGAAGCAGTGGGCAGAGGCTCCTGGAGCAATGTCATGTACCTAAAGGCTCTTGCAGCAATGCCATGGAGGAACCACTACATAACCAATATGTAATATGAGGTTCTATAACCTTGGTTCTTGGCTTGGACATATAGTTCTTCGAAAATTAAATTGTAATGCAAGGAACATTTAAAAAAACATTTGAAAGGGATCTTCATGCTCATTTACTCATCCCCATTGTTATTTGGTCTATAATGATTAATCCATCCAAATGTTCTTTAGATAACCACAAGTGGTTCCTTTATATCATAACTCTAACGGACTTTTATGTGTGTATTTATGTGTTATTAGCTCTGCAAAACTTATATCTTGGCAATTAAAAACATATAAAATCCAGCCAATATATCTAATGTTGAAATGTTTGACACCGTTGTAAGAAAATTATAAGATTATTTACTGTAGATTTTTCTTTTTTTGTAGATTTGTTTGTATTTTGTATACTTATATCTAGTTTCTTACTCTACTGGCTGAAAATGTAACTTTATTTCCTGAAAAAATAAAATGATCTGCGAACAGAAACAGAACTTCCGTATGATTAAATAAAAAGATCTAGAAATGAGTTCAAAAATCATGTAATATTCTAAGAGCAATCTCAAAATAAATGTAAGATTTAAGATGATTTCACTTGCTAAGATATGTTTTCAATGTTGAATCATTAGAATTTATAGCTACTTTTGCTGTTTTATTGGTACTCCATTTATATGTCTTGGCTAGGCAGCAAGGTTCCTTTGTATGTATATTTTTTCTGTGATGTTTCTTTGTAGGATGGACTTAGTTAGTTGTGAATTAGTTAGCCAACTCTACTTCTAGATCCATCAGTCATCAAGCGTACTTTGCTGTCTGCACTCCATAGCGATGGACCTTATTTATTGATAAAGCTTGACTCATCATAGTGGAAAGGCCTCTAAACAACTTGTATGCAGTGTATTCTGATTATTAGAAGGGTAAATCCAGTGGATTTTACCAGCATGACGGTAAAGTCTTATTGGTAAACCACAAGGCCATTATTTGTTTTTTTAATATATCAATCCAAATGAGTCATACATAGACAAAAGAGCCTGAAAGAGAAGCAGCAGCATCATGGCTCTCCCCCATTAATCCGCAAAACTGATGACTTTGTTGGGAGCTGAGAGGGAGAGACAGAGAGGGAGAGAGCCAGGGAGAGAGAATTTGAGAAAAAGGCAGAGATAAAAAGACATGACCAAAACCTCTGATGAATGTCACCGAAACCGGAGATGCTATGGCACAGCTGGGGTTAAATCGAGACGGGTTCAATCAAGATGAAAAGTGATGGCTGGGGAGGAGGGTGGGATGCTTGTTGCATCAGAGGAGTGGGAATCAGATGGATAGTCAATGAAGTAGTTAATCATTTTCTCCTGGCGGTTATGGATCTAATATGTGCTAAAAGGCCACAGAAAAACGAGAGAGCTCAGGGATCAAAGGCAAATGTGGCGGTAGATGAGACAAGCAATGCTGAGTGATGGAAAGCAGGTTAGACGCAAGAAAGCATACTCATGTTTATTAGAGACTAAGTTGGTTTGCATTGTGCAGAGTCCATTCTTTGATTTGTTATTCAGTTGAAGTAAAGAGATATTTTATGGTCAGATTCATTTGTAGAGCCTCGGCTGCCGGCAGTCACTGAAGAAGGTACATTGTTTTGTTGGTCTGGTTTGTTTGCTTTTTTATTAGATAGAAGAAGGACTCCAGAACACCCTAAAATGAGTACAATAATAATCATTTCAGCAGGAAAATAAACATGCCTACTTTTTTTGGATATAAATGCTGAAGGACTGCATTATCTCGTCTTCTGTTCTTTGAAGAACCACATAAAAGGACCACTTGCCATTGCAGGGCCATTTCTAGTTCTTTGAAAGAGTCTGTAGGAAGTTTCCACATAATGCAAAGGTACTATATTTATTTAATGTTAACAGTATGTCCAAACAAAAAAAAACATTAAAAAAAACATAATGTTTTTATGGTGCTTATGACCATTTTTTAGATATTAATCTCTGTGCAAATCTGAATAGCACTATATACATCAGTGAAAGGAAAGAGGAGGTCCATGGTCAGTGATGTTTTGAGTGTGAATTAGTGTGGGACTGCACATACACACGCTTATGCACCTTCCATGTCTTCTAAAGCTACCTAGGCGGATCTGAGTAGCCTGGAAGGAACGGCCGTCTCTGTCTTCACCTGTGTCACACGTGCCTCCCAGTGTCCTCAAACACAGGGCCTGCCCTGGCCTGGCATCTCCTTACCTGTGGCAGTGAAGCCTGCCCTCCCTCTCCCGTTCCCCAGGACACCTGTCACTCACCTGTCTGGTTCTTCATCAAGCTCTGATGGGTCACAGACAGTGCCCCCCTGCAGACGCTCTAGATCATCAGAGAGACGCCTGGCTGCCCTCATTTTTTTGGGTGTGTGAGTGTGTATGCATGTTAGGTGTTGACTGACAAGGAGTTGATGTGGCACAGGTAGAGAGAGTGCACACAGATGCCCTACAGGGACGTCTAGTATGGTTTAGCATAATGTATTCAACTCCTTGACCAGTACGGTCCTTGAGCGTGAGTTTTCAGCTGAGGACTTTGGGTCCACAAAATCATAAAAGCTTTATTGACATGGCAGAATGCGAATGATCTAAAAATGCATATCCTTTATGTGCACTGTCTGTCCGAAAAGTATTGAGGCATACAAACTAATTAGTAATTAGTGATCTTAAAGTGCTTGCATTACTGACACAGGTATTCAGTTGTGCACACAAAGCTTGAATAATCTCCATAGAAAAGCCAAAAGAATGGGACTCTCTAGAGCAGCTGCGCATGAGCCTTGAGAGGTATAAAGCTCCCCAGTATCGGGCTGTATGGCAGAGCAAACCGCCTCTTCAGGAGAGCCTTTCTGATGAGTTGGATTGACATACATGACTAATGCTCTTGTGACTAAATCAGTCTATCAAATCCTCACAGCAGCATTCCAACATGTAGTGTAAAGCCTTACCATAAACGTGGAGGGTGTTACAGAAGTTTCAGAGTTTTGGAAGAAACAGCAGATGCGAAATTTTCTACAAACTTTAGAACACATAGTGCATGTACTTAAAAAAAATGTTAGATTATTATCTTGTCAATTGAAAATATTTGAGGTCATATATCTGTTATTTCTCATTATATGATTGTCATAAGAAAGGTATTTGCCCTATTAAAAGACATTAGACATGTTTAGGTGATCCTAGCAAGTGAAATGGAACAAAGCTTAAGGTAAATTAACAGTCTGGGTAGTGAGGTCACTTAAAATAAGCAAGACATTCTAGAAATAGGATGAATGATCTTAGAATTTTCTTGCAATAAAGTTATAATAATGAGGGTTAGACATGTTGTCCACATTAATATTCTTTCACTTGCCACAATGCCTTTTAAGGTGAAAAGCACCTCATGAAACTGGCTTGTAACTCACTGGCTCACTGACTTACTCACTCACTCACTCACTCACTCATTCGCTCTCTCACTCACGCACATTTAGCAGGCTAAAGATACTCCCTAAGGGCAATTCTTTGTAGGGGTGTGCCTAGACATGGCCTGGGATGGTACCATCCCTACAGAAATTTGATTGGCTCCCACAGGTGCTTCCCCACTGATGATGGTAATTGGTTATTAGGTTGGCACTGAAACTGAATGTGACATAATTGTCAGTGGTATTGGAATTAGCAGATATCAAGTGATAACAAGTTAAGCTTAACCAAAAGCCATTTCAGATTTAGATAGACAAACTCTCATTTTATAGTTAATCAATCAGCTACATCACTTCACTGGAAACATTTACAAAATATCAGACACACACTGTGGGTTAATTCAAACATTATAATGTGAAATTATGTTGTAATGTTTTATATACTAGTCTACCCAGATTTCCTACAAAGTCAAATATTCACGCCTCATCTGAAGCCTACTGATTTATAATTATACGCAGACTAGCTGTGTTTAGGTAGCTTTGGGTGCTTTATAAATGTTGTTACCTGAATCAATGATGCTGTGCATTCTTGTTTTGCTGTGTTCTAAAAGAGCAGAAACGCAGAAAAGAGCAATACAAATGTCCCTTTCCAGAGATAAGCAAGAACTAAAAACGAAAAAGGTCCTTGGAAAAGCAATGGTATCTCTTGTCCTGAGCATCGACTCAAAAAAGGCAAAATTTTTATCATAGCATGGTATGGTCATTCCCAAACTCCAGACTATTATGAGCGCTGACTGAAATATCGGGCAAATAAAGATCAGTGGAGTCATGGCAGCACTGCAGGCGTGCGCTGTGTAGTTGGCCTGGTGACTGCGACCGGACCCAGACTGCTTCACATATTTGTAGAAAATCAGAGGAGACAAATACAGAGAGAGAAAAGGAATCTGCGCAAGGAGCCTCTGGCCACTGCCCCGACTCTCTGTGAATCAGTCTGGCCTTATTGCCACATGGCATATGGTCCGAGACAAACTGTCAACCCTGGACTTTGTGGATGCCTCGCTGCTGTGGGGGCAACAAAGAGAAAGACGTCTTTCGTTTTGCTGCAGCTGGCATCGCACTGACTTAGTGATGATTTGGGAGAGCGTTGGGGTGGTTGTGGCTCCTATGTGTGCATGTCTTAGCATGGGGAGGGAGGAGGATGGGGATGTTGGGGGGTGGTTGGGGGGGAGCTGGCCAATGGATTGCTGTAGGGGACAGCATGGCCAGCACTGTGCAGCTGTGGCAAATTGATCAAATTGTGGAAAGCAAGACTTTGGGCCAATTATATGGGTCATGTCAGCGTCCCTCTGGTCTCTGTCGGTCAGTAGAGGGAAAAAAAAATTGAATGCGTGTGTATGTGTGTGTGTGTGTCTATGTGTGTGTGTGTGTCTATGTGTGTGTGTGTGCCAGCAAATGCATTCCACAAAACATGTAATCGTTCTTTTTCAGGCAAACATATTTCTGTGTAGAGCCTGTGTAATATCGTCTTAATGTCTGTTGGTTCTATCATGGCTTCTCATGATACCAACAGAACTCAGCAATAGAAGCTATGCTACAAAGATTTCAAGACGTTCCGCACAATAATGTACTGAATATCTGGACTGTGTTTGCAATGTTCCTAAACGGTTCATAATTTGGATTCAGGGTTGGTGTAGAACCTTCACATCAGTGGTTTTCAGTCATGGTCCAGGGGTACACTCCTACTATGTGCTGAAAGTAGAAGCTTGCTGCTTCTTTCCAAACCATCCCTGTGCATAACCCTCTTATCACAGGTCTCCAGCGTCCCCAGAAAAATCTATAGACATTCCTTAGGTGCAGGCCTCAGACAAGACACACGAGAACCTCGTCTAAGGTAGCAGACAGTATGTACTATTTCATGTGAGCCATTCTTATTAAATTTAAATTCCTAATATATTTAAATGTAAATTTCTAATAAGTTAATTAATGAGCCGTGAGTGAGAAATTATACAAGTATAGTTTGTAAATACTTTATAACCTTCACAATTCTGTACATGTACACTAAATCACTAAAAATAAACGTTCATAGCTTATTCTTATCATCTGTGATTTTTTTTAATATGGCATAGATCCATTAGGTGGAGGTTCTTTAACTTTGCAAAGGTTTTCACACTCGCACGTCTTTAAAGCAACATCTAGTGACTCATCATTTGAAAGAGTGAAAACAAAGTACAGTGAGATTTGTACATCTTCTTGAGGTTGGCTGGTCTGTGTTAAGTGTATTCTGGCTCTCTGGGGACCTTGCGCTACAAGCTGTAATTACGAACGCACCATGTGTGGGCCGTGTCACCACTCACCATCCCACAGTGACAGGTCAGGCCTCCACTCTCAGATCAAACACCAGTGGCAAGCAAGGAGAATACAACCTAACCCCTAGACCTTTGTGTAGCTCTGAGCTATAGATCACACAATAAAACACGTCTGCGACCATTCTCGTTTAAGACCTGGAGGATTTTAAAAAAAATCCTTTTGATAATCCGTATTACATCCTTCATTTTTCCCAGCTTTTACTATTTTACCAATTTTTTTTTTTTTGGTGGTACTTGTATAAACACATGCATGCAAGTAAGAACCAGGCTTTGTGGCATTTTTATTTTTTTATTAGTACTGTAATCTTAATTAAACTGACTGTGATCTTAATTTAACTGTTTAACTTTTAACTGAACATTTTAACTGCAATTCTGAAGTGTTGTCAGAAGTAGGGAATAGTTAAATACACATATGAAACCACACTTTAGAGCTGTACTCCTCACAGAATAGCCCAATTATAGCGCAATTTATGCTTTTGTTCCACTGAAGCGTTGAGACAGTGCAGAACAGTAAAGCCCTGCGCAAATTATTAGTTTACTCAGACAAAGCAAATTATGAGCAGCCCCTCCACATTTTGTTCTGAATCACAGCGTGTCAGTTTCTAGTAGGGACTGTAGCCCTCTAGCTCTTCTGCAGTGAGCCAGATTTATGCAGGTGTGGTTCCTGATATTTCAGGTGCAGCGAGCATGTTGAGATGATTACTGCTGCGTGCTCAGACCTCAGGCCGAGGGACAGAGCGAGAACCCTATCTATGGAAGCATCGGATCTACTGCAATAATGAAATTGTCCTCTGCCCCCAGGCCCTGCATTACCATGGATCTGTTGGATAGTCTCACTCTGAAAGAAAGCGCATTGATTTAATAAAGCTTCAGCAAATGAATTAGACTCCCTGGGTGCTTCTGTTAGAAGACCAAACGTGAGACCTTGACGTTTAAAGGTATAAGAAACCTGGATGACCCTTTACCTTGTAAGAAGGTTCTTTAAAGTTTTAAAAGGTTCTTTACATTCCTATCATTCACAAATGTAGCTCTTTTAAGGACCATCTGTTGAACCCTCCTTCTGGCAACCAAAAATGCTTCTTCTATAGCGTCACACCAAGAACCCTTTCTCGTAGATTCAATTTATTCCATAAATACTAGTGCAATTAATTTGGTTGTGGATTGTTTCTTCATTGCCTCACAAATTTAGGAACACTGATGCTCTAGACTGTAGGCCAGATGTTGGTTTTAAATATAATTTTTTTGTTCTCATAAGCAGAACAGGATATATTTTATTATTTATCTGGATTAAAAAGTTGTTTTTTTTTAAATCTTTATGTCATTGCTTGAATAAAAGGAATTAAACATGAATGGAAGTCAGAATGCAGACTCAAACCTGTCAATACAGATGATGCTTATTTGCAAAAGTTACCGGTCAAATAACATTTTCTTTATTTAAAGTAAATTATCTTCCCAGAAGTTACTACTGAAAGTAAGAAACTTAAATATATAGAATTTTTATGAACATTTAAATAAATAATTTCTATTGAATCACCTTATTTTCGCCTAGAAAGTCAGTAAAACTACCAAACTTTAGTGACAACATCATTTTGTAAATTGCATTAAGATAGTATGGTTATTTATTTATTTTTTTACATTTTTTAAAAGCATACACAGCTGAAGTGACATTCTGTAGCTTCCTGTTCATAATTTATAGTTGATGTGAAGAGCTGATGTAACAATTATACCACAAAAGACATTTTTTTTCCCTCTGGAGGTCAAATTTCTTCTTAAACCCTGCACTTTGAAGGCTGTGCATTTGTTTAGATTGGCTTGCGTGCTCATGTTCACAGCAGAGCTGGGGCCCCCTGGTGTGATAACCAGTGTGATAAGTAAGTCGGCTCCCTTTCTTGTGCTTGTGTGGCCCTGAGGTGTGTGTTGTGACTGTGGCCTGCTGTTACGAGCTGAGTGCTGTTACCTAGCCCAACACCTCGTCAAGTCCTGGAGGCTGGATCTGGTCAGCTCCCTAGGCCTCAATGGTTCTTCAAAGCAGGCTTGTTGTCCTAAGTCCCTGCGCTACCTGTGATCTGTGTACAACGCTACCTGGTGACTTCTAATGACATTTTGTTTCCTTTTTAAGAATTTCAGGTAACCGGACAAGCAAATGTCTGCCATCAATTATTCTATTTAGCATGGCCTGTGCTTGGACCTTGGTAAACATACACACACACGCACACACACACACACACACACATTAGCTCTCTGACCACCCCTGTAGCACTCATTCTGAAAGTCTTAAAAAGCCCAGGCTGTGCAATTATCTTTTATGATCTGCCAGGGAACACGACTGTGGGCGGCTGGAGAATGGCTTGCGAGAGACGGGGCCACTCCAAACCCCCTCTGTCCACAAGCCTTCCATAAATGGCCAGACTTGGAAAACTGCACCTTTCAGCCTTTACTGTGGCTCTCCATTCCACTCTTTCCATTTGCTTTGCATTGGATAGAACATAAAGCGCATAAGGGATGTGACAAGTGAGTCACTTGAGAAAGAGCTTTTGCTTGACTTTCATCGCCGGTGGGAGGTCTCTTGTTTAGACCTTTTTGGCGGGATGTACATTGCCTTAACAGTAAATCTGCGATGGATCGAGTAACATAAGTCAATATGTATTGGCAATACCTCACTTAACTGTTATGTTGGGGCAGGAAGAGGTGGGTCCCGGAGAAAATGTGAAGATCAATGCTTAAGGACGACCTAGTCTGCTCATCTCATTAGAGTGGATGTACTAGACCTGCTGGCTCCACAGTTTAGAACACAGTTTTGCAAGTGAGTGAGAGGAAGTAATCACACTCTATTTGGGAATTGAACCCGAAAGAGTGGTCAAAGGAACATCACTCTTGTGAGGGAGTATTTAAACTGTAGATGTTATTAATTCTTCCATTAAGCTGTCAGCGAACGGAACTCGCTGATAAATGCGCTATTTTGACAGACTCTGGCCGTAGGTATCACCTAAATAACTAAGTTGTCAGCCAGCGCAGCTGCCTATAAAATACATCCACCAATATGTCTTCACACACAGTGCCGTTGTGGAGTGGCTAAGTAGCTTTGCATTTCCTAGATTAAACGTTAGCACTGACTCTTTTGCTGACAGTCCGCAAAAATGGCACACTAGTAAAAGTGGGCTGTGGGATAATTACTGTACCTTGCACCTTTATCTGATTTTCCAATGCTTTTTTTATCAGTTTTTTGCAACTTCAGATAATTTGATTGGAAAATGCTGAATTCAAATGTGCAAATCTGCAGGCAGAGTAATCTACAAGCCAAACTCTTTCACTGTGACACTGTGTTTGTGACCAGAACGCTGTATTTTGGCATCTTCTGGCCATACAATCTGCTAAAGTGCCAGCAGTGTTTGGCAAGCTCTGGGTGCCCATGTGGAGTTTTGAGTACAGGACAGGAGGGCAGTAATTGACCTTATTTTATTGATGAAATAATCTTGAGAAAATGACTAAAACAAATAAAAATAATTGACTGACATGACATGTTCGGTAAAACGTAATTTGAAGGCTACTGACATGGGGACATATCATTAACGTTAGCATATGAATGACATATTGAAATGATACTAGAGCATTCAGTAACAATTTATCTCAGTATTCGCAAGATAATACATTTGTACTTTAATTTAATGGTGTTCACTATTCATGGATCGAAAATTGAAGACAACACTAAAATCAACTTCAAGGATTATACGGTGTATATATTTCAAGCAAATATTTTCTCTTCTGTAGGAACATTGTCAGTGTCAGGACATCATAAGAGGTACAACTCAGGCCTTCTTGTGAATTTAAGCAGTTTAAAAATATTAAAGTAATGTATTTATTTTTTTTTATTCAATTCTATGCATGTGTTCTCTCTGTGGTAGTAATCGATGAAAGTGTTCCTTTTTTTACATTTTGCAACCACCACACATTATTCGTTTTCATTTTTTGCATAGGTGTTACATGTGTTTCTTGCCAGCTGATGTGAAAAATGTTCTCCTACCACTGTTTTTGTCATTTGCCCTCCCATACATACACTCCCAATAATGAAAGTTTTTAAATTGTTCTTGGCTGCGAGGTATGACTCTGGACAAAACATTTAATTGGTAGAGAACCATTATATTTTGAGGTTCTTTAAACTTTTAAAAAGGTTTATTACAGTCACACATCTCATCTACCAATTAAATGTTTTGTCCAAAGCCCAAACAAGTCCTTTAAAGAGCCATCTAGGTGAAATGTTTATTACATTGCGCCAGGGAACCCTGTTTGGCACTGAGCAGTGTATTCTCTCTAACGTGCTATGATATGGTATATAATCTGAACAGTGAAAGCTGGGTGGCTGTGTATCCGTATCCTCAGCCTCTGCTCAGGCCTGAGGACGGTGGTGTGTGTGTGTGTGTGGTGCAATGTGGGGCAGGTTGCTGGCTGACGTGTCCTGAAGCAGGCCCACTGGTTAGCCTGCAGAAACTGGTGCCTGCTCTTCTCGCTCCGCGGCTCGCTCTGTGTCTCCACACGGCATCTGTGCTGGAGACGTCTCGCGCAAAGCCCAAACAAGCTTTGAGAACAAGAATATGGAAGCTGACAGAAATAAATGTGGGCTTGGGGAAATAACAGCGTAAATAGGTCTGAGAGGAAGCGGCGGGGCCCCGTGCCCGGATCAGCTGAAGTGATCGTGCTGGCATGGTGGCCAGAGGCCTTTCGGGTTGAGCTCCCCTACCTCCATGCACACTAGTGCTACTGCAGAGTGTGTGTGACACTTCAGGAACTGATGCACGGGCCTGTGCACGCCTGCTTGCCACAACAGTTTAGCTTGTATGGAGCCAGTCGGAGTAGGTAGTGCTGTGTTGCATTGGCAGTGCCATCTATCAAGAATCGGGACGATAAAGTGTTAGTGCTTGCAGTTTACAGAATGTCTGAAGGACTGCTCCGTGTATTATCAGCATAATTTCCTCATGTGTAAATATAATAGTGTCACAGTTATACAAATTTTTGATTCCAAAAAGGCTTTAGGGGAGCAATGCGGTAGAAAAAACACTTTTGGTGGTATTTTTGTAAATAAGATTAAATAAGGGATTTATACTAATTACATTTCCCCCCCCCCCAAAAAACGCCATGGACCATTTAGGATTCTTTCATGCATGTGAGTAGTCTGTTGCAAATGCACTGATGAATTTTGGCACAATTTGCCTTCTGTCACTGAAAATTCAGCATTAATGTAAAAATTAAACCAAACAATGAAACCAAACAGGTGACTTTTGTTGGGCTGTCATGAGGTTATATGCTTTGGAGGGTCTGATACACTTTAAATACTAGATGCCCAGAATGCAGTTTCTTAACCCTTAGAAACACTCAGAGATGTCATAATTTCGATTAACAGTCATTTTACATGATATAATTACCATACAATTACATTTTAATGAATCTTTCTAACCTTTATTACATCACTGTTGTAACTTAACCTCATAACTCCAAAATGTTAGCTTCAGAGGGAAATACATATATTTTATATATAAATTATACACTATTTGGACAAAAGTATTGGAACACCTGACCATTACACCAACAGGGACTTATATTGCATTCAGTTCCATAGACTTTAATATGGAGTTGGTCCCGCTTGGTAGCTATAACAGCTTTGGAAGTCTTTCCACAAGATTTTGGAGTTTCTGTGGGAATTTGTGCCCATTTATTCTGTAGAGCATTTATGAGGTCAGACACTGATTTTGGACGAGAAGGCCTGGCTCGCAATCTCCGATATAATTCATAAACATGGCAAATGGAGCAACAGACACTGTTGAAAATTAAATAAATGTATATTTATTTTTTACATATATAACTTTCAACTGTTTGTTGCTCCATTTGTCATGTTAATGAATTGTAAAGCTTGTGCCATACTACATAATATATGATTGCTACTCTTTGAAATCATTTTACTATGGACATTTTCTTTCCTTTACCTCCTATAATCTCTTTATAATACCAAACAATTGACTACAGTGTGAATAAATACAATATAAGTCTGCTTCAGATCAACAGTGGCACAGATCTTCAAGCTGATGAAGCAACCAAGGCCGAATGATGGCTTCTAAATATCTATACACACAAACACATACACATATTTGTGTATTTAAACTTTCTTCACATTATACAGGGAGTGCAGAATTATTAGGCAAATGAGTATTTTGTCCACATCATCCTCTTTATGCATGTTGTCTTAC
>JBBPCX010000088.1:13319412-13334557 GCA_037974365.1 Hydrocynus forskahlii | reverse complement strand
CAGAGAACAGTTAAAAAGGATGTTGGAAGAGCTCAGTCAGGGTATCATCCATGCTAGCACCTTTTACATCAGCACGTTGCTTGCCTTGACAACAGAATGGACATGGTGAACCAACATTGCTGAAGGGAAAACATTACATTTCTAAAACATTGGCTGTTTAGTAGAAGGATTTGTTGGTGCATCATCTCTTGGAATTCCTGAATCATGAATATTTGTGTTATTGATGATTCAGGGATGATTCAGTGTATACTGTTGATGCAAGATAAAATTGAAATTTAAAATAGCAGTGAGTATATAAAAACATGTATGAATAACGGTTCCAAAAGATTTCGTTGAGCAATTCTATAGAAGTACCCCTTTAGACCGCTTGGGGTTCCTTGCTGGAACCGCTGCTTTAGGATAGGACCATATTTGGAATCTTTATTTTTTTTTCAAAAAAAAAAAGTGCACCACCAAACTGAAGGACCACCAAATGATGTTTTTCTTTTTTATTTTCCACAATAGTCAGAGGAAGTCTAGCAGAATTATCAATCAATTATCAGTATATGCAAATCGCCCTCGCCAAATTAAACAATTCACTTATTCTGTTTAATGTCCTCATTAAAGAACAATCCAGTTAATCCTTTCAGTTTTGTTTCTGGCAGGAGGAAATATTCAGTGGGAAGTTGATTGTGAAATCCTTGTGTTGCTGTTCAGTGACAGAGGGCCAGAGAGCCAGGTCTCCTCATACAACTCGTCACCCAGATCCTCCATTTCCTTCCTATGAGGTAATGAGGTTCTGGCAGTTGACTTGATGTCATCTCTCCTGCTTCATGCTGCTGTTTAGTCTCATATACCATGAAAACTGCATAGGGCAGCCTTGGGGAGGGATACAATACTCTGGTTTTAAGTAAGTGATAGAAGCAGTAAATTAAACTTATTCATACAACTTGACTAATGAATAGGTTGGAATCTAAGCTGTCATAATGTACATTTCAAGCTTTAATAAAAACGTCAACTGTGTATGGTTACATGTTAAAATTCAAAACATACAATGTAATCAAAATACGTGTGGCGATCATGCTTTAGGGCTTTTTTCATGCTAGGACAACGCTTCACTTTGTCGTGCTTGGACAACGCTTCACTACCCTGTATTTTAATGCGCAGTGCATAACACTGCCAGTATCTGCGTTAACTGGTGACTGTTAGGGCTAGGGCTAGGGCTAGGGCTAGGGTTAGGGTTAGGGTTAGGTTTAGGGTTAGAGTTAGTGTTAGGGTGAGGGTCAGGCTCAGGGTTAGGGTTAGGGTTAGGGACTTTCCCCGTCTCATGGCATTTCAACCTGTTTCAACCGCTTTGCAAACAAAAACGATAAGGATTCAATTCATTATTTCTCTCCTACTGTCCCTCAGCCACCAGTTACCGCTGATACTGCCGAAGTTCTGCAGTGCACATTAAAATATGGGGTAGTGAAGCTTTGTCCTAGCACGAAAAAGTAAAGCGTTGTCCGAGCACGAAAAACAGTCCTAAAGTGTGATCGCTGCACGCATTTTGATTACATTGTAAATCGTGATGGCTTCACGAAAACTCGTGAGAACAGGCTCTAAAATTACATCAAGACCTTTAGAGAAGCGGTCTACATCCATCTTCAATCTAGTAAGTTCAATCAGGAGATGGTGTTCCTTATTGGTCTGTTGTTTTATGTTATAAATAACCAGACCTGCTATTTAAGTTATGTATGTTGACATACTGTATATTGTTGCAGGGCCAGAGTGACCTTTAGGAGAAAGTCCTTGCTAAGGGCTATTTACCCCACATTTCTTATATTTTCACTGTCCGTTGGGGTAATATACCCCTCCCTGAGTATAGATTGAATCTAGGGAGGCTATAGTACCTTATGCTTCTAGGGGAGCCTTTACTGTCCTTCCACACCATGTTGTTCCTCATGTACACCTCACCTAGTCGCCTGTTCTCTTGATCTTCACAACCCAGTCAGGCCAGTCACCCAGTACACACATATTTACTTATTCGGTCTGCTGAGATCTTCCCTGGAGAGAAAACTAAGGCTCAGGACTCAGTAGCATGCAGCAGAAATGTAGACAGTGAGCTGTGGTAGTTTAGAGTGAGAGGCCTTCTTTTCAAAGCGAGGAAATGTTTATGTTTTATTGGTTTCATATGACACGACAGGCACTTTTTAAGACGTTGTAGTCGCAATGGTAAAAAAGAAGTCTGCCCTCCTTTGCATTAAGTGCCCCTGTGATCTTGCACATATTTATAGGTGCTGTCTTGTGTCACATGGCTTCCATTTATTCACTTGTTGGTGCTCCCCATGGCTGTTTTTACAAGCAGAGGAGTGAAAGGGTCAGGGGATCTGCTGTTCGACCCTGGCCTCCACAGGAGTTGGGGGGGGCGGGCGGCGGGACAAGCTTTTTTCACCTCCTACAAATGCTGATGCATTAATCTTCGCTTTAGGCTCAGGTTAACAAAAATGAGGCTTTAAAAGAAAACATCAAAGAAATAATGGCATGTGTTCTCTGTCATTGAAGGTAATTAAGGCAAACGCAGTATATATTTTCAGTTTGGGGATGTTTTGCTTTATCACACAGTAAGTGGTAGAGAGTGAACAACGAACATTCTCAAGGCTTTTATTGGTCAATGAGTGTAGTTATGCTTGAATACTTCCAATATCAATATCCTTTAGTATACATACACACTGTTACAAATGGCAATGTATTAACCAATGAGGGATGTCTAAGTCATGTGGCGCGTGATATCCTAAAGACATACTCATTTTTATACTCTTAAAAATGGCAAAGATGCCTAAAATGGTTCTTTGAAGTGACACTACTGAGGAACCATTTTGTTCATGAGTTGTGAGTCAAGAATCTTTTTTAAGGTTTAAAGAATCTTGATATAATATAAAGGTTTTCCCAAGCTAAGGACCATATCAAAACTCCAAAAAGTGCATTTCTTTAGGTAGTGTCAAAATAATTTTTCATTGACCATTTACTCAACAAGACTGACTTTCTCGGTTTTCCTCTTGTAGCAACTAGAGAAAAAAAATGAGAAGCCCTTGAATGTCTACTAGATTCACATTGAGTGGAATGTCAGAGGCCTGCTCTTCCCTGGCACAGACTGCACCGTCTCACTTGGCCTGTGCTCCATGCAGTGAAGCTCAGCTTTTAGTGTGCACTAAAAAGACACTGTTAAACACCATTTTAAAAGTTCCTGAAAGCATTTTTGCTCTTGGGGGCTAGCACTTTTAACTGTGATCAGGTTTCATGTGCGACATAAGTGCACCTGGGGAGAGGAATGAAAAGCTTGAGAAGGCTCCCACACACCATACTCGCCTTGTAAAAGTGGAGAAGGGAAACTAATCAGATTTATTGGTTTCATTATGGCATGAGGTGTCTGTTTGACCCCTGGACACTCTTGGGTAGTCCACTGCCTAGCCTGGAGAGGAGATAGGTCAGTCTAATAGTCTTATCTTCAAGTCGTAAAGAGTCAAAGTTCAGCAAAAATATTCTTCACTTGTTGGTGAAGAGTGTTCAGTGATAATTTTGGTTTTGGCTGATTGTAACTATGGATGGCTGTGGCATCGCTGGGGATCATACTTGTGATCTTCAAATGATAAGGCAAACAATTGCAGCACTTATTAACAAGTAACAAAATCTGGGCAGTGAGCTGGGTGAATATTTACTGTCAATTAATTAACATGTGGGTAAATTATTGTTTCTTTAGATTAATGGTTAGGATTATATGTCATCTTGCAAATAAGTCATAATCACCTGACAAGTCTAATTTCATATTATGCAATGAGAGTGCAAAGCTTTGGTAAAATTGCATATGGTTTGTTTAGTCTGACTTTTGTGTTGATTGACGTCAACTAACACAGGTACCAATATTCAAGCAACATTTAAGAAAACATCTATTTTCTTCTATTTTACTTTCGCCTTTCTGTACCAAAATAATAATACATAATTTTTACCTGACAATTTTCAGGATTACAGATTCAAGATTCTAAGATTTATTGTCATAGGTACATTTGACTTGTGGCACTTTTAATATTAATGTGGCACGTTATATGTCTATGCCTATGTTACTTGTCTAGGCTGTGAAGAAGCATTCAAGTAAGAAATTTATTGTACAGTGTACAAGGTACAATAAAATTCTTACTTGCATGCTTCTTCACAGCCTAGACAATTAACATAGGTATAGACATATAATGTGTGCCACATTAACATTGACAGTGCCACAATCAAATACAAGCACAACCACATAACAACTTTCCAATTTCTTTTCATATTTAAGAATAATCTACATATGTATATATGTAAATTGCCTCGGTCCTGATTGCTCGCCCTGTATTGTGCCTTATTCAAAACATAATCCAGACTGAAATGCTCCTTATAACTTCAGTGTGAATGGGTGAGGTGAACTGAATGAACAGAATGTGTGGAAAGTGTTAGTTTTGTGACATGAGAACAGTGGTTTTAAAATGGGTTGGTTTTAAAGCTTAGTTTCCATATATGTACGGTATGGACTTAGGAATTAATGGCATGTTTTGAAGTTTTAACAGATTCCTTACTACATTAAACCCTTTTATTTCAATAAGGCAAAGACTATTTGGATTTCCATTATATGGGCCCTGTAATCCTAGAGTTAATTGTTTGTTAGTTTTAACTAATGCGGCAAACAATCTCAAAATAAAGTGTAGCCAATCAGAGTAAGTGTTGCTTTATATCCATGTCCTGGTAGCCATAATCTGATGATCGCAGCGACCTCACTGTTATTGAATGTTTGCACTTCACACAGGAGGTTGTGAGGACAGGGTCATCTTAAAAGTGACCAGGCTTCCAGTGAGCAGCCCCCTCGTCTCTCTCTTATGTCTCATAAAAATTACTTTTATTTGCACTTTTCGCCTTTTACTGGCCTGTTTGTGTTTGAAGAATCCGAGAAAAGTCTTGGGAAAAAAATGGCCTGTCGATGCTACAAGCCCTAAGGGGCAGGCGTCTCATGAGATACAGAGGTCAGAGGGAGATGGAAGAGGTTAGCTGGTAGTTTTTTTAAAAGCTCTATTTATATACTCTTTGGATAAAAGTAATTAGTTCAGCAAGACTCAACAGTCTCTTAAAATGGAAACTAACCCATGATGCTTCATTCAGTAAGGAAGACTGGAATGGAAGTGTCTGTGGTGAGACAGAATAGAGATATGGTTCTTTTGAATTTTTTGACCAAGCTTGTGTATTTGAGCATGTATTGTAAAAAAAATACTCCTTGTAATTGGTAAATTTAAAATACTGTAAGTTGCACCCATTGCTGACACCAGTGTTCAACATGCAGTTTGTATGATTTCCATTCAAAAGCCCTCCCAGTTGAATGGGCCACTCTGGAGGTCACCCTGCTCAATGGAAAGCATCGAGCATTAGAACTTTTAGCTCAATCCAGTACATTTGGAATGAACTGAATTAGTGCTTGTGATCTGTAAGTATTCATCTAAAACTAGTACTTGACCTCATAAATGCTCTCAAGGCTGAGGACAGTCAAATCTTTACATCTACTATAAAGCCTTTTCAGAAGAGTAGAGGTGGTTACTGCAGTAGAGAGACGGAGAAACTACCTGAGCTAAATTAAAGCATGGGGATGAGCAGATGTCTACAAACATAAATAGTTTATCTTCATGAGATGAAGTAAAGACAGAAAGATATTAAAACATAACAGCAGATGATACACTGGAAGAAAGGATGAATACATAAAATCAGCTGCAAATAATTACTGGGCAAACAAAAAGATTGCAACGTGAATCGCTTGTTGTAGTTGTTTAAAAGATTTTTAAAGAGATTTGGTAGTAATACACGACCATGCTGTCATTTACCCCCATGTCCCTGTAGATCAGTATAAAAGTAGACCTGAAATTTAGAAGACATGGCAGCAATGTGTGTGTTTTACCGTCTCCTGGCCAAATCAATTACAAAGGAACAACTCCTACAGTGTACACGTTTGAATGGATTATACTGATGCCTGGCTGGACACACAAAGCCTCTTAACACACTGTACAAACAAAGGGGTCTGTTTAATGTAAGTCCATCAGCGCTCAGATAAATCCAATCAAGGCTGAAAGCCATCTCTCTGTTTATTGGTTTTTGGAGCTCGGTTATGATTATTTAAGCTTCTGGAAAGCAGCGCCATTAGACGACCCACATCTGGCTGAGTAATATTCTGCTGTCTGCTCATCTAAAGTGATGAGATTGTAGAGGGAGTGTGGGGACACATTCTCATCAATCCACTTGCGTGATGTTAATCTCCTAGGTGCGGAAGCTGTTCATCTGACGTCGCATCATTTTAGGAAGCCTTGTTCATCTCGGTGCATCCTGTACACGATGGTGATAAGTGAGTTCAGGCTACCGTTAGTACTAATGGTAGCTGCACTGTTTGTCATTTTACATGGCAGCGGGAAGACTAAAATGTTTCATATTTTCAAATCATATGTTTGCCATTTAGAGGTAAAAAATTGGTTTTCAACAGTACCAGCAATTTCTGACATCAGCTTCTAAGCCAAAAACACAACAGAATTAACCCCAACTACAAGGTGAGCCCCCAGAAGATATTCCGTCCATCCTTAAAATACTGCTTCTGGGATTATTTCTCTACAGGCACTTGATATCAATCTCTTTCTTATCTCTCATCAAGACTCCTTGCTATAATCCTAGGCTTTGGACCTTGATTCTTTTTAATCCCACAGATACTGCTGTTGTCAGCCTGACTGTGTAAGATTGGTCCCAGTGGCTGTTTGACTTCCTTCCTCAAAGAAAAGATATCACACCATGATCACCGCCTGTCCACTCCTTATTTTCAAAACCAGTTGGGTCAAGTTTTCAGTGGAAAAAAAGAGAAAGGATTAAATAAGTACTCAAGATCCATAGAGCATTCAATATGGTGTCATGCAACCCTCCTACTTCTGTGCCGCTGCGCCTCAGCTCATGATGTAATAGCCAAGACATCGACGTCTCAGCGATCAGCTCTTGTAACTCTGCCCGGCTCTATGAAATGAAATGTGTGGGCTGCTGAATTAAAATGGCAGAGTCGTCTCCTGTTTCCGTTGTGCTTGCGATGGCAGGCCTGTGAATCAATTTGCTTCTCAGCTATCAATCCATATCCCGGCCGCTTTCTTACTTCGGTAAATAATCTCTGTACGAGTCAAACAGAAAGTGAGCCGCCTCCATTCCCTTCTCTGGGCAAACTGTTGTACTTATGTTTGATTGTGTTTCACTAGGGTAACTTTTCACTATTTCTGCAACTGGATGTGGAGCTAAATCATTTTCCATGAAACAGATCATCTACAAAGTGTATAATATAACAGAGTGTACTTATCTCTTAATGTAAAAATGTTTTCATTTTGTTATCTTTGTCAGTTGAGCTTGTGGTATATCGCCTTTTTATCCATTTGAACTTGTGACCTGCCAACGTCTGGTATCTTGGGATCTTGGTTTTCCTTAGTCTTGGTTTCTGGATTTTATCTTGTGGATTATTATGAGACAAAGATGGTGCATGTTTTCGGAGACGGCCAACAGAGGCGAACAGTGGAGAGTGTAATTATGATCCTGGCTTATGTGCTTCGTGAGAGCACCTTCAGAGGACTTTCTCTTGCTTTGGCACAAACGCCAAAGAGGGTCACTGTTTAATAATGAACAGGTCGGGACCCGCTGTAACGGATACATGCACCTGCTTTGTGCATCAGTCAATTACTTAATTAGAACTCTCCCTCAGGGGAAAGCTAATACTTGCTGGTAGATGCGCTCGCTGGGCTCCCCTCCATGTGAACGGGCGGCTTCCGCACAAAACGGCTACCTGTGTCAGAAGCCATGGCGGGATGCGGTGTCGGCCGCCTGGATCAGGTGCCGGCCACTCATGGGAAATAATTCGGAACGGCACTCTCTGAGGGTTATGACGGACCGAGGAAAATGAGATGCCTTCCCATAGTGCCTGGAGAAAGCGATCCCCCTCCAAACAGATGATGGGCCCCCTGCTTCTGAGATGAGAGAAGGAAGGAAGGCAAGGACATCCAATGCGGCTTATGTGAACAGACAGACGCCCATGTTGGAGCTAATTGCAGTCATCAGCACAAAGACGAGGTTTGAGTTTCGGGGGCCCTCTATGGCTGATTGTAGGCTCAGCAGCACTTCACAACTATGATCATAACATTGCAGCTGACTTGTTATCAGGTTGCAGCCGGGCCGGTTACACACTTAAAAATAAGGGTGCCAAAAGGGGTCTTTGGAGCAATGCCATGAAAGAAACACCTTTAACTTCCTAAAGTGACTTTCAATGGGTAATTCTTTACCCTATCATTGGTGATCAGACCTATCATTGGTGGTTTCAGAGAGTAAAATATATGTGAAAATGAGATTTTTCAATCACTAGATAAAAGCAGAATAGGAGCAGAATTGAGATCATTCAGAGTTTATTAATAATTTGCTTTAGTAAAATGTTTTAACATCCACGACTTTTTTTAATACAAAACACACATGATTTCATGAAAACAACAAAAGTGAAGTATATCAGTAGGTAAGTAAAGGAAATATAAAGGTAATGATTAACTGCATTAGAAACAATAGAAAAGTGACATAGTAACCCTGAAGAGTGCCTCAGTTTGGCTCTGATTGTGTATATACGTGAGGAGTCAGTGCATCATTAGGGTGTTGTGGGTGAAGTTATAGTGACAGTATCTTCAGTGGAGCTCCAAAGGGTCAGCTGGGGGTGCTGCTGGGCAATGCCTACAAGTCAGTTTTACAAGGGCATTCTGGGTAGCAGCCGCTGCCCCATGGTAGTTCGAGTTAACACGACCTATAGACGTATTCAGTAAAGTACTGTCATTTGAACGGACCTTTGCATCAATCACTGTAATTTGTTGTAATATCAATATGTTTACTATGGTTTTACACTTTCTGTTAATTGTTTACTTTGTTAGATCCTATTATTTACATATGACAATAAATGACTCAACAGACTGAAGTAGCTTCTTTTTGCGAGGGTTTTAGGAATGCCCCAGCATTTTTTCAACTTGATCTCCTGCATGAACATGAACATGTTCTAAGTGTGTTTTGAATCAACAGATTTTCTTCAGGGAGTCAGTGAAGGTTCTCCAAAGAACCTGACCGGACATCTTTATTTTTCGAGAATGTATTTTGAGCCACTGCTGCTTCTGTTCAACCATTCCTGGGTAGGGACACTTAAGCCAATCAAGAGTGGCTAAAGCAGTGATTAAGCCACTCAGATTTCCTGCCCTCCGGAGAGAAGAGTGATGAAGACGTGCAGAAGGGCTGGGCAGATTGCGCTTCTTAACAGGCCGTACGTCTTCATTTCCACTCCACATTGGCCCTCCAGCCCACATTGGGACCAGGAGGACTATAATCAAATGCACAGAACTCCTTGACCCTCCCCCACAACACAAGGGTTCACATGTGCCATGGTTTATTATGCAGAAAAATCAATTGCTTATTAATAAAATGTAAATCAAAGGAAGGACTTGATAAAACACACACACCCACACAGCAGGTGTAATTAGGTCAAGGTTCACAAGCTCCTTGAAAGTAGTTTTCACACATTAGGACTGATACATTATCGAGACACAGATGAACTACAGTTATTGAAAATAAAGTGTGGGGGTGTTAAGTTGTGAAATTCACCATGTTTATCGTACATTTACCCCCTTTACCCTACCCGTGTTGCTTTTAGAATATGAAAATTAATAAGCACCTAAAAATTATTATTAAGCCATTGCAAAACAATGAATTATTATTCATATTATTCTAATTATTAAGCCATTGCAAAACAATGAAGTTGGGTCAAATATAATCTCTTTGCCTCCCCACATAAGCCCTTTTCCACTTGAGCAAGTCTGGGTCACGCTTATCCCTTATTATGTGCAAATACTTGCACTAAACTTTCCCTTTACCCCGAGTGTAATCAGTCATGGCAAGATCATTTGCTTCTTTGTTTACTCACCAAAGTTAAAAGAAAAATTAAATAACAGCAATTAAGAATCAACATGTATAAATAACCCCTAACTTGCCTCAAAGCAGCAACCATGCGTATGTTATTGCTGATACTATTAAACATGCTGTTCTTTAATAAATGGGTAAAATCAGCTGTAGTATCTGACTTAAAGCAAGGCACTTATCCAGCAAAATGTCATACAGTATCAGAAAGAACATAAACAAGTCTATTTGGCTTGCAGTAGCTTTGTGTAAATTAGAGTGTGATTGCTTAAGTTGCATGATGCTGACTGGTGGTCTACTTCAGCTTCACAGCTCCGGTGGAAACTAAAAAGGCACATATTTGGCACCAAATGGGTCTTGAGTAATTGACCACATTTGGAGATAGGAGTAAATTGTGCCTGTTTGAATTTTGGCCAGACTGTTTCTTTAAGGCAGTTTCCTGGAGCTGCTCATAAGCTTTTTTGTTTCGCTGTGGTTTCCTCTGACGTACTGACGAGAGATTGAGAGAGACACGGCGAGATAGATTCTGTACACTACAGCCCGGTGTGGCCCACTCCTGGCGCCCCCCTCCCCCATCCCCCCAAACTGCCCCGGTCCAAAGTGCTTGCAGAGTTGGAGCTGCTAATAAACTTAATGCAGTAATCTGAGGGAGAGCTATTAATGGGAGCGCTCTCCAGCTGACATCTCAGACACCCTAATGTTGGGGAAGCGTCTCCCCGACTGCAGCTTAATCCATCACAGCCCCGGCTAACCTGATTAAGGCCTGACACTTTTCTCCACGCACCCCCGTGCTGGTGCAGAGTGAGCGGAGGGCAGCCTGTGTCGTCCTCCCAAAGGGTCGAGAGTGCTTGCTGTACACAAATACTCACTCTGAAATTATGTGAAGCTGTTGCATCTCCGCTGAATTCAAATTCAAGCGTTTGCATGTGGATGCAAATTGAAGTTTAAAGGGAACAGTTTAATGAAAATTCTGTTTTACATGGTTTAGACTATGTCGTCAGTCAGCCAAAAACATGTTAGGCCAGTGAAAACAAACAGTTGCAATCAGAAATATTCAATCCCTCGAAGACTGTAAGCATTTACCAAACAACGTTTTTTTTTTCAAAGAGCAAGACTTTGCTTTGGACGACTTCTTTGTATGATGTATGATGTGGTATTTGTTACGATATTTTATTTAATTAGCCATTTCACAATTATTCAACCCATAGATAATATTGCTGTTTTGAAAGCCTTCTGCTAGTTTTACGGCCTAAAGAGGCTCTAAAACATATTTAAGGTATGGTAATTCTGTAATGATCCTTAATTGGCTTCAACTGTGATGCATATATGAACCCCAACCATGAAGGTGTTGAAGGCGAGTTGCAATCATAGGTAAGACAAAGGAGTTTTCTCGAAAGCTGAGAGAGGAAATTATTTCATTGCAGGGGCATCGGGCATAAAAAGAATAATATGAAAAATTACATTCCAAGAGGCACCATTACATTACAAGAGCACATTAAAAATGTATGGTACATCTGCAAGCCTGCAGGGCCAAGGGAGAAAGCCCATCAAGAGCTTCATCAAGAGCTCTTAACAACTTCACAAGGACTACTAAGAAAACTCCCTGTGCTACTGCAAAACACCTACAGGATGACCTGATGAAGGCCAGGACAAGTGCTTCACTGGCAGCTATAAGATGAGCATTGAATAAACAAGGACTTCATGGCCAGTCCAAGATGCACTCCACTCTTGACCACAAAGAACATCAAAGGTCGACTAGAATATGCCAGGAGAAATTTGAACATGCCTGCAGAGTTTTGGGTAACAGATCTGTGGACTGATGAAACCAAATTGGAACTGTGGACCAGCAGTATGTCTGGCATGAGAAAGGCCAGGCTTATGACCAAAAGAATACCATCCTCATCCATGGAGATAAGTCACTGATGACGTGGGGACGTCTTTCTGCTGCAGGAACTAGCAATCTTGATTGTGTATCTGGCATCATGGATTCCCAGAAATACCAGGCCATTTTAGGAGGAATGTGATGTCTTCTGTGTAGAAATTGAATCTGGCAAGATAATGATCCCCAGCACACCTCTAAGTCAACCAAAGGCTGAAAAATAGATCCTGGAATGTCCTGGAGTGGTCTTCTCAGTCCCCAGATTTAAATCACACTGAAAATCTTTGGGGGGGGATTTAAAGAAGACAGCTGCAGCATGGAAGCCATCAAACATCAATGAGGTGGAAGCGTTTGCATGTGAAGAATGGGCAAAGATTCCAACAGAGAGGTATAAGACACTTGTCAGCACTTACCAAAAATGGTCATTAGAAGTTCTAAAAGGCTAAAGGATGCACCACACAGAGTATTGAAGCTGGGGGTTGAACAATAGTGCACACGCACATTTATGAAAAGATTTACATTTTCTATTTTAACTCTTAGGCCAATTCATGTTCTCAAGACATCTCTACATCTTCATTATAAACAAAAATGAAAAAAGGGTTTGCTCTGACTTCGATGGCATGGTTAAATAGTTTTATACCGAGGCTTGTTGTGTGGTTTCTCCACGTAAAATACCCTGTGGCATAACTCACAAACATTGTGTAATTATACCATGACAGCTTACTAACAGCATACTAAAACTGCAAATCCCCACGGCCTGTGTAAGCTCCAGTCTAGTCAAAAGGTATTGCTCCAGTATCTCTATGCCTGCATTTTTCATGAGATGGAACATGCCTTGCGCATGCAGTATTTATGATGTACTTTTATGTTCCTCTAAAACAATACTTGACTTCTCACTACAGATCACAGGGTGAGAAAAGCTTGCTGTTGGCATGGTAAAGCACCAACAGTGACCTATTAAACTCACTTCACTAGTCTTCAGTCTAGTGGATCACAGGCATTTTGACTAGGGTGGTAGGGTGATACACAGAGTTGCTCTTAGCTACAAAGAACCATTCGCTTTTGTAAACTGCCTTTTGAAGGTATATGGAACCATAATGTAAATCTTTTTTTTCAGCCATTTGTAGGATTCTTCCAAGAACTGTTAAATCGTGTGGGGGTTATTCAAACCTTAGAAAGGTTTTTCATGCTTACATTTACAAAGACAGTTCGTTCAAGAACCATCCATTAAAAGATTCTCAAAATGGTTCTTCTGTGGCATCACACAAAGAACTCTTTTAACTGCATAGAGCATATTTTTCATTGTTTGTTTTCTTTCAGCCTCCAGAGGGTTATTTATAAGTAGATTCTCAATCAGTAGTGTTCAAGATTTTGTACACCTTTTTATAGTGGTCATTTCCCTTTATATTAGTTAGGGTAGCATCACTAATTTGATTTCAATGAGAAATGTACACTAGAATAATACGATAGATGAAAAACTAATGATTAAACTGGTTATTTATAAAAATTCAGTCACAGAGATCTCCATAAATATGAATGAAAATGATGGGTAATGTAAACAGTGTTCATCTCAATGTTACAGAGTCCTCTATACAGTCAGATGATCCAAGGCTGGTGGTAGTGGTTTCTCAATATGGCCAAGAACCTCTTGACAAGAAAAGGACATTTGGCTGACTAGCAAAGCGACCGACTACAGATAAAATGACACAAAATAAAAACAGATGAACAAAAGTGATGCTAATCAGCATACACACAAAAGTATCTCTGTTACGATTTAAAAATGGAAGCTGTTGAACCATCCAAACTTTTGTCATCCTAGATCTTTTTTTGGTGAGTGCTAGATAACGGTAAACAGAGCTGCTACACAGCCAGTAACGACAAACATTCATTCCTTATTTCTCAACAAGCAGCACAATGGTTTGGAATCTCATAACAGCTGGAAATGGCATCATGACTGAAGAGCATTTATCTCACCAAACTGAACAGATCTGGTGTGGTCATAATCAAATTTCCAGGATGGCCTCTGGTATCTGTCCTTTTATTCTGATCTGAGATCAGCTTTGTGGGTTTCTCTGTTTTATTTTTTAGTACGTAATCTGGTCCTAAATCAGCGGAAATGTCTCTCTAGGCTTTCAAACCAAGCTCCTTCAAAAAGATTGTGTCTCATGAGAAGACAGTTAAAACTGTCAATGTCACTCAGTGGCTATGGGCTGGACTCTCCTAAATCAGGCTGATTGACTCCTGAGGAGTCCACTTCCATTAGCCCCTCCCCGCTGCAAATTCACTTTAATGGGCACACTCAATAGATTAGAGTTCAATGGCAATGATTTGCGTGTGAATGACCGTCTTCCAAAACTTATGTACCACTGCAGTTCAGATTCTGGGCATGGGTGGGATGTCTTTCAGTGTTCCATTACAGGAATTTGTTGATACAGTATGTTCATTAACTAGAGTGATACATGAAAGAAAAAATAAATAATTAAATCCCCCCCAATCAGCAACTGCTGCAACTGGCAGGCCAGTTATTTTTGTAATGCAATAGCATAGGCCCTCAACAGCACAACCAATGCCTTTTGCACTGTCAACATTTAGCATCGAGGTCATGCCTCTGTTTTGGTAATCACTTGTAAGGGTTTTTGATGGAATGGTTCATTTACTGGGTGGCAGAAAAGCTCTCTCTCATTGGAACAGTCTTTTAAAATAAAGATTCGTAAATGGTTCTTGGCTTGGGCTGCTCTCAGAAAAAAAAGACATTGAACTGTTGTAGAATCTTTACATTTGCATTTGGTATGTTTATAAACGGTCATCAACCTCAACACATTTCATCTGAAATTTAGGGGTTTTTTTCTTGAAAGAACCATCCATTGAAAAGTTATTTAGGGAATTTGCTTCAAAGTACTTCTATGGAATCGCTTCAGTTACTTTGTATGGCATCTTTATAATAATAAGTGTCTAAATGCACATGCCTTTTGGCATCACATGACTTTGTCAAATATCCCAAACTGATCAATACACCTTGTGTGCTTCATGTGTGAATGCTGCTCATCACTCATCGTTCAGAAATAGTGCTTATATAGCAACAAACAGAATTTTTGTGATTAATGTACAAATCCCATACTATTTGAAACATTTAAATCTCATCATATCAGGCTCGACCCTCTCTCTAGATGCGCTCAATGGAGCAAAGGCTTAGGCTTGCTCTGATATTAAACTTTCAAATCCCCATGAACTTTTGACTCTCTAGTACTGAGAAACACAGAAAGTATGCATACGCGCCTGTGTTTGTGCGCA
>JBBPCX010000088.1:13292120-13303185 GCA_037974365.1 Hydrocynus forskahlii | reverse complement strand
ACACTGCTGTAATCGACACTCTCCTCTCACAATGAGACCAGTTGGATGGCAAAACACTACTAGAAGTTCCTCAAAGGAAATTACTGCCATTTTGTTTAAGAGTGAACGAGAGATTTTTCTTTGAATTATTCAAGTTCTGTAAACGCTGCATCATTTCTCTTATTCTGATGTTTTATCATTTCCTTTAAAATTATGCTTTAAAGAACAATATTTTTATTTGGAAATTAGGGTAAGATTGTCAGCAGTTCTTAAAAACTAAGGCAGAGCTGTTTAGTTTTTAGTTTAATACAGCTACAATTTTTTACAGTGGTCTCTTATTTTTTCCGGAGTTGTGTGACTGAGTACCATGGACACTATTGTTGATGCTTTTCTTGCATTCAGATATGAGATCCAAGGCCCTCCAACATCTTTTTCAGAAACCAGCCTTTAGTTGTAAATGCATGCTTAAAGCATGTGTGTGTGTGTGTGTGCGTGTGTGTGTGTGTTTGTGTGCATGTGTGTCACACACTGCAGTACTGCTGGAGTTCAGAATAGTCTAATACCCAAACTATCCAGCCAATAGTGCTCTGTAACACTGACCGTGAATAAAGAACTAGAGGATGACTAGCACAATCTGTGCAGCATGAGATGAACTTTCAGAAATAACTCTCTGCAATTTGGACCAACAGGTTAGATGTGGACACAGTGTTTAAGAACTTCAGCAGCGCTGCTATGGGTGATCCACTCTGTGCAGCTCACATACACTCCCATGCCAGTGACACTGCTGTGCTAAGAATAACTAACCATCCAAATGGTACATACTGGTGGTCTACGGAGGATCCTGACCATTAATGGATGGGATTAAGAGGGCCTACAAAGGATGCAGAGAAAGGGACGGACATCTTCCATTGTAAACTACACAGAACTCCAATATGATAAGTTGACAAAATGGATGAGTGTAGAAACAAAGACAGTATACCCAGTAAAGTTCGCTTATCTGTGTGATCCTCCTGAATTCCAGCCTATTCATTTTTGCCCTCTGTAGCGGGACATTTGTTTTTTGAGAGTATTCTTTTACTGATTAGAGCTACCCTTTTAATTCCTACTCTTTTAAATTTGCTCAAGAAGACATCCTGGGCTTTCCAGTGGTACCACATGTGTAGGCGTGTATGCTTCCTTTTTCTTTCTAAACAAAATAGCTTCCATAACAACAAGCACATTTTATGGAAAGGGAAAAGTTAAGGCAAATATTATGTGATTATCCCTTCGTGGGTACGATATTCACATATTTTCTTGATTATTAACATGTCAGGAATTATGTGGTGAGTGTACTGGGAGCCACTCAATATGCCAGTTCATTTCCTGCAGTGGACACGAAAGGTTCTTAGCTCTGCTGACCTTTCTATAGATCAATAATTTGCTTCAGTAGCAGATTCCGACCTATGGGCTGAATTAACACGGGTAGTATAGGACCAAATGTTGAGAAATGTTGAGGAACCTGAAGTGGGCACTGTCCCAGGAACACTTGTACCCTTCACTGAGGGTTTAAGTGAACCAGATCTTGCAACTGTGCGATTTCAGCCAACTCCTTGACTGCAAGATGGTGTTTCTACAAATCTAGGGACAGGTGTTCCCCCACTGACCCAATTTTTCATTCGTCGTTCAAGAAGGAAAGATAATGCCCCCTTGCAACTGTTGAAAGGAACACAGCCGCACTGTCAAAAGTTGTATTTCTGTGGGTCAGAGTGGGGGGTGATATGGTTAGATTTCAACCAGATAAGGGGCCGAGGATGGAGGAGGGCCAAACATATGTTCCGAGGGACAGGAACAAAAGCAGTGACACGTTAGCCTTTTCACGGAGATGACCTTTGCGCGGCTCCCCAGCCAACTCCGCCCGTTGCCGCTGCTGTTCTTTTGTCTGCCAGGCCGCCTCGGGCCAGGCTCGGCTCGCGCGTTACAATTTCTCCTCATCTCCCCAAATCTCCCTTGACTAAATGTCAGGATTACACATTTCTCTGCTTGCAGTGAAGACTTTAATTAGCACTCATGTGTATGTGTGTGCGTGTGTGCGCGTGTGTGCCCGTGTATGCGTACGAACGTGAGCGAGGCACATGGACAGATGAGAACGTGATGATTTCTCCGTGTTAATTCGCTCCTCTTTTGCTTGATAACCCTCCCCCACCTCAGGCTACCACTGTGCCACCAGATGGAGTGAGCGAGAGAGAGAGGTGAGGAAAAGAGGGAGAGGAGAGAGGAAAAGGTGTGAGAAAGATGAAGAATTCCCCTGAACGGCGGCAGCAGATTTGCTAATGTGCAAAGCAGCTGACGAGCCGCCTCACCACGGGGTCACATTGAAACCACTTAGGCCACGAGGGAGCGGATTCGTACACATGCCATCATTAATTACATCGTCCTGCCCACTGTTTCAACAGTGGTTGAAATCACTCAGGCTAGCGCCGCTGCTGCTGCTACTGTCCAGATTCCTTTCTGACACTGTCGCTGCAGCAAATAGTACAGGAAGCAGGGGGTATGTGCGTCGTATTATGTGTCGCCATGACTGTGCAGAAGAGAGGGTCAAATTGCTATCGACTCTTGTTTGCTTTTTTTGATATCTATTATTGGGTCCATTAATGAAAGTGAAAAGATCATCACTTGCTGTGTAACAGAATAAATTCCCTTTGTCGACATCACGTTTTCCGAGAAAGAGATATTGTCATGGGACTGGGAAAATATTGGCCTTAAATATCCAAGCCTAATCTTACTGGAACATGCATTCCCACATTCCTACGACACCATGTTGCTTTAGATTCTAATTTCATCAAGGCTTTCCTGCCACAGGCAAAGTGAATTAACTAAAATACAGATTAAGAGGGCACATACATTTTAAAATGAGCTACTAGCCTTAAGGTTCAGAGTCCAGCACACTGGGATTGCAGCCTTAAGATGTTCATTCTGAGTAATAAACACCCCTCCTGTCTTGCTTACTCACTTTTACACACACTCACACACACACACTCACAAAAGATTTCATCGTTTTTGAAACGGCACATGAAGCATCTCATCATTATGTTGTCAAATATAATACATGGTGGTCAGTACAACCTCAATCTTGTCCTTATCTTCCCATCAAAGGATTTTTGTGATTAATTAACATGGTCTTTAATAACCTATGATTTGTTTTATACCTCAAATTTTTAATGTATGGAGTGATCTGCCATGAACATTTGCCTGATGTTTTGAGACAGCAATTAATTATGCAGCTCTATTAGCTTTCATGTTGGGCGACTACATTTAACAATACTATCCTTTAGCTTCCAGGCACTCAAGGACATCTATAGAAAGAGGTCATGGAAAATCCAGTTATGGATGGGTTTAATCGTTTTTCTCTAAAAATATGATTTAATTAACATGTGCACTTTTTTGCCATATTCTGGGGAAAAGCAGTAAACATAAGGCGGCCTTAGGGTGATTTCACATATAGTCCTTTTTAAAGGAACCAAACTCAGTCCTCTAGAAGTGGTCCAGAAAGTGGACCGACAGAAAGGGGACACACTGTGAGTTCATTTGAAAGGGGACTCAGTTCTTTTTATGCTCACACTGTGAGTTCATTTGAAAGGGGACTCAGTTCTCTTTCTGCTCCACTTCAGCTCAGATGGGGTCTCAGTTCTTTTTCTGTTCCCACTTTAAATTCCATATCCAACCTACCGCCACTGTTTCTTCACATTCTCCATTCTTGGGGATTTTTTTCCACATAAGAGCAGACGGTTAAAAGCTCTACATCTTGACAAGAATCTCTAAGTGCATTCATTTATTTATTTATTTATTTATTTATATGGTTTATATTTTTATGATGATTTATTCATTTATTTGTATTTTTTAGTTTATTTCTTTTATTTTCTGTTGTATTTCCCGCGTAGACGTATATGGTTTCCCAGGTGATCTACCTACGGTACGCCTAGAGGGCGAAAACAGTCGAAGCGAACTCGGAGCGCTTTGTGTTCAAAATGCGCAAGTTAACTGAACCGTGCCACGAACTTAAAGAGAACCGAACTGAGACTGACTCCCGATGTGTCTCAGTTCGGTTCATTTCAGAGGGGTTTGAGTTCATTAGGCGTGTTCACATATACGCGAAAAATGCTGACTAATCTATCTGAGTTCGCTTTAAGTGCTGAAACGGACCAAGTGTGAAAACACCCTTACTGGGCTGGTCCATCATGAGTATTTCACAACTTTTTTCATGCATACAACGCTCTGCAAAAGTTTTAGACATCCAAGATTTTGAAAAGCCATTTATCATGGCAGCAATTCTGTCTGAGCAATTTTCTCAGATGAACACCCTGATATTAAAAGAAATACTAATAGAATTAAGCTCAGTATTATTTGTAGTTACCAGGCCATCCCTAGTTTGGACAATGAAGGCTTGTATGTGAAACTGGGAGTGCTGGTGGTGGATTTGGACAAACCTATGTGATGGATATAGGCAACAAGGAGACATATGAAACCAGTAAACTCTAACAAGCTCAAAATATATCAACTTTATATTATTCTTGTTTCCTTTGATTGTTTGTTTATTGTATTTATCCTAATGTTATACAACCTCAATCCCAAAAAATGTTGAGGCACTGTGTAAAACTTACTAATTAGGTTAACTGGATTGGATATAAGAATGACCTGGTTGCAGTCCAGGTCTGTTACCCACAGAAAACATTTGGAGCATTATGAAATGAAAAATACAACAAAGGAGACCCCAAACTCTTGAGCAGCTGAAATCACTTATTAGGCAAGAACAGGGCAACAATTCACTTTCAAAACTTTTATTGTCTCAGTTTCCAAACATTTACAGAGTGTAGTTAAATAAAGAGGTGTTGCAACACAATGCTAAACATGCCCCATTTTAAAAATGAACTTATATTTTTTTTGGAAAAAGCAATCAACATTTTCTATGCTGTCTTTATTTTGCACTACTGTAATTTTAGGACATAGCACTTTTATGAGTCTGCATTAATCACTATTGGTTGAGTCTGTAAAAGAAAACTTGCTAACTTACCAATTAGGGTTTAACGTTAACGCTTTAGCTTCATGGCTTAAAAGGACATCTACATAAATGGATCACGGCAAATGAAATTAAATGTATGTTTCAATTAATTTGTGATAATTAATATCACTCCATTTTAAAAGCATAACAAGCACACGTATGCACCACAATGACGGGGTGCATGTGCATGTGCTATGCTGTCATACACTTATGAACATTTTAGGTTTGCTACCTTAAATTTCAGAATCTGTCATCTTTTTAGATGATTGGCCCTCCTTCTCCTTCTCTGTGTTTCTCAAACTGCCCTGCAGTCACAAGAATTCTCGGAAAGGAGAGCTAGCGAATGCTAATGCCTGCTACAGCCCTGAAGAGCCATGAGTTCTCTTATCCATGCAAGCGTCTGAGAGGGCAAAGTAGCTCGGAGTGGGGCTGCGTGGGCACACCACTGTCAACTCACTCCTCCACCAGTTCCTGCAACTGGCAGTGGGCCAGTTGCCGTGTGAGCACAGTGGGCTGGTCCTGGACTGGTCCCCTCACTCCGGGGCAGCCTCTAATAGACGCCTGCGTCTGTTCTAATTAAAGCGAGTGGTGCGAGAGGGCGTGTGGGGCATAACGAGCTGATGAATAATTAGAATTTGAGGAAAAATTGTGCAGCCAGGGTGGCAAATCTGGAGGGACAAGTGCTGAAAACAAGGCGCGCGGCATTAACTCCACAGTCACTCAAATCTGTGAAGCGGCCCGAGGCGTTAACACTAGGCCTGTGTGAAAGGGGAAAAAAACTCCAGCACTGGTGGCAGGCCTAGGCCCTTTGCGCTTCTTCCCCAGGGGCGGAAGCAGACACAAGAGCTGGAAATAAGAACACCAGCGAGAACCGCAGCCATGGATTTGCAAGCCTTTGAATGCTAATGGCATTTAGCAGTTTAGTAAGTGAAAGGAGCCGGCCCTTGTTTTCAGTGATTGTCCGCCGCTACCAGGGGCAGGCGCTGTGGGGATGTTGGCAGCGGTCGACGTGTGATATGATTTGCTCATGGAGCTGGATCCACAGGAAGCCTTCTGATGCTCAGCTGTCATTAGTAGACAGGAAATTGCATTCTGATACGTGAAGTAGATTAGAAAGGCAGCATCTCATTATGTTTTGATACCATTTGTTGCAGAGCTTTCTTTCTAATTCGGACAAATCTGCAAATCTCCATCTATATGGACTTCCAAACCATGCAAATGACACTGATGATCAATATACTGTTACAGTTAACTGTGCTGAGCATAACTTCGCGGCCTAAAAAACTGATAACATATCACCTGTGCTTTTCTATACCACATATTTAATGACAGTAATTATCTCAAACTTGCGACAGCTACGTGCAGGAAAAAGTGTCCAGAGCCTCATTCAGTGACAAACACTCTCCCACGCTGAGAGGTGACTGGAACGCTGCAGGCTGAAGGTTGTGAGTCAGTTGTTTCATGAAAAAATAATTGTGCATCATTCTAGGTTGTGTGTGTGTGTGTGTGTGTGTGTGTGTGTGTGTGTGTGTGTGTGTGTCTGTGTGTGTGGGTGTAGTGGTGGGGGGAGTGGTTCGGGGGGCTCGAAAGAAACTCGCTCTGAGGTATGGTGAGAGAGACACCCAAGGACTCATCGGAGGACTAGGCCCAAAAATGCCCTCGGAACCTGAAAGCAGGACTTTAATTAGTGCTGGCCTTCCCAAGTGAGCAAGGTTGTTCACTTCCCTGGGTGCTTTAACACTGTTGCCCATTCTTGCTCTTTTCTCTGCCAGCTGTGTCCACGCAGAGTGGCAAAGTGCCCCGCGTCACAGCCTCTCTTTGTTTCGTCTAATTGCAGCTTGTTTTGTCTTGTTATATTTTTGTTGCAGCTGACAACTCGACAACCCCGCAACCAGATAAGTTCATGAAAGGCACTTGCGGCAGGCGAAGCCGTGTTTGTATATATGTGCTTTTAAAGGAATACTCCACTCTTTTTCTGCACAACCTCCGTCTGCCACTCTTGTAATATACGGCTGATTAGAGTGCTTAGCTTGTTTCCTTGTACAGGAAAACAATAATCTGATGCACATTTATTATAGAAGACAAATGGTTCATCACCTTCACACTGAATTCTGTTATAAGTCTGTTTCAAGTGTTTTGTGGTGTTTTCGTAAGTATAAAAATGCATGTAAATGATTGTTTGAGGTAAAGGTCTAGGGTAATTTACTGAGCACACCAGATTGTATTGAGAAATGCTGAGATCCTTTAAGCTTCATGAAGATAGTCTAGATGTTCAAAGTGCATCCTCTGTAGATTAGTCTTTTTCAAGCATGTTTATCATGTGCCTCTTGTTTCTGTGTTCTGTTTTCACATCTAATTGGCATAAATGTTGATAAGCTGCCCTTGACCATGCAAGTCAGAAGCATGTGGTGTTTACAATTAAGCAAGGCCCATTGAAACCTGAGAATGAAAAACACGCTCAAAAACAATGGCACTTGGCAACAAAGGCCACAGGGTTCAGCCTTTTTTTGAGGTACAGAAATCGTTCAAAGGAACCATCAATGAATATGGGCAAAGTAGTTTGGAAAGGTCAGCTGAGAGACTGCTCAAGGTCAGCTCTGTTTTGAAAGCGGAACGAGTACATATGGCTTATCATTGTGCGCCTTTAGATTCCTACGCTTCTCCTTCCGCCTTTGTCTAATAATGGACATTTATTTCTGTTTTCCCTGCACTTTTCCTCCTCGTTGTCCTTACCATTGATTCCCCTCAATTTCCTAACCCTCTCCCGAACATGCATCCATGCAAGATGGCCATTTTACCTCCCATTATACTATCATTGCACAATTGCAGGCCAACAAAACCACACTCGTCGCAAAAAATAATGGCCGTCCTTTGTGCAATATGGAGCAGAAAAACGAGCAAATCACGCCACAGCAAAGGGAACGCTTTTGTTGCCCCCATGCCATCTTCCAACTCATTAGAACTTAATGCTGCATTCATCAGTTTTCATGAGCATCGGTTGGCGGTCAGCGTGGAGCAGAAGACACGGCCAAAGACACAACAGTGCATCGTTAAGCCACCTATTAGAAGATTACAGAGGGCTCTTAATAAAAAAAAATATGCCTCCCAGCCTGATCAGCCCGAAAAATGGGGAAAAAAATGTAATATCATTAAGCGTGCCGTCTCCCTCCCTGCTCTCTGTCCTGTTCCACATGCATTAGTGTCCCCGTGTCACGCTTCATGTGTAGCGGGAGGGAAAATGCGTTGCTTCCTCATGCCGAATGTGGGCTAAGGGTAAAAACTAAGGCCTTGGGCAATCAACAGAACGCACGGCCATGGCATTAATGCTGATGAATACTGATCACAGACTGTGGTCATTAAACTAATAAGACTGTATTCAAATTAACCAAGGCTGCACCCCCACCCACCCCTGCTGCCCCTTCCCTTTTTTTGGCTGTGCACTAAAACACATAGGCTCCAGTTGCGTCCAGAAGTCCTTTTGCATTATTCTGTTAACAACAGAACTAATTAGATGAGGAGCATCCTTGCTAATGAATAATTATTTATCTTCTGCCAAGTGGAAAAATCTGCTTCTTGCGCCCCAGCCTGTGATAACCTTCTTTGTTGTTGTTTTTTTGTTTGTTTTGTTTCTTGCATATGTTAAGGATGGGTGCATTTGCCTGGGCCTTTTACATAAAGCAGAGAGAAGAAAGCTAAAAAAAAAACCAGGTTAAATACTACACGAGTGCTGGAATCTTCATCCTTCTTCTTCCATCTGAGTCTGTGTCTTTCCTTTTTCAGCTTTCTGCACCCAGTTTTGTGCCTTCTTCTTGTTTGCCAATTTCAAACATATTAAAGCAGACATGTCCCTCCTAGTCATCTGTTGTTGACAGGCTCGAATGCCAAAGGATGGCAGTGCTGGCATCTTTGTCAGCTCGCTTTTCATTTTGTTTGACCTATCAGACAAATGATATATGTGTCAGTAATGTGCATCTACCTTTGTTGGGTAATTCTGTGCCGTGCAGTGTGAAGTGATGTAAAACCCTATTATACTAATAGCCTTAAATGATGCAATTATAGGAATTTGTTTCACTATAGCTTGTATTTGGTTGCCACAGCCAATAGTTTCCCTGCATTCAAAATATTTTTTTAATAGAAAACAATGGGAAGATGTTTCAGTGACTTCCCATTGACTTCTGTTTGGAGATTTATTGTGGGGATATAAAATCGTCACTGGTGGAACTCATATCTCAAAATTAACAACAGGAGAAGGAAAAACGTTCCAACATTTGTTCATATAACAAGAGGTTATTTTAGAGCATTACTGTTGGTTTGTTCGCCATTAAATATTGACACAGTCCAAACAGCAGGCGGTATTCTCAAATTGTGTAAAAATTGGGTTTGTACAGTAAAGATTTAGGTTAAAATTGTGGGTGCGTTCCTCATATATTTCATTTTTACATGTGAGTTTCCTCTTTGTTGGCTGATGGCACAAGCTGCAGAATGGGAAATATTTCTGCCTGTTAGACGGAAGAAAGGTCCTGTAGTCTTCCGGTATTTGAGGCGCACCCGGCCTCCATAAACAGTGGCAGACATTACCCCCGGCGTAGAGAAGTCCAGCAGCCACTGCTAGCACAGCAGATCGTGTGTAAATGGCACAATCTAATGCGTTTTGTGTAAAGGCAACGACCCACTGCCTGCTGGGGCTCAGTGGCGGAGGACTAACCCTAGGCCACAGTGTGATTTTAGAGGCTGACAGTGAACCTTCAAAGGCTGAGGCTGGACCTCAGTGATGGGGGCCAGCACGCTCCCCCCGTCCCCACCCGTCCCCCCTGACCTTGTGTCCCTCGCCCACCCGACGGGGGAAACAAGGGAGGGCAAGTCATGACCCTTTGCGAAGCTCACCAGCGCTAGATGCTAACGTGCCCTGACGAGAGGTTATTGGAAACATATTCTCCAGGCCTGCGCCACTTACTGCCCGCACAGGGGTGACCCCATGCAGCGGGACAGAGGAGGGGGGTGACCTTCTCTTGCAGGGGAGCATTTTCAGGGACTGACGGGGGATCAGTGTTTACTAGCCCCAGGCTGCACCTGAGGGCCGGCCAGGCTGGTCCACAGTCAGAAGTGATACACACACACTCACACACACACACACCTGGGCTCATGCTCTACCAGCTGCCCCGACTCCCAGCGCTCCTGTCCACATGCATTTATTTGCACGGTACGTAGTGCTGGTTCAGTTACCAGGGAGAAAATCCTGCAGAAATGAGCTCGTGTTCTAATCCTGTCCTATTACTGTATACCCGTGACAAAACTCTAAAATGACCTTCTCCCTATACATCCAAAGTATACCTCGCAGCCACGTTTACACATAGTCGGGAAGGTTCCTTTCAAAGCCTGTTTAATCACAGGTTACCCCTCTCCTGATCATGCATTGCAATCAGCAAGAACTATACAGTTTTGGTAACATGTTCTTTTCAGTTCTCTATTTCTTTCTGGGCTCCATACATAGTCCAGATGTAGAAATAGAAAAAAAATATACGTTGGCCTTTAACCCTTCTAAACACACTAATAGCATACGCGCCTAGAAGCGCCTCTTCTTAGACTTAGATTTATTTCTCAGTCAAATGTATTGTTTTTAAGTTGTATGTTATTGTTGTGCAATTTTGTATTTGTTGTCTGACATGGTAAAATCTTAATAGATGTGTTTTCCCCTCACAGCAAGTTAGAAGAAAAGATACATGTCATTCTTTGAAAAAATCTTCAAGAATTCTCCTAGAACGTGTTTTCTTTCAAAAACATTTTGCCAAGCTGTAAAATGTAATACGGTATTGATTTTGTCAACATATAAAAAAAACCCCCAAGGTTTTCTTTTAAAAACCTTATAAGAACATTTGAGTTTTTTTGTAAATTGCATTGCATTTATGACATTCTTAAAGGGGACATATTATGCAAAACTCACTTTAGTTATAACAGATCTATGGGCTACAAACCTTGTTCATGAAGTTCTTTGCACAAAATCTCTCTCACATAAAGAGACTCACCAGCTCTATTCTTGACAGTTTCAGTCTC
>JBBPCX010000088.1:13239072-13257954 GCA_037974365.1 Hydrocynus forskahlii | reverse complement strand
TAAACAGTAAACAAACTGTTTCTGGAAAACTTGGCAGCTTCCGCAATCAGATTAACACCACTGAAAGGTTAAACCACTCAAACGGACAACATGCAAGATTCACCACGTCCCTCATGGCCTTAAACAACTACAGCAGAATGTCGGCAAGCCTAAGAAAAGAGGGCCGAATCTGGGGAGAAATCTCAGAGGGCAGGGAAGCCTCTCTGAACGACAAGTCGCACCCATGAAGACTATGACAACAGGACTTCACAACTCTTCTGATAGCAACCTGTTTAAGGACGTGCTGCTGCAACTCTTTTAACACCAAGCCACGCGGCAGGGGGTTTGGAGCGAAGGCCCCAGACGGCACCAGCAGCTTTTATTTGGATCCACTGGCCCAGAAAGTACAGCTCCCCCGCGGGCCCTCGTCTTCAGGCTGCTAGCTAAGCTGCTGTGACAGCTACACAGTTTAACAGTTGCATAGCTCATCTCTGCCACTCGTCCAATGAGAATGACTCAAGAGGGACAAGGGTCTGGAGCTGCCGCCGAGGCTGAGTGCAACACAGTGGCTGACGGGCGAACATTGTCATCTGCGATGGCACTCAAAACAGGCTTTACGGCATGTTAAAGATGAGGGGCTATGGAAAGGATCACGTTTGGAGGGATGGGATACGTCTCAGGAACGGTTTCTGATTCTCTAGGCTGACGAGCGTCAACACACAAATGGAGCGAGGCCTGAGCAATCTGACGAACTCTGTGCCAGGAGTGAAATTTCTCTAATAGTTTCCAGTGTGCTATTATGGGTGCATACGGCTGCATAAAAGTCATGCTACTGTAAATTCTTTAATTGATTTTGTACCACTCAGTCGTATGAGATGAAATGGAATGGGTAACCCCATGGCTTTTCTTTCTCGATTTTAATATTGCGAACAAAGAAATGGAATGGAATGGAAAACCACTTTGCTCGCCTGACTCACCATGTTGTTCATCAATTATGTGCATTGTGTCCAAATGTAATTTTGAGAAATGTAGGCATACCAGCTCACTCTAATCAAAAGTTGTATTCACATTGACTTGCTTTGCTCGAGGCCTTGACAAAACCACGCACTCAAAAACACCCAAAATTTCACCTGCATTGGGTTCACCTATGTATTTGTATTCAGTCGTCGGCTGTGGTTACTGGCTAGAAAGAAGAAACTGTTTAAACAGGTTTACAAACCTGAATCACATGTTCAAGCGCTGACTGATACTACTCACATTCATGACCTCTTCTGCTGACAACAGTTATAACAACATTCCATGTCTTCTCTCACCTGAGCGCAAGCCTGTGGCCTTTAGATGATCTTCCAGCACACAATTTACCTTTTTATGGCAGCTCCGACTCAAACAGAGGCCTATATTTAGCATGTTCAACACTCAAGTTACTCTTGTTACAGTATATAATCACTACGCCTCCCAACCACAACCAACGCTTAGAAATTGTAATTATTGCCAGTGCTAACAAAATCAGGCTGTAATTTGATATCAGCTATTTCTTACTAGGAATTTTGGACATTTTTATAACGTTTAGTTCATAATGCCAAGATGAGGGGACCTTTTCTTATGACTTGACTGAAGCTATTTTGCATTCTTGTCCTTCTTTATAATGTAATATCCTTTTATACAGAAACACTTGAAACAAAGAATTTAAAAACATTTCACCAATAAAAAATTGTCTAGATTGTGATAATACAGTTTTCATTGGATCAGACTATTATCTGGATATTCTAAGGATTTGCTGTAAATTTTATCATTCAAACGTGTTAAACTAAAGTTGAAACAATGCAATATCTTTTCATGTCCCTGACACACAACTGGTCATATTCCAGGAAGACTTTGGCACCTGGGTTATGAAAGAAAGTATGTCTCAGCTTGCCAAGACCTTTCCAGTGCCACGGCACTCAATTAGAGTATCCGCTTACTGATATGTCTATTCAAAATTCAATATATGCATCATATGAAAGATGTGATTTAGTGAGAACCTTGATTTGCCTGCTTTTGTTCGGTTTAATGGCGCTTTGGAATGAAAGTAGAGCACAGTAATATAGATTGAATGTGTCTCATACATTAGCTCGATGAATACTCCCATACAGGCTGAGCCAAGACTGAGCCAAGACTGAGCATTAGTTCTTGAAGAGAAAAAAGCACATGCATACAATGAGATACTTTCCTCTTATACACAACAGTAAAAATGTGTGCATGTTGACTTCCCTGCAACACCTTAAAAATTGGCGCCTAAATCAAACCACATGTTGCATTTCCCGAGTTTAAAATCCGTTGTGCCAACGTGCAATCAGTCGAACAGATCCTGAATTCTTTGTGAGCTTGTTGGGTAATGAACAGAGATGTTAACACTCCAATATGATGTCCTCACTTCCCATGAAACTCATATGTGCTCTGCACTCTTTCCCCGGGCCCAATCGAACAATGACCACCATTCATTTCGGCCAGTCATGTGAGAGCAACTCGTCCCGTGTGTGAAAACAAGGACACTGTCGGATATGAACTGCGCTACCCTCAAAAAACTGCCCTAGGACACGCAAAATGTGAATCAACAGGGTTTGGTGTAAACAAATAAATTCATAACCCTTGCACTTAAGAAAACACTATGCCAGTTGGTGTTCATGCTGCTTGCGATGTGTATATATCAGTCTTTTCCCAACCACAGCTAACTCAAACAAGCACACCGTGCTCACAGCTCACAGGACGGATTAATGCAAAGGGAAACAACCTTGTGGTTGGCTAAACGCTAGCACTTCAACAAACTTTTGGCAGAAATAAAACCCAGTGACCGCAACCACAGCAAAAGAAAATACCAGAAAAGCCACAGGAGAGTGAATGTTGAACATCATTTTTCTCCTTGTTTAGTGGGGTCAATATTTATTTCAAAAATTCTTCGGAACCCATGGTACATGTTTACCAAGCACAGTGGGTGGGCGGAGCTCTGTTAAGGATTCATTCAGCCACCAGCCTGCTAATTCTTGGACCTCTTTACATTTCACTAGGAGTCTCAGTGATGTTTGGAGGCTCCAAGGCCAGCTGAAGCTCAACACAAGTAGCTGAAGGATCACTGCTCCTGGGACGGATGTTTGATCTTCTAATGTGAGACATTTGCAGATGTGAACTCCAGTTCATGCAGCCAGTCACTGACTAGAGGCAAAAGTGGGGTTCAGACAATGATTATTTTTTTAAGAATCAAGGATGATCTGCAGCACAATGCTGGGTATCAGTGTCACTGTGTACCATTCATCATGTTGGGATTACGCAATAGTAGTTGCTGTTCTGACACCAGGAATGTCAGAGTCACCTCAGGTAACCATAAATCGTAGCATGTGGTTAAATACAGCCTATGACAGTGATGGAAACGAGTTGTCAGACTGGCGACCTCTGGTATGCTTGCTAACACAAAAACCAGAGAATCGAGCATGTCACAATGACAAACAAGTCAAAGCAAGGTTGATGGGAACCAGAAGCTGTCATGGGTAGCATGTAGTCTATGCAGTCCATATATGGAAACTATGCAAAAACAGCCTGTTTTGAATTCATTGTTTTTGTGATGATATCAAGATCAACACATTTACATACTTCTTCCAATCCAGCCTACAGCAACTCAGTCCTACCTATTCATGACAGTCAAAAGGACAGTTTAAGATATAAACAGGAGTTTGAAAATGGCATCAAGGGACCAAAGGATAAGAAAATATCCCGTACTCTACTGAGCACTACCAGTGAAGGCCCAAACCCAGTAGTTCCTTTTTTCACTCAAAATCTTGAGCAGGTACAACATTAAGGAAACATTTTTTTTTCATTTTTGTATTGAAAAGGTTGTTTTTGTAGAATTCAAATGTAGTCACATCCAGAAAAAGGGATATTTCCTTTCGTACTTTCAAAAGCTTGTAAACCGGGCCATGAACCTTCTTTTGACAGGCTGTCATTCATGCTGAGGGAGTTTTTGTTCTGAGCTCTGTATAATCAAGCAAGTGCAAATCATCCATCCATCCGTCCATCTGTGTCACGTAGGTGAGCGAGGGACACAACAGGTTGTTCCCGTTGTTAAGTTAGTAAATTAAGATACTTTAAATGAAAATGTTTAGAACTCCACTCCATTGTATTTTAATTATTAAATTATTAAATTATTAGTATTTTGATGCTCCAGCCCTGCTATATGATCTTTTTTAGGCAGGTTTTGGGGAAGATTTTTCTACGAAATAGGTGAATTAAAGGGTTTCTGAATAAAACCAACTGGACTGAAGACAGTCTCAACTAAAGAATTTCTGTATTTTTCCCTGACAGGTATTGGCCATGCCTGGGATCCTGAGAGACCCTGGATAGATTGAGTAGTGGCTCACCATAAACTCACATTAATTAAGAGATTGTCTCGGTGGCTCAGGAGAACAGGCAAGTGATTATATGTGGTGTGATAGCTTTGCCCTGCGAAATGTGTTTCTTATAAGAGGTTTTCATGAGAGCAAGCAATTGCAAAAGAAGTCTTTGTTATGTGTTTTCTCATTTCAAAGAGAGTAGTCAAATCCTTTTGTTTAGAAATTGGAATTGGCTTACCGAAACTGCACCATGGTTCAAATCATGTGGAACTCCCCCCCACTGCCTGTTGGCCCAAGTGGAGAGGATTGTGCCAGGTATTTTGATTATGTCCAACAGGAGTTTGGTTCTGTGGTCACCTCAGGGGGATGTGGTGTGTGTGGGGTGCGGCCAGTATTGAGCACCCTGCCAGAGGAACTGCATAAGTTGGGTGGACATGGCAAGGGGCTCACACTGAAATAGATGAGGCAACTGTGGCAGCTGTTGGAGAGGTGGCAGATGGTGCTCACCTAGGGAGAGCATGACCATGGGAAGACAGGTGTGGTGTCCCTTTTAGGGATTGCGGCTCCAATCTGTGAGTGCTATAGGTTAATCCTATCAAGCCTCTACCCAAAACTGAAGTTACTTCTTCAATCAATGCTGGAGGGTATGATGGTCCAGGAGAGCTCGAGTCCAGCTGTGGTGTGATCCTTTGTGGATTCCACTAGGAATATGCCAGGGATGGGCTAATGGCTCCTGGAAGAGTGAGATCATTGAGAGATACAAAGGGGAGTACTCTTGCACCAGTTGTCCTTGTAGGTGCATTGAACAGTGTTGGTCCTGGAGGGCAAGCCCCAGCAGGTGTAACGGTCCTCAATCTCCACAGACAACTGGTGCAGGTAAAACTGGTGGGGGGTGGCTGCAAAAATGTCAGCAGTTGCTGCGGGTGGCCTGTGCAGTTGGAGGGTTTTGTACTGAGAACAAGAGCAACAGCTGAGAAGGAAGGGCCATGCCTGGCCATTGGCACTGGGGGAGTGGGTCCGGTTGAGGAACTTCCAACGTTGCACGGAAGACAAGGAGAACCCCTAGTGACAGCCTCAGCTGTAGCTGGTGGTCAGGCAGTGGGACTTGCAGATGCCGACGTACCATATCTGGCCAGAGGGTAAGGGGGTCTTGTTCAGATTATCCATTGGCGACACCTCTGAACCTGTCCTCTGGGATAGAAGCCTCCGGGAGCAGAGGATGAGCAATGGGGGCTAGAGGTTAGCCCTCAGTCTGTAATATTAGGAGCTGGAGGCTGGCCCTGCTAGACAGAGATGGAGTCACCTGTGGAGTGGAGGGCACATGCCCAAGGAGTTCCCCCATCAGCTCCTGAGCCAGCCCCTTTATAAAGATTGGCATGGGCCATCCTCGAGGTGAGGCCAGCCTGGTACCATCAGTAAGGGATAAGTGGTTGGGACAACCAGTAAATTCACAGGTGAGGAGTGTAATGTCTTGTGTATGGTGAAGTTGTTTGTTTTTCTTTCCTTGTTTTGGGGCCTACATTTTTTTAACATTTCATCAGGACACGCTTTCTGCAATTGATTTGCCATCTTAGAGGAACTGAGGGCTGGGTGAGAAGCCAATTTGAGACGCCGACTCTTCTTTGTTTAGGGGTGGATGTGGAACAGATGTTTGGTGTGAGGATCCATGCAATGAATGGGGAGTTTGTTGGACATGGCCAACTGTGTGGACTTGATGCTGTGGGAAGATCAGCATGAGCAAGAAAATGTTGACTCGGGTAGGGGCCCAACCGAGCTCTGAGCTGCGCAGCAGCCATTGTCCTTTCTCCCTCTCTCTTCCTGCACTTAGTCTCCCAGCCTGGAGGTGTGGTGAGAAGCAAGTTGGGCTACTTCCAGCAGGGGTGGACAAGGCCTGGCAGCGGGGGATGACATGGCAGAGGTTGGTGGTGGAAGTGAGGGATGGAGGTTCAGACATGCTTCACACTCAAGCCCCAAAATAGAGAAGTTGGCTTTACGTCTAGTAGTAGTGGAATTGTCTGTGGGGTCAAGTTGGGTGAGTGAGTGCTTCTTTGTTGTTCTCTCCTTCCAGCATACAACTGTGGTGAGGTGGCATGACTTGGTCTGGTGCATCCAGAGCTGCTGGAACATGCGGAAGGGAACTGAGGGCCAAGATCCAGAGTGAGTACAGCAGGAAAGCTGGACAGCAGTGGTGGTGAAAGGAATTGTGATGCAGGCCCGTGTCTCAGGGACTGTTAATTGGAGATTGATTATTTTGGGTTTGTTTTGTAATAATTTGGGGATTATAGTTGTATAGCAGTAGTCAGCCAAGCCGTAAATTCTTTTCAGGGCAAACCAGGTTAGGGGAATAGGTTGGTAAACAGAAGCATAACTGATAAAACCTAATGGCCACAGCTGCTCTGGATCCACTACAGAACCATTAAAGGGTTTAAATCACAGTGTTAAATACTCTTGATCACACATACAACCCTCTAAACTAATGTTTCTTTGCAGAACCTACAAACCATAATTCCAACATCTCCCAAAGTTCCTGTTATCTGTATTGTGTGGTGTGGGTAGGTCTCCACTGGACAAGGACATGCCCCCAGTCAAAATAAAACATCTACTACAAGTCATCAGTTTACATTAGCACTGCTATCTTGTAATATGTAATTGGTCTTGATTTTCTAGCACAACACATAAACATTCTCCTTTAAACCACTAAAGGTGATTTCTAGGGAAAAATGCACCAGCGCATTGTGATGTGTTCATCAAAGACTGGTGATTCTGGATATGGAATATTCTAATAAATAAAAACAATTAGAATAAGATAAAACAAATTGTGAAAAATAGCATGACACATTATTTTTATTATATATTTTCCACTGTGTTAATATGTGTTAATATATATAGGAACATATTTCTTCATGTTAATGAAAATATAAATATAGAAATGCATTGTGCTCTGTTCATCTGAAGGTGGAGATTCGGCTGGATCCCACACTTCAAGACCTCTAAGAGTGCACTGTGGCATCTAGCACAAAGGTGTTAGCACATCCCACAGCTGTGTGATCACTACTCAGCCATCCATGTGATGTAAAAACGAGCACTCTGAATGGTTTGTGGCTATACAGCTCCATACTCCACAATATGTTGTGACACATTCTGTAACAGCATTAACATTTTGGTGACTTCTGCCACAGTAGCCCATCTGTTGGTTCGGACGAGAAGGGATAGCGTTTGTTCTCTTCGTGAATCAGTGACCCTTAGGCACGCAACACCCTTTTCCCAGTATGTGGTTTATCCTTCCTCAGACCACTGTACTTACCGCTGCAGACTTTGAGATGCCCAGTTGCAATGAGTTAATCATTATTTGCTTCATCATAGGGTTTATATACATCCCAGGTTGGATTTTGACTCGAGAGATAGAAACAGCTAGTGTGTTGGAAAGCAACTGCTTGGGCGCCTGCAGGCTCCAGGGCCAACAACAGTTCTCCAGTTGATGGACTCTTGGGCTGGGCTGATCTGAAACTGAGCAAGGCAAGAGTTCAGGGAGGTGCTGGGCTTTGCCAGTGCTGCCGGTCATGTCCTCCCGCTGCCCTTGTGCTCTTCTCACCACTTTCTCCAAGCAGCGTTTATCTGTTGTGGGCTTTTAATCACTGTCTTTGTTGGTAACCGAAAAGTTTAATGATAGCCAACGGGCTGAGACATTAGTATCTGTCACTGAAAGACATTCTTCATGTAGTGTGGGCTTGAGGCTCAAATCACTGCTCACAGGAACGGGTTGAAAATGCGGCCGTGCTTGTGCTAAGCTTCCATTCAAAAGGTGAGCAGCAGTTAGAAATGAGCTCCCTTCCCCCCCTGCCTGCCTTGTATTGATTATCAAAGATGTCTCATTTTCACAACATCTGGTATATCATATGTAGGCATCACATTAAATGATTGGAATGCGTGCACATTCATGGAAACAGACAATTTAGCAAATACAGAACAATATTTAAGTACATTTAAAAACAAACATTTTAAAGCTAATTTTACTCTCACTGAACACAATGGGCCTGAGTTGAGTGCACGCTAATTTCACACACACACACACACACACACACACACACACACACACACACACACACACACACATATATATATATGATGCAAGAGAGAGGTGAAAAACAAACTCAAAAACATCAAGCAGACCGTCATCAACACTTATTGACTGAAGAAACAAAAATACATTGGACCGTTTAAAATCACCTTAAGCATCAATGCCATGACATATGGTGTTCAGGCTAATGGGTGTGTCTAGCGGGGACTAATGGGACTGCAGTGTCTAGCGTACGGGGAACCAGAAGAGCAATGTTGGGTCCAAGCAGGTGACATCTTGGACCCATCTCTGATCACGGAGTTCCATTGTGATCATCCAGACAAACCTGCACCACGTGGTCGACCTTCTAGTTCCACTATGTCAGTGATAAAAATGTAATAATGCTAAATATTGCTAAATATTAAAACAAAAAACTGAAAGTAGGAGAAGCCAAGTTTCAATTTATATCATGTTATTTTCAGCTATTTGGATGATATAATGTTAATTATTATTATTATTATTATTATTATTATTATTATGCTCACTATACTACCAGTGGTCTTTTTGTCTTTAACTGTCAAGGCTACATGTGTCTGACAGCCATGTTTATTACTGTAAAGTGTACTTGAGCTTGGGAAAGGCACTATATAAATAAAAATGATGATCAGTTTGTGTGGGCTTCTTTCAGGCCTGCTGTTGAACTGAGAATCTGTTGAACCAGTCACAATCGCTTGCACAAAACACAGACTGATGTAATCCTTACCTGACAGTATTTCCGCTGTCAAACAAGGGGATGCATGTGACTAATTTTTTGTCTGGGGAGCTTATATGATATATACACTCAGGCTGGAACCTGCAGCCACTGCTTGGGTGCTGTACACTATTATATCTGACCTAGGCTCTGTAGATGCATTTAACTATGAGATGGCAGCAGTCCTTAAGGCACATTCTTACAGTCCAGTATTATTTCTTGTTCTTTAGCAGTTTCCTTTCATTATATTAGGCTGTTTGTGTGTGACTTGCAGGGGCAAAGAAACAAACCAGTTACACACAAAACATACGACAATACAAATTAGTAAACTAAAAAAATGTATTAAATGTATTACACATTTTAACATTGTCTTGTATAGGCCACAAATGAAGTGTTTTTGAATGTCATAAACCCTGGTAGCCCATTACCAGAATTTTAGCTAATTCGTGTCAAGATCTGAATCCGACCAAAACTGAAATGAATGATAAAGGACTAGATGGCGACTAGCACAAACCATGCAGCATCAGACCATCAGTAACTTTACATCTTTAAGGTGGACCAACATGTTAGACTGATCTAATAGAATAGAGAGTAAATAGACACAGTGTAAAAACTCCAGAAGTACTGCTTGATACACTTTGTTTGATACACTTCTACTACCATGCCCCTTCCATGTCAGCATAATTGCTAAGTTGAGAATGATCCAGTAATACCATCTCACTGGTGGTCCTGTGGCGTAAAAAAGACGGTTATCATATGATGCAGAGAAACAGATGGACTACAGTCTGTAATTGCAAACTAAAGTGCACCTCTATGGTGAGTGCAGCTGATAAAATGCACAATGAGTGTTGATTCAAGATAGGTATAGTGGCTTGCCGGTGCATATATGGTGAAATACTTAGTGTATGAAAGCATTTTACAGTGTCAGTATGTACACTAATATTCATAAAAGGCGATGCTCCCATATTGGGAATAAAAGTGTTACATAAACAAATGAGGGAAAATGAGACATAACGCAAAATAAGAGTGATCTTCATGCTCTCAGACCATTAGAGAACACAGAGAATGTGGCACACGATAACCTTGAACAGTACAGGAAGAACACTGACACGCCACCATGTCAGAGACAACTTTTCCATCAAGTAATGCACCTCTCAAAGACACGTTTTCACAAGGCCTTGCACTCACTACCAATGTCAACACACACAGACACACACACACCAACATACACTCATTCAAGGGGCAAAGACAAAAGATAGAGCTTGACAAAGCCAGAAGCAGGAGCTATTGCCTTCACTCGTCCAGCAATTATCTCTTTATAGATCGGGACTCTAAAGTTAAGTGCCCTGCTGAAAGCTTGTGTACATATACATCTGAGTGGGAGGCGGAGGGACGCTTCTTGCCGATGCTTGACTCACTCGACGAGATTTAAGACTTTGGCAAACTTTCGGCAGGCGCCACAGATGCTTGCAAACCTGACCTGTCATTGACTAAAGTCAACAGTTATAAAATTCATGTGTGTGCCTTAGGAATTACTTGCACGAAAGCTCCTACGCAAACCTCTCATTTGGTCTGCTACATGATACTTCAGGGTAGAAACCTGCTGCGCCCTCATAACTCGCACATACAGTCTCATGAGCAACGCTGGTGCATTCTTTTTTGTATTGATACTGAATCTTTTATGCATCATATACAAGTAGGGTCGTGCTTGTTGTTCAAAAGCCTTGCCAGGCTACCAAGTCAATCAAAACGTTATAGGATTGTACTCTGTTGCAAAGACCTGATGTGTCAACATAAGATACATATTTTGCACAGCTGAACCAGACTGGAATGCCAACCACTCTGCGTGGATCACTCAGTGGGTGAAAAGAATGGAAAGGAGTGATGGAGCAAGTGTGTGTGTGTGTGTGTGTATGAGAGAGAGAGAGAGAGAGAGAGAGAGAGAGAGTGAGCGAGAGAGAGAGAGAGAGTAGGAGGAAGGTAACCTGAACCAGTGTGAATGGAGTCATTGTTTTGTTGGCCGTAATTAGGCATGACAGCTGAGGCGTGAACAGATTCCCATCATTACAGGCCTAAAAAGCCCATTAGAATCGATGCCACGCTTCGGTCAGACTCCCTGTCTGCCCGAATCCAGGCCAGGCAGGCAGGCCCCAGGATAGCATTACATTAGCGCCGCTGCTAACGATAAGGCAACTCTATAGCTGCCGCTAACACCCGGCGTAATGGACTTGACGCCACGTTCAGGAACCGAGGTGGGATGGGATGGTGGGATGAGGGATTGGAGTGTGTGTCGGGGGAATGGCACTTTGGTGTGTGAGAAGAGCGTTTGTTGAGATTGCTCAGATAAAGTGGGCGGAAATACTATGCGCTCCAGGAGTCTGCAGGCTTGCGTCAGTGCAGGGCTGAGGCAGCCAATCGAGGACCTTGTTCTGCTGATTTTCTAGGAGTGGAGACTGAGTTGTCCTAATGTATGAGAACCGGTCCATGTGAAGGAGCAGAATGAGCGATATTAAAGTAACTTGTCAATAAACTGGAGTCTGCAAAAGTTTTATTACACAAAAAGTTTTCACAATGAATCTTTGCTTGTTAAGTACTGATACCCTTCAAAGTATTTTTTTAACTGTATGTTTTCCAAAATATTCATTAGCATATGCAAATAAGACATTATCTACTTCAATATAAAGTCTAGCCTTTGGAGACACACTCCAGAGAAACAATTTAAAATATTACAATCCCAACATTTAATTGTTCAATCAAGAAACATCTTTTTAATAGATTTTAACAGTTAATAAGAATAAACAGTTCAAGTAATGTTGTGCTACAAATAGCATAAATCCAGCTATGAGGTAATATATTCGTGAATCCTTCTGTAAAATCTTTTAGAAAATATTTTTTAAGAAAAAGTTTTAAGAGTGAGCCTCAGAACCTGAATGCTGTCATTGGTACATAGGAATATGCATATTTAGACATTATGTATTGATTCTACAGAAAGGAGGTTTTTAGTGATATTACACGCTTCTGCCATACAGAGTCTTTATTCGAGTTAGCAACTGCACAAAACACTCTGAACATGTCATGAAGAACTTTTATGATCACAGTTTAAGAGAAGACATTTAAAAATACTGACGGGACCAAAATTGTCATGTCAGCAGTTTGCATGTACATGAACAGAAAAGTTGGACTCCTGATGAGACTCACGACACCACTTTCAGATCTGGCAATGCAAGGAGTTTCAGCACAGCCAGGACCAACCTGGAAAAGGGCACTGAGAAAACCACGCAAAAGCACGAGCGGCTGATCAAGGAGTGTTTCAAGACCGAATCTGACTCCAAGCGTACATGGCAAGACATCCAGACGGTCACAGATTATCACAGACTGAGTACAACCATCATAGCCAATGATGCCTCATTACCAATGAGCTCAACAACTTTTATGCTCATATTGATCTAGCACATCTATCAAAGCTACAACTCCCCCAGATGACCAGCCACTCTCCTCCTCCGCTGTCGAATCTGAACTGAGCAGGGTGAATGCAAGGCTGCTGGCACTGATGGCATCTCTGGACATGAGCTTAAAGCATGTGCTGAACAATTCCTGTACACTATAAACAACATTTACAATCTGTCATTGACCCGAGCTGTTGTCCCCAAGTCCACAATCATTTTATCAGTGCTTAAACAATCTACTCATCATCAATTCGAAAGACCCACCTCTAGTCCACCTGTCATCCCAACAGATCAACAGAGTATGCCGCATCCATGGCTCTTCACTCCATCCCAACTCACAGAGACAGTACCGGTTCTTATGTTAGGATATTATTCACTGATTTTAGTTCACCATTTAATTCACTGATGGCCTAGTGATTAGAACATTGCCCCTGCAATCAGACGGTTGTGGGTTCGAATCCCAACACTCTGTTCCCTGGGTGCCCCTATTTGGTGGCAGCCCACTGCTTCACTTGGCGAATGGGTTCAATGCAGAGAAAGAATTTTACATTGTTCACGCTGTGTTGTGTTCTTGTGTGACTATAGGGCTTCACTATACTTTACTGTTTGGTTGAGCAACCTCTCCTCCACCACTCGGATCCTGAACACCAGTACTCCACAGGGTTGTGTGCTCAGCCCACTCCTCTACTCCCTCTTCATCCATGACTGCGTTCCTGTACGTGGCTCCAAATCTGACATCAGGTTTCACAGACAACAAATTCCTCAGTGTCCACATCTCAGAGGACATCTCTTGGCATTTAACAACTCCAGTCGATCAAAAATGCACAGCGAGGCCCTTATTTTCTGAGGAGGCAAGGGAAAGCCCAGCCGTCTCCTCAGATCCTGGTGAACTTCCGCCACTGCACTGTTGAAAGCACCCTGACCGACTGCATTATGGTGTGGTGTGGCAACTGCACTGTAGGTGACATGAAAGTTCTGCAACTTGTAGTGAAGACTACCCAGCACATCATCTGTGGTGGGCTCGCAGCATTACAACGGACCCCTCACACCCCAGCCATGGACTGTTTGTCTCACTTCCATCAAATATGCACTACAGGAGCTTTAGGTCCCACACCAGCAGGCTCAGGAACAGTTTCTTTCATAACACCATTACTATTCTGAACTCTCAGACCTTGTACTTTGCGACATCTGGTGTGCTAGTGGTTAGGGAGTTGCCCGTCTGATCAGAAGGTCATGACTTTGAATCCCAGGACTGCTAGTGGCACCACTGAGGTTCCCTTGAGCAAGGTACCGTCCCACACTCTGCTCCCCAGGCACTGTGTTCCTGGCTGCCTGCTGCTTCACTTGCTGAATGGGTTAAATGTGTTAAATGCAGGGAATGAATTTTGTACTGTGTGCTGTGGTGTGCTCACGTATGACAAATGGACACTTTAAGTGCTAGCCTACTCCCTCACTTCCCTTTTAGATTTATGGATTCTAACTCACAGTGCTAACCCATTGAGTTTTTACATTATGGATCTTTCACTGCACCTATTTTATGTCAATATCTATCTTGGCCTTTCATCACCCACATATTACACATATTTAATTATTTATTATGAATATACAGGTCCAATTTGTCAGTACTTGTTCACACTCAGTACGTTTTTTTATTTTTTACTGACTCATGCACACCTTTGCACTTTATCTGTGAATACCTGCTGTACATAATTGTACCTGTATATATTGCCTTGTCTGCACTTTCTGGTTTGATGCTAAATTGCATTTTGTTGTTCTTGTACAATGATAAGAACGGTGAATCTGATCTAATCAAATCTAGCCCCACAGCGTCAGGCTAAAACTAGCTAAAGACCCAGACTTTGCACACCAGACATGTTCTGTCTGTTTTACTTTGTTTGAGGAAGCTGTTTCAGTGGGATTTTTTTCACTGAACCATCCATTTGCACACTCGTATCAAGGGTGTGATTAAGTCTAAAAACATACACCAGGAAAGTATGCAAATGTAAACTCTTTGTGTTGGACAAACTGTTTTGCATGTTGCAATGTTCTAAAATATGTAAATGAGATCAGCCCTTGGGGACCTCCACCCGGAATTCCTTTCTGTGAATGCACAAACCTACACACCACTTTGATTGGACTCCAGATAAGACGACCAAACAAAATACCCGAAGAACTGAACCATGAACAGCAATATATCAAGCAGTCATGCAGCCCAAACCACCTGTAACCTGTCTCTCCTCAGTAGCAGCAATGGCTCTGAGAACCAGGTAAAAGCTCTCTGTTGACACAGCCATAAAGGCCAGAAAACCTATTGTTTAAGGTCTATGGTGCACACCTCACTCAGACATGCCTCTCTTCTCTGAATCTCTTCAAGGGTTTCTGCTGGATGACTGTGGTAAAAAGATCAGAATCAGGTCAGGGAATGATAGGAGACATTGCAGTGCATATGCTAAACCACAGTTTGTTTCAGGGCACAGTACATAATGGACAGCACATTTTCTTTGTCTTTGGCAATGACAGTCTGTGACATCTCATTGCAACTTCTCAGTAAGGCTGTGAGCCTAAGGAGAACAGTGTCCAGAGTTTGCTTCTCTAGTTTTGCACCAGAGCTTTGAGGCTAAAATAGCAAGTAATGGAAGCTTCCAGCCACGTGTGAGCATACATTAACTTCAGTCTTGAAATCTGACTTTCATTAGTACTTTTTTAAAAATAATAGTAGGTCATATAGAGTGTACAAAATACCCGTGGTGGTACCTGGGGGGAGATGGGGTGGGTCCCTATACTCAAGTGCTGTCTAATCTAAGCAGTACAGATAGCTTCACCAGCAAATCACTCACTGAATAAGTGACACATTATAGTTATGTTTAAAACAAAAATGTCTTAGAAGATGTTTTCAGCAGTTCAAAGCATGTGAACGATTTCATCATGTGATTTTTACATCTGTTACATCAAATAGAGGCTTTTAAGATAACGGTAAACAAATACTCTGATTGATAGTCCATTAAGCCAGTTCACCAGGACTTTGTGCGTACAATTCACTTCCAAGATCCAAAGACTTTACAGCAACAAAGAATTATTTTGCTCTTACTTGCTAATTAGTTAGCTAACAAAGCCACATACCTTACATCGTGGGGTTTAACACACAGAACCTAAACATCTCCTTGAGTCTTTGGCTAAGGAAGTGGATACATTCTGTTCTCCAGACTGTTGGGATGCACTGCATTTGACCCCACACATGTTGCTGCACACCTACAGTAAGGCTCTGAAGGCTTGTCAAGGTTGTCTTGCCTAATTATAGTTCCTAAGTTAGAACTGAACAGCCGGTGTTTAACAGGGCAAATCAGTTTGCTACAGCGCCACCCTGAGGCAGACCAATACTGTAGCATATGTTTTCACTAAAGACAGAAATTTGCCCTTTCCAGAGTTAAGCAGGCTAAAATGAACCCTTTGTGTATTAACGTATCTATCTAATAGACACTTTATCTTTATGTATTAAAATATACATAACCCTAACCCTAACCCTAACCCTATATCACAATAGTATGTTCTTAGAGTTTATTTTAAGAGACTTACCCGAGAATTTCACAGTTTGGCCCACCTCAAGGATTTAAATATGCAGAGCCTTATATGACCCAGATGCAAAATATTGGGAATTGGGACCCCCTGTATATTGTCCCTTGGTCATATAGTGGTGAAAAGTTTCATTTGACAGTCTGTCACTTTAACTGTAACTCACAGAAAGGTAAAGCAGACTAAATGCATGTAAGGAACATATCTACCTGTGACATAAGAGAGATGGAGAGAAAGGGAGAGAGATAGGAGGTAGAAGAACCTGTTTGGCGCCAATACTCTGGCTAGCGCCCCTGGTGAGGGAGATAAGGACTCTCTGAATATTTCATGCCTTTGATTGACAGCTCCTTAGGGTCCAGAAAGAGCCATGGCGCCCACTTTACCGCCTAGAGGAAGCGCTGAGACAGCCTTGATGAAACTCATGTGACCACACCTCCTCCAACACACACCCAAACACAGCTATTACAATGCACAAACACACATATACACACACACACAAGTGTAATTTAGAGGTAGTAGGACTCTTCCTTGTCAAGTGCTTTCTGATATTGATCTCTAAAAGCCACCACAAGATGTACAACTGGTCCATAATATCATTTCAGCCGGGAGTTCTCCCTAATTCCCTCGTGCACTGGACCCACCCACAAAACATGCCGGCCGCGAAACCACCCAAGCTTTGGGGTGGATAAAATGCTCCACGTAATCTTCTGCAGCGTAATCAAGTGTAACAAAATCAGTGATATATCTGAGGTGTTCAAAGAAGATTCAAACTAAATACGATTCTGGGGTCAAAAAAGTCCTCTTTCTGTCAGAGTTAACAGCAAAAATAGTACATTTTCTTAGTGCACTACTGAGCAGATGTCCAACTGCACTTGGCAAGCAAGTTCCATTTTCCAAAAAAGCTGTTCTCCCAGCGGTGCCTGTCAGGAGGAAGCGTGTCCTCCTGACACATTCGATCCTTTTTCCTTACCGAATTTAAAAAGCTGATGATTATCATGTGGCAACCAGTCAAGGATGTTCCTGACATGGTAGGCACCGCTTCTCCTTCAAGCACTTCCTACAAATCAGCGCAAAAACATCAGTGCTAGCTTCCCCCTTCCCGGGACTGGGCCAGCGCAAGCAGCATTAAGATTCAAGAAGGACTTCTTTAATGCTGTGAGAGGAGGAGAAAAAAACCTGGTGTATCATGTCACTGGTGAATGAGCGGACTCCTTGATGAGCTCACGCTCCTTACAGATTGCTTCCCCATGATGCTCCTTGGCGAGCAGGCAGGAACGAGACAGGCCTAATGAGGGCTGACGCGAGGTCCGCGGCCCCCGTCAAGCCGAAAGGTCGGCTCCAACCGCTCCCACTTGTGGTGTCACATGGGCCAGAGTCTCCCCAATCATCAGGTACGAGGGAGAAAATGGCTTCCAGAGCACCACCAGAACCTGAGGAATCCTCCACATCTTGAGCGCATCCAAAGGGTCAGGAGAAATTGGAAGGATCGGAAAGGGCTTAAGACTGAGTCGCTCCTCCTACTCCAGCAGAAGCAGTGAAAATGAGGGAAAGCTGAAGTTCGGCCTAAACAAACACAGGCCCTCTGGCATGTGTGGAGGGAGAAATTTATTTGGACTTCGGATACAATGCGTACCAGCAGGCCGCAGTCAAGTCGATGCCATATGGTGTTGGGCCAAAATGGGCATAAATAAAGTCCAAATAACAATCAAAATCTTGACTCTGTTTTTTTTTTTTTTTAATAAAAAGGTCTTGATTAGTTTTAGACAGCACACTTGATTTTACACAAATTGTTTTGCATTGTTTTAACATTATTTTACACACTTATCATTTTTGTTTTTTCTCCTCATCATTTAACATCACCACATAACAGGTCGGAAACCATTTTAGCAGCAAAAACCAGCTTGCAGCATGCCGTCTGCTCTGCATTAGGAAGCTGTCATAATGCAAAGATTGAGTGCTGCTGCGAAAAAGTCACTGAACTTGGTTTTTCAGGTGTAAATCAGCGTCTAATTGAATGTCAAGAACCTAGAGGCATCTACGGCAGGGCAGCGGGAAGGGGCCAATCAGGTACCTCCTCGGCCTGCCCCCCTGCCTTTTGGAAGTCATGTAGATGGAGACATATGTGTTGTTTGTTTTAGTTTGGGGCAAAAGCATATTTCACACTGAGGAGATGACTGGGCCATGTGAGTTATGCTTTGCAATAGCAGGAAAGCGAAACCTTCTGAAGTGATTCCCCCGCTGTCCCCCCTCTGAAGCAGGATCAGGCTTGTTTAAAGACGCAGCCGAGGCCAAAGGAGTTTAAAGGACACGTTGCCGTTTGTAAGTTTGCACACTTTTCTGCAAGTTTTCCAGCAGTGTCCGTTCTTGGTAAATAAAAGAAAGTTTGAGGAGCAACTTAACAAACGTGATTTCGTTGCAATTGCATGACTGTTTATTAATTTACACGTATGTACGTGAGGCAAACCAGCTTGTATCCGTGAGCTCCTCTGCATTTTTGGGGACACGACCTCAGTCGTAAATTGTGTGCGCTCCCTCCCACAAAGGCATGGGCCCAGATGAGAATAACAGATCATAAGTTCTTCCTCTCTGGGAAGTGGTTATCTTTGAAAGCGAAAGCTCATTGCCTTACTGTAGCATGTGCGCATGTCAACCAAAACAAAAGGGCATTTAAGAGGGCAAGTCTAAAGCTCATGTCCAATTGTCCCATCCTACTCCCCC
>JBBPCX010000088.1:13207944-13229374 GCA_037974365.1 Hydrocynus forskahlii | reverse complement strand
ATAAATATTAGATACAAATACACATTGTTCTATGTATGAAAAAACGCATGTTTGTTTGATAACAGACTTCCTTCATTCATTTATCTAGTTATGCAAAGACATGGCCATAATAAGGTATCTAACACTGGCCTTTTGTAAACTGTCATATCTGTTTTTTTCATTTCAATATTCCATAACAGCAACATAAAACAGTACAGACTGGGCAGCTAATACATGACTGGATTTGAACGGTCACATCAAACAAATGAACATTTCATTGCATGCCACTTTTAAACAACAAAAGCAATACCACCTAAAGCAATGCAGGTATGTGGGAGCGTGCTCTACATTTGTGCCTCTCCAAGCAACTTCTCACTCGTAAACGCATATGCAAAATGCCAATGCAAATCTTAGGCAAAATGTCATGCACAGCATACTCCATATTCAACCCCTGCATCTGTCTGCACATTTGCGCGGTGGTGCGGCGTCTGGTGCCTGGTTCTCGGTGCAGGGAAAGGTAAACTAGTCAGGCGGAATTTAATTCTTTACAGCCTGCTGTTCACAGTTTGTATGGCGTAGACAGCTGGGCGCCCCGGTACAGTTTAGATCAGAGGCCTTGATAACCTGGCCCTTGATTTATGGACACCGTGGCTCTCTGCAATCACCTAATGAGGTGAACTGGATTGTTTACATGTTTATTAAAAACCCAGAACCAGCTGCGACCGGCTCAGGCATTTGTCATCAGGCCTATCTGTCAAAGTTCACCCAGACCTCTGAAGAATTTTTTTGCGAGCTCCAATATCCGCTTTAATTTTTGGATCGTTTCGTTTACAGCCGTGTGACTGCTGCTGACTCACTGCTTTCGAGACGATCGGTTAAATAATGCGCAGGCTACAAGCATTTTTTTTTTTTTTTTCGTGGCAGGGAAGGTTATGCTACTATTTACTTTGAACTCATTCTCATGTGAATGCCATGAGGTCACCATGTGTAGCCGTCTCTAATTACCATCATTACTGTCAAACTCTTTATTTTATTTTACGTATACGTTTTTATACGCAGACTTAGAACCTTCGGGGTAGAACGCTACTAAGGTCGGTTCTAGATGCCCAGTACTTTTGAGACACAAATGCATGAACGTAACACTCAAGGACAGAGCAACCGTACTGTTGGTACTGATGGGTACCGATAATTGACTAAACGAACAGGAAAGGTTGAACCCTCTGTTTCTTTTTCTTTTCTTTAGGTCTAGCCTGTTTGCTTTAAAATCTCCCACTGCCTCATTGTCTGTTTTCTCCCTCCTGAATGAAATCCTTTGCCTTACTCATTACAGGAGGTCATGCAAAGTTTCCTCAGTGGGGACTTGTCTGCCTGCAGGCATTTTCTCAGCCACTACAGCCTGGATCTCACATGGTACTGTACTTACAGCCAGGCCCTTTGGCTTCAGTTACCGGGACTTAAACATTTAACAGCTCTCAGTCGACCAACATAAACAAGCTACTTGCGAGCCCCCCCCACACCCCCACCCCTACCTCAACCCTCCACTTTTTTGTGTGTGTGGGTAAAGACACTTTCAGGAGGCTAAAGCACTTGGTGGAAATTAGATCTTGTAATCCCTGCCATTCGTGCTCTCTTTAAAGTGCGAGGAGGGACAAGTGGGGGTAATGCCTTTTACTGCTGTGGCGACAGGGGGGCTTTAGCATGCCTCGCTCATGACCATCCGAGCCCCTGCCTAACTAAAAAAAAAAAAAAAAAAAAAGAATGAAAAAGTAAGGAGCGCAACTCAGGGCCTCCTGAACCCGGTCCCACTCAACTTTCTAATATATTCCAGCACCTGGGAAAGATAGGTTGCAGTCATGAAAAGAAAGGCATGAATGTGCCCCAAAGATCAGACATGCTTCTCCCTTTTTTGAGACTGGCATTTGTGCACAATTCCTATTTTCCATCAGAAATTCAGTTGTCAGTTTGCTTGCTGCTGAACGAACAGAACTTGTTTTGCAACAAGCTGGAACTGCTGGTCATGTCTGGAAAAGCAGCAGCTTGGGGTGTTTTTTCCTTAAATAAAACGCTGTTTGTTTTCAAATAAGATCCCATGATTAGGCATTAACCAAACGAAGGGAAATGTGCAATTGTGCCAGGATTCATTGGTGCATTTTCCGTCTGTGAAAAAGAGACGTTTGGATCTGTTGGAGATTCTGAAGTTCTAGAAAGTTTTATGGAATCGGCTTTTTGTTTCACAAATGACTAATAGCGGCTCTTTGACAATGCACTCCATCAACCTTTTTTTTTTTTTTATCTGTCTTCCCCAGCAACCAGTGGCAACACTCCACCACCCAAACACTGTTTATGAGAAAGACCAGAACGTCCTGACCACCATGAAATGTGGAATGAATATTCTTTTTTTATCGTGAGCCAAAGAACTTCCCTTAGTCCATCCCTGAATAAATTCTGCCTGTTCTGCACATATATTCTTGATATATATTTATCATCCTACTCATTCTGACAGACTTAATATAACTTAATATAAAAATAAAGGGTTATTTGGTATAATGGCATGGAAGAATCACTTTAGGTTCGCTACAGAATCTTTCAATGAATGAGTTACACTTTTGTTTAAAAATGTGAACCGTAAGAACCTTTTTGAAGTTTAAGAAACCTCCTAATGTTGAGGTTCTATGTCAGGAGAAGGTTTTGCATAGAAGCAAAGAACCTGTTTTTTTTAGAACCTTTGAAGAACCTTTATTTTTAAGAGTATGGGATCACATTTACTGGAACAAAAAGTCAAATTTGTTTGACCTCTGGTTCTTTGTGATGGATCATTTAAATTCCATGCTGGTTTGAATGTAACCAGTCAGGATGATGGTGGGATTCGTTTAACGGAGCTGTGTCATCGTGATACTGCATGTTCCAGTTTTCCACTGTCGTGATACGGAAGAACGAAGAGGTGTAAAGCAAATCAATCCGTGTTGAACAGGAGACTGCCGTAACACCTACAAAAACATGTTCTGACCAACACCCACCATCATGCACAGTCCCGGTACAGATTCTTAAGCTAGGTCGGTCTCTCCACACAATGGGTCCTGTCTAAAAGTGACCTTTGGGACCAGCCTCATGGCCTGGCTCCGTCCAGTGCGGCGTGGAAGGCCAGCCGCCGCTTCTGACAAGTCTCTGTGCCGGCAAATCACTCATTTTCATACAATCACCTCCCGCTCCCCTTCCTGCGCAAGGCTGGGCGCGAGGGTCGCCCGTCTGCCCGCTATTGTCTGCTAAATTTAGGCCCCATTATTCAGCCATAACAAATGTCCGCCGGGGTAGTCACTTTCACATTAATACTTTGCGCCCCGAGGGGAAGTCTTCCCTTTGCAATGGATCAAAGGTCCCCTCTATTGTAAGGCACTTCCTCTTTTTCCTTTTTTAGCTCCTGGGGTTTGTTGTTTTTTCTCGCCCCGAACACTCCCCTCCTCCCTCCCTCTGCACGCCGGGCCGAGGCTGACCCTCCTCTGGACGGGGTGACGGGCAGGCGTGAGAAGATGACCTTTCACCTTTTCAGAATAAGATATGGGTACAGCCTTCAGTTTTGCTTCTTAAATGGTGATCCTAGAGGGTGAAGGGAAACGTCCGTTTGGGTCCAATGTGCACCATGTACTGGTGGAAAGTACCAATGCATTAGACAGAGCTATCAGAGGTTCTGGAAGGTCCCACAGGGTCCAAAGGAAGGTTGGAAGGTTTTATTAAAGTCAATCTTTGAAATCAAGCATTTGAACGTATCTACTACTGACTAAGACACAGCTCTGGAAAAATAATAAGAGAGCACTGCGATTTATTTAAATATCAGCATCTCTATGAAAAATGATTCCATGCCAGTGTCTGTTAAATTCCTGCACAAGCACCTCATTCTGCTTTATGAGGGACTGATTAGTGATCACCTGAATCACATCTTATTTAATGAGGAAAAGTATAAAAACACTGCTGTAATCGACAATCTCCTCTCACAATGAGACCAGTTGGATGGTAAAACACTACTAGAAGTCCCTCAGAGGTCATTATTGCGATTTTGTTGAAGAGTGAACGAGAGATTTGTTTTCTTTGAATTATTCAAGTTCTGCAAAAACTGCATCATTTCTCTTATTTTGATGTGCTGTTATTTCGTTTACAATGATGCTGTAACTCAGAATAAAGATGAAAAGATATGGTAGTGATGAGTAACTGTATTTCCATATAACAATACAAACACCTGACAAAAGCCACACTGAATGCTCCTTTCAGCAGTGGACTGCTTCCATGTTGTTCTGGAGCTTGTTGGTTAAATGTTGTCTGTGCGCTTCCTCTGGCTTCACTGCCGAAAAGGATGTTTAATGCTATCATGGGATGACATGAGTGATGGAGGATTTCCTTGCATGCCGAGAACTTATCACTGGCTTTGTGCTCAGAACTGTCACAATGACAGGGCCCGCTTCCAAACCCTGCAACGGGTATAGAGATTGCGTGCCTACAAATACTAAATCCTTTACCTAAAACTAATCACGGCTATTTTTTGCCTCTGAAACACATGACAAGGATGACGCTTTGCGGCTTCATTTGTTTTTTTTCCTGACCAGAAACTGCGGGTGATATTTTCTACAGATATTACATCAGTGTGACGGTAGCATTCGCTTTAATTTTACGAAACCAGGAAAATTAAATATTTGACTGCTCCAGTATTTTAACAGGCGTGCTCTGCTTCCTAAACCTTTAATGCTGCGGCCATTTGTTCATTCCTTTCTTTCATATAACCATCATTCGTCAATGTCATTTCCTGCGGGTCCTGAGGAGGGAATAGTAGCCGAGCAGGCCGCGGCTTAGCTAAGAAATGTTGTGACTGTAAACGACCGTTCTGCCATGCAACCCTAATGAAACACCCTTTGTGCCTGGAGCCCGCCTCACTCAGAGTCAATGACATCAGTCACCAGAGTCTGTAGACTCTAGTCTGTTTACAGACTTAAGCAGAGACGGATTTGCTCCCCGAATTTAGACTCGGCTTTTAGCGCGTGCGCTGTCACGGTAGGCCTGCGTCTTCGTCTAACCACTCAGTCTCAAGTTTTAGATTTTTTTTTATTTTTTTTTTATCGGGGGGCTTGTTTTGAACTGGAATGCTTGTTTTCTTCCTCTATTAGACTACAGTGGGCTCATATCTTGTCCCTGAACCTGAGCCTTCCTGCGCGTTTAATAAGGCTAAATTAGGCTGCTATGCCTCAAATGCACTGTTCTAACGAGCAAAGAAGCTTAATAGTGGGACGAACATCATGATCTGTTTAGGGCTGCCCTTTCAAGTGGTCGCCTCACCCTCATTTAGGCTTTTGTTCTTAAACGACAGAACATAAATATGAGAAAATAAACCTGCTTAATGGGTGATGTCACAAAAGGCTCATGCTTCACGCTAGTTTTACCAGGTCTATACAAAGACAGGCCTTCAGCCAACCCCTGCAAAAAGAGGCAGCCACGCACACAGACTGTACACACATTCACGTTCACGGACCCACACAAGCATGCTGCGTGGTGTAGCATGCAGTTAAGAGATAGAAAATGACACTGTATGTCAAAAACTGCTAATTAAGAGGGTTTTTTTTTAAATAAATTGTAAATACATTGAGTTAGGTTGGTTGACGATGTTATAATATGTGTTAACTTGGTTGAAAATCTTTCAGACATACTAAATGAACTGTGTAAATGTTTATTATGCATGCGTTATTTGTCATTGTCACCTAGCACAAATCATAAATATATATTTATTTAATGATTTTAATTTAGTGCTTTATGTTCAAAATATTATTTTTTTACTTTGACGGATAAAAGTCAAATTTTTTGCACAAATTTATTTCAAGATCTAACCATGTTAGTAAAAATATTAAAGGCTTTAGACTGCCCAAAAAAAAATGTTTAGAACCTTTTGTCTTGGTAGTAGATGTCTCTATATAAGATTATATAGAGATAAAAAAAAAGTTATTAACTTGTTATCTTGTTTTGAAGACTATAGTTGGAAGAAGGTTGGTTCCTGGCCTCTCTGTACACTCCAGCCATTGCATGCAGAGTTTAGCATAATAATGGGAACTCTGATAAAGAATGGTCTTGAAAAATGTCTTTGTATTTATTTGCACAATAAACCTTATCATTTTTAAAAGAAAGTTACAAGTTTCATTATCGTTTTTCTATATTTAGTTTGAGAGACACGTCTGCTAAAATAACAGCTATAAGGTGTTTCCTGTAATGCTTGATGAGATTTGAGAATGCAGAACAAACCTCAAATCTCTGCAGATCGTCCTCGATCCTTAGTGTTCTCATTTGGACTCTCTTCTTCAGCGTTGAATTTCAAAAGGGATTGGGTCAGAGGGCCTGGATGGCCATGTCAAAAGCTTCATTCTGTGGTCACTGAGGCATTTTTGGGTGGATTTGGAAGATTTTTTGGATCGTGGTCCTGCTAAAAAGATCCAGTCTGACTGCTTTTTGGAAAGGGGTAGATTAAAATCTCCTAGGACTTCATAGACTCCATGATGCCGAGTATCGTTACAAGGTTTCCAAAAATGGATCAAAGCATCACAGATCCTTCGCTATAACTAACAGTGAGGATAAAGTTCTTCGCGGCCTTATTTCATATCAACCCCCCCGACAGTTCCAGTGTCAAGTGAACTCCAGGCACTTACGTTTGTGGTAAGATGAAAGAAAAGCTTTTTTTCTTTCATGGAGGTGGTGTCTAATAGTTAGGGAGGCATCTATTACTTGGGACCCCAAAACGCCAACATCTTCTGTGAATCTCCAGCTGTATTCCTGGAGAACTGCTTTGCCTCTCTAAACTCACTGTCAGTTGCAAAATGCACTTGCATCTTCTCCCAGGTATTTTCACCACAGCTTCAGTTGTTTTAAAGTAATTAATCATTAACCCAACCATGCAAATGGGCATTCTTGGGCGTGTGGCTAGTTTTAACAGACAATGCCTGGTTTATGATGGTCAGCAGACTGAAGTTACTTCAGGTTTAGATTGGACTCTTATTACCAGTGCGAGATCTCAGTAGCCACATGACCTTTTTTTACCCCTCTTTACCAGTTGTGTCAATGACATCAGTGCAAACTTAAATTAAATTTCACCCCCTGACACATGATTTCGTTTAAATGAAGTGTCGATTAGCCACACTAGGCAATGGACGCAAACTACAAATACTGGACCTTTCCAAGAAAACGTTTGGAAAAGGTAAACACGCAGACTAACATAAAACCACACTATATTGTTCATTTGTTTATTCATATTTACAATGGTATTAGTGGGTTTTGTTTTTAACTTACTGCCCAATTAAGCAGCTTAAAATTTGTCATTTTTTCAGACGCCTAAGACTGGGAATGTGAAATGGACTGTATATTGATAAAAGGGATGAAGGATAAAGGACATTGCATTCACAAACGGTTACAGAATGACCCATTTGATCTTGCATAGGTGGATATGTGGGGGTTGGTGCCTGTACATGAGTAAGGCCGCAGTTTCGGAGGGAAACGGCGTATCTACAGGCTGTGATTCAGTAATCAAAGAACACTGAAGGTGAAAGGGACTCCACAGTCTATGTTCTCATTAGAGCTTGGACATACCCAGCGGTAAGAGGTAGGCTGAGGGAAGTTTGAGATGGAGTGCTGCAATAGTGCTGTTACATTTACGTGTCATCTACCTCCAGGCGGAAGCTGCATATTAATGTGTAATCATCCCCCCAGGACCAACAATATGCAAGGAGTGGCCTGCATTACTCATAGTGCATGATGGCACAGTCTGTCTGGCTCCAACGTAGCTTCTCACATGAAGAGTAGCCACTGGAAGTAGAGCAGCCCGGGATGTTTGGGATAGACATTACGAGATATTCTGAAAAAGAACATAAACTTGGCATCTTTTGCACATATATTATGGGAAGTGCGCATAAATGATGTGTTTTATCGATTCTTTTGATGTGTTATTATAATATTATCATATAGTTTTCTTTATATTTAAAAAAACCTCAGGCCCTCACCCTCTTAACTGTTTGTACTTACTTGTGTATTAACCTCTGGTGTTTTTGTTAAGGTGTGTAACTTAGCTGGCAGTAACTTGGTAGAAAGCAGGTGTTGATTTTAGTGTAGCTTTACAGGTATGAGGAGCAGACGTAGACGATTTAAGCACTGATGTACGTCACTCTGGATAAGAGCGTCTGCTAAATGCCGTAAACGTGAACGTTTACAGGTTAATCATTTGGCATGAATCTGCACCTGCAATCGATTTCATGTGTGAAAACATGTAATGTGTTCTTTTCCATGAGAGCGAATGTTTTGGGATAAGCAAGTGTTTAAAGACGCAAGCTTAATAAATGGATTAGCATTTCTGATCTTCCATTGTTAGTATAGAGTTTGATTAGAGTTCAGCCTACCTTGTTTCTGTACATCAGTATAAATGAATGTTAGTATAAATAATTATTTGTTTATTATGAGAGACCACATTGCTTGGTGGAAAAATTAGATCAACTGTTTTTAAGCCACAACTTACTTCAGGCTGGATAAACCAGGCAGACTGATTAGTGCAGGGATTTTACACTAATCACGAGAATTTAAGAGTGTAGGGATGCAAGTAATATACAATAAATGTTATAATTAAGTGGTAAAGTCATTCAAATAAACAGCACATTTGTTTACCAATCTAAATGTTAGCTTGGCACATTTATTTCTAATAAACTAACACTGGGCGTTAGGAATGAGAACGAGAGAAATCTTGTACTTGGGAACATTTGACATTACAGCCTCAAACACAACAAGATATTACAATTATTGGTTCTGTTGTTTCTGTATTTACTGCTGCTTAACCTAAAATAAGCTTATCCCACTGTTAACTGGATGCAAGTTACAACTGTAGCTAATCTTTGTATATCCAGTCTTTAGAAAAATTCTCCATAGTTTCTTCCAATGACTGTTAATTATAAGCTCCAAGAATTGATTAAATACTGGTTTGGTCAACATCCATGGTCATTGTAATGCATGGCCTCCTACTGCTTTATAGTTTAGTAGGTGCACTCTGGATGTAAAGCTGATTCCTATGTTTAGCAATGCCACTAATGCCTGTAACTTTGGAAAAACATGGACTATATTCTGTTCTCCTTCTTTGTTCGTGCTCTGATAACGAAAGCTGGAAGAAGTCTCCATTATTGTCCTCTTATTCTGTCCTCTGTTATCAGCCTTCAGCTGGCTGACCTCCTTCTTCATTATGGATGTTTCTGCTAGCTGTGGAAGATTCCGTCAGGGGGAGAGCACGCAAATGCAGATAAATTGACTTTATCCCTTTACTGTAAAGTTCAGAGGCCTGACAGAGACTGCGGGGACATTGTCCCTGATCTGGTGCGTGCAATGAGAAGGGGGTTGTTGGGCATGGAGGGGTGTGATGGCTGTTGGGGGGGGGCTGTGGTGGTTGTGGGTCACTGTACCCCTGGGCTGAACAGGCCATCAGGCCAGAGCAGGGCCGGCACTGGGAGAAGCGGGACTGGGAGAGTTAATTGCTAGTTTGGGGGGCACTGATGGTAAACAGGACTGACAGGCTGTGTGGAAGGAGCCAGTGAGCTCCTGCTGCATATTCACTCTGTCTAAGTGGATTGCTGCATCTGTCATCGCTACCCGGCTCCGGAGAGGCCGAGCCCTTTGCTGTCGGGATGCGGGGCATGCAACTGTGGCCTTCTGACGTGGGCCCAACGAGGAGAAAAGGGGAAAAAAGAGATGTCACATTTGCAAACCAATTATGGCCACCTCACTCACCGAAACCAACCAGAGGAGCTGGAGACGATGATGTTGTTGCTGGAGTCACGGAGTTATGATAACCCTCGAAAGTCTAGAGTTATTTTGTTGCATGGTTTGAGTGTATTTGGAAAATTACATTACATTAATTACTTCTACCTACAACCTACATACAGCTGACAGGTTCAAGTCTGCACCTACAGTACTGTACGAAGATAAGTCACCACACTTTAACTGATTTCCTTTACCAGTAAAACAACCACAAAGTATAAAGTAGGTTGTCCATTTTGCAATCTCCGAACAGACAATCAAAAAGGCGGAAAACTACACAGAAGCCTGAACAACTAAAATGTAATCAAATATCGATCCGTTTAGCACAGCAACCTTTTTTTAAAGTCTTGCTTAAAGTTTTACTTCAGGAACCTGCAGGGATAATTCCTGTTCTTCTTGTGAAGAGTTCAGACTTAAAAGTTGGATGCATTTTCTGCTTCTCAAAATCCAAGTTACCAATTTTTCCTCATCAGCAGGGGTTACATTGGGCCAGGGCTGTCTGGAGAGAGCTCCTCTATGTCATCAGAGGCAGCTCAGCCACACGTCTTTAACCATGTATATGCTTTTCACCTTTTTCTGTTCATTTTTTCCCATTAATGTCAACTTGAAAAGCAATTCATTCTATCAATACCTGAATGATGAATTGTCTTCACGTAGATGAAAGATGGACCGAAACACATGTGGATTTTTTCAGATCTCAGATCTGAGAGTGAAACTTGATTTTCTCCTCTCTGTCAAGAGGAAAATATTATTTATATGATGGTCTTGAGGGTTTTCATGGACATCCAGGTCTTGCATCATTGTCAGTCATCTTAAACCAGTTTTGAAAACTTCTCATACTTATATTAGCCCTTCTTAGTGGATTATCTTCTTTCTAATGTCCTCAGAAATCTTTCAGTTTTTGATGTACATGAGAAAGAAATGTGTGAGGCAGCTGAGGCGTGTGTGTGTGTGTGTGTGTGTGTGTGTGTGTGTAGTTGCTGTTGTGAATGTCAGTGTTCCGTAAGGGTGAACATACTATCAGTGAGAACTTTAGGAGCAGCTCTCATTAGGGGGACAGCTGAAAGTGATTGGTGTTAAGACTGGGAAGATGGAAGAGTGAACATGGAAGCAGGGGGCACAAAAGTAAGGATTGGACAAAATAAATTTAGATATATTTCATATTGTGATTTTTGTTGTTGGCTTCTCTTTAATTTTCTGCTTAAATAGGTTTCTTGCTTTTTCTGTTTCTTCATAAAATACCAATAACTTGTACCTAATGTCTGTCTTGAGAGGATATTAAATAGACTTGAAAGGATTTTAAATTGTAAAGGATGCAAAACAAGACAATATGTACAACAATCACTTTCAAGTCTGCACTTCAGACAGCATTTCTGTGCTTGATTTTTTTTTACAAATTTAATTACAACATGCTTATATTACTATCAGTCATAACTATCTATGTGTTGACATTACTCACCTTCGACTGAATCACATGCCAATCTATAGACTGCTGCTCTTCTAAGTGCTCTTTAATAGTAAGGGGACTAAAAGTGAAGACAGCAATATTCTTCAGTTTTTGTGTGTCAGTGATCTGTACACAGAAAATGCATATGCATGTTGCATACATGCTATCACGTGTCACATAATAACATGTGGTGTTAATCTTGTCCATAGAAGAAGTAATAAATGGCTCTGGATATTTCTCACCTGCCTATAAGACATGTCCAAACCTCAGCGTTCTACAAGTAGACCTGAGGCGGACCATCAGGTTCACTGATGCAAGGGTGACTCACGGTAGCCCTCCTGATAATTAAAGCCCAAAGATATTATTCTCCCCTTCACAAACCAGGTCAACTCTAACAGCAAGGTTAGAGTTGCCCTCTTAAACCTGTTGTTACTCACATCTCCATAAAAATGACACCTCATAAATATTCACTTGACTAAGGGGAGGTTGCTGCATAGGGCAGGAGGCCTGAACTCTGACCCACTCTCTCTCACCTCCATATGTCAGATAACAGTCCAAAGATAGCATCATCTTTTCACCACAACCTTCCAAGCAGAAAAAAAAATGACAGTGCTTTCGTCACTTCGATCAGAGAGTGAAATTCTAATTGTGTGTTCTGAAAGGAATCGCAGGAAAAAGTATCTAATGGATGTAGGTTCATGTTGTAATTGGTAAAAGTCAAGTCAAGTAGGTGTTTATTTTCATTTCAGCCACATACACTGAGCACAGTGAAACAGAACAATGTTGCTCCAGGATCATGGTGTAACACAAGAACAAAAACAGACACAGCACAAGACTGCATAAGCACAGGCAGGACCGGACTATACAGAGTGCAAAATGGGAGAGAGCACAAACACAAGAGTCACAAAACAGTATTTCGGGGCAACGTTCAGTGCAGTTGACAGGAGCAGTTCCGGTTCTAGTTTTTGCAGGGTCTGACAATCATAGACTTGTGCATCAGTTGTTCCAGTGCACGTGTGCAGCATTTTAGTGTGAAAGTCGACTGCAACTACACTTTTGTACCAAATGTTGAGTCCCAAACAGGCTGCGGTAACTAGTTTAATTGATTGTCAGAGGTTCCTTATAGTCCTACCGTGGGGCAGATCCATAATACCAATAGCTAGAATTAGAGCTTTAACCAGACCTGAAGTTTAGGTCTGAACCAAAAATAGCTTGAGTCCTACCTGTCCCAACCCCCAGCAGCAAGTTTCATAAAAAAAAACTCAACTATAGTACCACAAAATGTTCTTAATAAAAATAATTGTTAAACTCCTTATTTTAAATGATTCATTTTAATGAATTATGCTAAAAGTAAGCCTAGACAAACTAACGCTGGTATAAATGTAGGTCATAATCTGATAAAGCTGGAACCCAAGCCTATTGAGTGCTTTTGACACCGTATTACTAATGTCGCACTCAAACGTTCCACTCTACCGTAACACACCTACTGCTTTTTCCTGCCTGTGTTCAGTCCCAAGATACCAGAATTATAATGCTTCCAAAGCCATTACTGATACCAGTTTCTGTGCCTCGCACAAATAACAAAACTGGTCTCTGTGCTACTTAAACTCTGTGCTTATCATTTAATTTTTAATTGCATTAATTGCTGTGTGAGTAATTTTTACTGAACCTGGCATCAGGACTTTGAAGATTTTCAGCCATATTTTTTTTTAGTAGACATATAAATATAGTTATTAGTGCTGGGCACATTAACGTGTTATTATCACTCCAACAATTATTTTATCGCACATTAACACAGTTTTTTTTTAATTACTCTTATGACTCGTTTTTCTGTGCTGACCACTTCACCTCACTTTAACAGGGACACTTGCTGCTGAACATGCTGGCTGCTTCTGCTGCGCCCTGATAAAAGACTAATTCTGCTGGTACCTGTTCAGAAGAAGAGAAAACAGATTCATAAATGTGAACTCGCTATTGCTTGGAAGGTGCCTGATAATCCGTTCTGATCGTGGCTCTGGACCGCGGGCGCCGTGTTCTGATGATTTATGCTGCTTTGTCAAAAAATGCTACCGTAGCGCAAATCAACAGCTGAGTCGATTCATGCTACCCTGCCAAAAAATGCTCCCTTTAAGTTTGTACAGTTTATAGTCAGTTTCTGACATTGATAATGATGGGAAATAGACAGATAATATACATAATCAAAGAAAAATATATTTTATTACATTTCTTTTTAAAGCAGTGCACTGATTCATGCTACCTTGAAGCTTATTCAGTTTATACAGTCAGTTTATAACATTGATAATGATGAGAAATGGGCAAATAATAGGCTCTACATCTCGGCTGTTTTTCTGGGGGGATTATAATGGTTATAAAGCAAAATGGTTCCGGTGCCCATGCCCTGGACTACAACAAACTAGATAAAACATGAACGCCCTGCAGTGGCAAATAGCTTTGGTTTTATATTTGATTTGATTACATTAATGTTTAAGTTGAGATTTACAGAAATGTTTGAACTGTAACTGTGTAACTGTGTTAAAGGGAACACTGCTGTTAAAAAGCTCCTTATAAGTTTAAAGTGTTTGCAAACCAACTGTTATTGCACTTTTATTCATATAGCAGTATTTTTTTAATAAAAGTGCACATCACACTACTCTGGAATTCATTATTGAAATTTGCGTATAAGGATGCGATTAATCGCGATTAATCACAGAAAATCATACGATTAAAAAAATGGCTCATTGCCCAGCATTTATAGTGATATAGTTTTATATATAGATATAAATAGAATTATACAGTTGCCACAACTGAACTGGTAAACAGTAGTAACTGGTAACATCCCAATGCTAATTATGAATGAGACACCCCTGGATAAATTCCTAAAAACAACCTGCATTGTCCCATTACAATGTGCAGTTAGATATTTGGTTAAAATAACATTGACATAACCCAGAAAGTACAGTGTAGTCCTAAAGGGCCAACTGTGTACCTTTAATGAGCTTTAAATGTCTATAGAGCTGATGCAACATCTGCAAATTCTGCAACAGAATTTGGTACAGATACGTTTTCTAAATGAAGACGCAGAAGACGATACCACCTTAGTGACAGCATTTTTCTGATACTGTATGCAAGCCTAATCAGCAGGTGAAGAATAATGGCAAAACATATCTGGATGGATCACGATGCTTTATTAGTGAAGGAACAGCCACCGTCTTGCACAGGGTCCAATGCAAAAGTTGAAAAACCGTACAGTAGTTGTAGTTGCTAAATTGCTAACATATGATTATACACAGCCTCGAGCCTTGTTTTCAATGAGTGCTGTCCTCATTTGAGACCTAATCCATTTGTTGACCTTTGTGTTCCCCCAAACTATTGCCAGCGTAGCTCTTCCACTTGCCCCCCAGATTGTTAGCTTGCATCTCCTCAAACTTCCACATTTTCCCCATAACAACCCTGCGGGCCCTATTTATCATCAAGGTGAGGCCGTAATAAGCCTGGCAGCATACACGAGCCGCGGGGAGGCATCAAAACAGTTCATATTGTTTTAGAGTATATTTACTCAGCTGCAGTGGCCTCATTACGGAGGCCTATTTCCCCCTCTCTCCACCTCCATTTTCTCCTTCTTCGCTGTTCGGGCGCTACATGGGAACAATAGGTATACAATTAACAGGGAGCGAGGCCAGGATGCTGAACGTTTGATGTAGCGCTTGGAGTGCCTGTAGCACTGAGAGGGCAGGAGAGAGAGCCTGAGCCGAGGAGGGCTCCTTCTCTGCTGGTTTTTTTGAAGCGTTATTAGCTCCCCCGGCACAAAAGCCAGGCCATAAATAAGCTGCTGGCGGCCACAATATGCCAGAAATAATGTTTATCTTGCTCGCAGAGACACAGACGCTCATTATCTCGGGGAGATTGCAGCATTCGTCCACCATCGTGCAACCACTCTGTGTCCCTCTGCCCCCTCTCCCTCTTGTGCTCTCTTCCTCTTCAGGACTTGTCTTCATTGTTCTGCCATCAAATCAGGTGGGGGCCAAGCAAGGCGTTTGTAGGAATGGACTCCCCCATCTCAGTCTGTCTTTTTGAGAATTACGGTTCTCGGTGGATTCTGATAATGGTGGTGGGTGTATCATGACCTGCAATGCTGTGGTAACAGCAGTGATTGCAGCCGTGATTGAGACATATTGCTTTCTCCATTAATGCTTCAAAGACTCACTCTGAAGAACTGTAATGTCACATCACTGAACAAGAGAACGTCCAGGTCATATTTGTTAGATTTCTTCTGCATGTTCTCTGTTTCTGAGAATGTTAATAGGAGACGGTCTTTACATTGAACTTGTTGACTTCCCAACTGCCTTGCATCTCTGAAGACTTGATGGGTCTTCAGTGAAGTCCTTTAGTCCAGACACACCAGTTTTAACTGGATTCAGGAGCACGTACCCTGAGCACATGATGAGACAGAGATCCTAATTATGGACCTCCACAAAATCCCCAAATTCATCTATATGTTAGACATCAGTGTTCTTTTGAACATGTTCTTCCACACTCTTGCATGTGGTGTCCTAAACTTAAACATTAGATCAAAACATTGGTCTAAGGTCACAGGTCACCTTTTAAATACACTCTTTTTTTATGGAGCTGAACATCTTTTGATCTTTGGTCTTTGGCTTCAGTCTAGTAGATTAGGAAGGATCAAACCCAGAACCAAGGCTGGACCCCTGGCCAAGCAGATGTAGTCCCTTTCATGTGTGTGGGCTGTTCAATACAGTGCAGCCTTTTGGCTTTTATGCACCAAATTTGCACAAATAAATAAAAATGTATCCTAATATGGAATAGAATAGAATAAAATAGAATAGTATAGAATATCTTTATTTTCATTGCAATACACAGGAATGTACAGTGCAACGAGCTGGGGTTTGCAGCTCTGTAGATGCTTCTCTTGTAACTATAAGTATAAAATATATCAAGCAAATAACCTATCGTGTGATATTCAAGTGGAGTCCATTAAGGAGACAAAGTGTCAGATGTAGAATGAATGTACTGGAACAGAACAGTGTATGAGAAGGTAGAATAAATAAATGACTAAGACCTAGCAGCATGGATGTGATAAATAAATAGATATAGAACTAGAACTAACAGCACAGGTATCAAAAATAGCAGCAGTCGGTATCAAGAATAAATAATAAGACCCAGTAAACGGTATCGAACCCCAAACATGTCGATATTGCACATGAGCATAACTGATCAAATTTGTCACACCAGACTTTTTTTGAAGGTTAAAATTTGAACGTATTCTTTGCTTTCTGTTCACAGTCAACGTGGACTTATGACTGCTGTCTCAGGTGTTGGCATGGTGGAAAATCAAAATGCCTGTTCATTACTTTTTGATGCCCGTCACTAGGATTAGCTCATCTTCTGCTCCTTCACATGTGATGCTAGAATCTTTAAAAGTAACTTAAAATGAGTTACGGACGTCTGAGTGGCGAACAAAGATACTCAGATCTTCCTCCCCCGAAAGCATTTGTTCTCTTTTTTTCTTCCAAAATGGAAAGGAACATTCACATTGAAATCGTTTAATCATTTGGTACGAAGCAGAGGACACATATTTCATTTGAAGGCATTCTGCCCATTTGTTTTCTTTTTGTTTGTTTCTATGTTTTTATTTCTCAGCAAATTCCAAAAAATGTGCTGTATATGATGGTGAATAGTTTTGATGGGAAAAAAATAATAATGTCAGAATATTTCGCAATGTTTATTCTCAACACGGGGATAAAATTATATTACATGTGACGTATATGCCTTATTTTAATATCAGAATTTTAAAAAATGTAAAAAATACATTGTGACTCTCTTCGTAGTGGCCTGGTATTTACAGTTCCCATCCAATACTTCCAATACATCCAATCCAGAGTGCTGATGGTAAAGTTGAGCAAATCAATTCAATGGATGAAGCTGCTGAGGAAGCAAAGCTACGTTTTTGTTTTTTTTTTTACTTTTGTACTATATAATTCTTATTGTATATTCTGGTGTTAAGTGGTGTGTATGCAATCAAAAATACACTTCCTTGCAAAATGTAAAAATAAATCAACATAAAAAAGACCTTTGCACAACTGTATGTAAATCTGTATATAATGACATTGTTACTATCCTTATTATTTCCATTATGAAAGTCACTGAGCGCATAGATGGCCACAGATTTTTAAGGAAGAGACCACCTTACAGACTCCACGAGCAGCACAATAACTCAGTCACAGATTCAAGTAACATTCATTGATCCTCCAAAAAAAATTGGCAACCGTTCAGTTTAAAAAGGGCAGCCAGAAACCCAGGCATGGAGGGGCTGGAGCGGATCTCGCAGATGGAAAAAGCTCAAGTGGGCCAAACGTGTGTATAAATGTAAGCATGACAGGCGGAAATCTAATTGCATGCATGCTTTGTGAGAACACAATAGCGGTCTATAACATTTTAGGAGGCAGCAAGCAGACGTCCAGTTAGGCCACACGAGCATGCCGCTTGTGAATTGCTCTTCGTTTCCTCCATTACGTCTGCGTTTTAATGGAGTCGCGTTGCACGGTTGGGGTTGTGCTAGGTTGAGTTTTTTCTTCTTTTTTTTTCAACCTTGTTTGTGTGCGCGAGGGCCAAGCCATTTGTCATTATCAGAACTATGCTGGGCAACGCTAACTGGCAGTTTTATTGTCCAAGAAACCACATTGTCGTGAAATCATGGGAACGTGCGCTGCACACGTCACTTTTGTGGCGAACAGATAGCAAACACGATGATATATTTTGTGTTGATTGAATAAAAGAGAGCTAATGTTCCAGTTAAAGCTGTGGACTATAATCCCTCTACAGCCCGAGACCTGAAGTGATCGTGCAGGGCCCTGAGATGCAGCAGGAGAACGCAGGGAGTGGAGAACACTGGTCTAGGGGCCGTTTGAACATGAAGAGGAGTTCACCTACGTCTGGTGCACCATGACTGTGTGTCTGTGTTTGTGGTATGCAGTGTATATAGCTGTGTTTTGTGTGCACACGTATACTCCTGCTCCAGGCCCAGGTATAAGTGGAGCAGCATTGTTGCATTTGTGCAGCAACAAAGCTGCTTTCACAGAGCCTTTGTCGGCTAATTGATTCCAATCATCTGCCCTGAAAAATGCAGCCGTTCACCGCAGGCCGTCTTTGTGAGCTGGGCTTACCGAGCCCTAGCCTTCCACAGAGTGGAGTCTTCATTCTTCCGCTGGAATAAAAGCCGTCGGCAGCGGACACTCTTTGGCCTTTAGTGGTGCCTGGGTGTTTGTTATAAATTTCCCTGTAACTTCATTCAGCCTTTGATCTCGGCAAATGCTGGGGAGGGAGAGAGAGAGAGAGCGAGAGAGAGTGGTAGAGCGAGGAGGAGTGTTTGATTTTGCAGAGGGTGAGGGATGATATAGATTATGGCACATAAAAGGTTATTTCAGGTTATGAATAGGAGAGGGCATTATTGAAGTGTAGGATGATCTAGGAGGTGCTGTGTGTCCTCTACAGGAAGGAGAGCTTCACAGGCTGATGGAAAACAAGCACACACACACACACACACACACACACACACACACACACACACACACACACAGTCTCACCATATAAAAGACAATACCTTTGTCCCTCATCTTCAGCACTACATCTACATATGATGGTAAATAGGTAGAATGACAAAAAAAGGAGAACACTGTTAAGAAGCCCATATCCAGCAAGCCCTGGGCTTTAGCACTACATTGTGTTTCAGGCCAGGATCTTTTGTGCACTTTTTTCTTCCCTTCACTACATCTCTTAAGTGTCCAGATGAACATCCGTGCCTCTCTCACTTCTTGTGGCTCCGTCAGTCTTATTTCCATTTAGCTCACGCCATTTCATCTCCATCTACTGGAGGTACAGGCGGCACCTTTCCAAGGGGCTTGATGGGCTGGATGGGACTGATTTCTGAAAAGGCTTCCCTTTTGTTACCAAGCTGTCCATACAAATAGGGAGAGTGTTCACTGTACATCTCTAGGGTTTCATAACCTCAACACCCCCCCACCCTCCACCCCGCATGGGAGCCAACCATGCCTTGGCCCGTTCAGGCTTCTTGTTTGGTAAGATTTGTGTCGTCACTGAACTACTCGTGTCTGAACACGGCACAGGCCGAAGCAAACCCAAACGTCAAAGGTCAGGACAAAATATGAAATGAGCAAAAACTTCAGTGTGATTTCAGCTGGCCGAGGGCTGCCGGCGAGGTTAGTGTTATAAGACTGAGGAATAAAGAAGCAGTCAGATGCCAGAGTCTGCTCTCTTTCCCTTTCTTTTCTGAAAACGAGACTAAAGAGGAAGTGCTTGGAGAAAAAGAATGCAACCGAGATCAGCTTCGGTTTAGGTTATGGCAGTTTAACCAGGAATAATTCATTTGGAGACTGAGGTTCAACTTGGATGTTTATTTTTTCCCCAAACAAAATTCTCATAAATTTTCCACCTTCAGACAACCGGTGCTCTCGGATGCTCTCTGCTTTCTGATACCTAGCAGCAGATTGTGCATATGTACGTTAATTTGTAATAATGCAAATGTTATACATAAACATAAAATTAATTAAGCATTTTGCTCAGTCTGTGAATAAACTAGGTTTTCCAAAACCCGCTAACTCTAAGACATGCTGGTTTGAAGCTGTTCACAAAAAGCAATGCAAGGCCCATAGACCACAGCCTGCTGAAGCCTGGTCACTGTCACTCAACACACACACACACACACACACACACACACACACACACCGTGTGATGAGATTCAGACTCCAGCCTAGCCCCCTGTGTTGATGTGTATAAGTGAGGACAACAAACCTGAACAAGTACAGCACAGCAACGACCAGGTCTCTGTTTGCGTCCAAAATAATGTTTTGTTGTATTGTTTCTAAAAACAATGTGGTCATAATCCCCCCAGTCCTACCAACAAATATGGAATAGGTCTAGTCTACAACTCATTCGTTACATAAACCTATAGCCAGTGCTGAGAAGTAGCAAATCATTACAGTAAATCTTCAGTAGATTCAGTAAAGGAACACAACTGTACCGAATAACCATTTTTTTATTTTAAGTTACACTGTAAACGCCATGAATCTAAGCTTCCTATTTTATTTTCCCACTTGAAAAATTAAAGATACCAATATGCCCCTTTCTTCAGGGAAAGTAAATATATTTAACCTTTTAAAACTCGATCAAGGTGCAGTAATGTACCAAATCATACTGTTATACCTTTAAAGGTACATTTACATTATTTGTACTAACATATACCCGGACAACACTTGTTGTGAAAATAGATGCAATCAGATTACAGTTCAGCATCACTGTTTTCTAAAGATTACATTTTGGATTTGGCAATGTCAATAAAAGTTCATGTGTTTAAGCACAACTGCAGGGTATCTGTGTCCCTGTGACTGAGTCCAATTGTTAGGTTTCTTTGGAGAAAGAAGGAAGAGGCGAGGAGATTGATGCTGTAGCTCCAGATGGTTTAAACTTTATGGAACCAATTTATCAGTTCTAAAAGTAGAAAAGCAGGTAGCTTAGAATTAGTCCAGTTATAATCAGATTGCATGGCACATTGTGAGTAACATGATTACTTTTACATTTAAGTGATTACATTGAATCATTTAATTTGTAATCAATAGAGTAATGTACTCTGACAATGGCTTGTTTCGATTTTTACAGATCACTTTTTAAACGGAATGGCCCAAAGCCGCTCACTGCGTCCGGTTTTCCTTCACGAAACCTGCCAGAACCACCTCTGTGATTACCTTTAGCTTCTATCAGCGACTGCTGGCTGCTGGAAGTCTCTATAAGCAGTGATTATGGCATTACTGTTTTATACTCTAGAAGAGGTGTAGCTTCAGGTGTAATTGAAGCAGCTTTGTTTGTGGTGGGGGGCATGAGGCTGAGAAGAGTGTGCAGCGGGGAGCATTTATGTTGCTTCTCCCCAGAAGACAGTGCTGTTCTCAGTGTAAGGTACTGTGAATGGATCTACACCACTTTAATGAGAGAGAGAGAGAGAGAGAGAAACAGAGAGAAACAGAGAGAGAGAATCATCTGCAGGTTAAGAATCATTCATGTACATATATATATATATATATTTATATATACATATGTGTGTGTGTGTGTGTGTGTGTGTGTGTGTGTGTGTGTGTGTGTGTGTAAATATATAAGTACATGTATATA